>CM076584.1:1061899654-1062277154 GCA_034641835.2 Pinus albicaulis | reverse complement strand
TACAATATGAAAAGGACACTTTAACTCTTGTAAACCCTAGGAGTAGTCAATGGATTATTTACCTAGTAACAAATGACTCGAGCATAAAACCCATGATTTACAAAAATAAATTTTCTTTTGATATTTACATCATTTCCTTTCTTATTTTTATATATTCATAGAAATTACATCATGACATGATTCAAATGATAATTATAAATATTGAAAATAGTTGCATTCTTCAACACTCCCTCTTAACTAGGGAGGTATTCATAATTATCCAACTGATACGAGGACAATACTCCGTTTCAAAATCTTTCATAAGAAGAGTCAGATTGATAAGCCATCTATAAGAATCAGTATTATGATCAACCAACATTGTCTTTGAGGCCTAACTAGGCAAGATTTACTTCACTCAAGAGCATTATGTTGGAAGGCTTTACATGTGATACCGTGCTACCTCTACAAGGTACATACCCCATCAAGATGTCCAAAAGGTATGTCCTTTTAGGAATATTCTCTGATTCCCAAACCTATATCCTTAAAGAATGTTGATCCTTTCTGAGCACTCTTACCTTGGATACAGGTCTTATCCTCAAAGAGTATCAGTCCATTTCCTTTATTGGATGTTCGATCCACGACTTCTTATTCAATCCTCCATCATTCTTTCTTCAAGGCCTTCACTTAGACTTACGGTTATTACTCCTAGTCAAATGCATGAAAAGTGAATAAAATAATGCACATTTTATGTCCAAATTCACTCCCTCAACTAGAGAGGATGTCCCTATTATCCCTTTAATTGAATAATAACCATTTCTTCTATTCAAGGAGGTTCCTTTACTTTCTCTCAAATCTAGAGAATATTCTTGACTTTATTTGCTACTAGAGAAGTCATAGCCACAAGCTTTCTAGTTGGTTTCCATACTTGTTCTTTATAGATAAATGGTTCCCTCTTTCCTTCATATCACATTATATTGAGATTACTTCCATCTTGGGTATCATGGACCCATCCTTTTTCCTTCAATGTTGTGATAGGTTCCAGGTCATGAATATTTCACATCACTTCCATCTTGTCATCATCAACGAAGGAATTATATTGATACTTTCTAAACTTTAAGTTGATCATAGCTTCCTTATTAAATTGATATGTAGTACGAACATTGACCTTCAAGTTATCTTCTCATACTGCTACCTTTCAATCCTAAGATGAGTACATATTGAATTCATAGTTTCCATATATCAGATATTGAGCTTCCCTAAATATAATTCATATATTATATCCATACAACTCAATTGTCATCATGTATTCCTACAACATCCTTCCAGGTAGAAAAACAATATGTTAACCAGATAAGTAATAAAAATTATTAATATTTTACTTACCTCATCATCACATCTTTCTAAACGAAGAATCAAAATCCTTATGGTCCATCTCCACTGGAATATTCCTTCATGTTTCAGAGTTCCCAAGGATCAAAATTTATTACCAAGTTACCATTTCTCTTCTGGAGATTATACTAGATGTTGATTATATATATATATATATATATATATATATATATATTCTGGTGATAAAGTGTTAATATTAAATCCATTCTAATGTAATTCAAATCCATATTCTTAGGCATAATACAACCAAATGAAAGATTCACTATGCATAATTTATGACCAATATTTTATTACAGGATTATATGAATCCTAACCAAAATTTACTTCAAAATCATGCATTCTTAATCTCTCACATAATCATCTAGCTATATTTACTCCATAATGAACCTGCAACTTGACCAACTACATTCCTTCATCCTTTTAAAAGTATTGTTTCCATACAATATGGAATATATGCTAATCTTTGCCATAATTCTTCTTCCAATAACCTTTCAAAATGATGGTTTTTATAGGATCTAAAATATCCACCTTAGCAAAATTACTCCATCTAACATAATTTTAAACAACGTATTGATAAAAATTATGCAAAATGGTCCCAACCTTCTCATTATTGAGAGACTAGATGATTCTTTCAAATAAATTCAATCAAGTAGACTCTAAATATGCTACTATTACACACTTCTATTTATGATTCCGTGTTTATTTAAGGTTCTTCTAGAAAACACAATGATGCATGTTTACTCCTTTAATGAACTTGTTAGAATTAATTCCTTCATGATTCTTACTATTCCCTTCTTCCATCATGCTTTAACAAGTGCAATAACTACTTTTCTTAGCCATCCTTTTCATTTTTCTTCCTTCATTATTTACCTCAAATATTACTTGACAAGTAAAACTAAGAAAAACACACAAGGACAAGAGCATGATATTATTTCTCACAATATAGGGTTTCCATGGTTTTCTTAGAGGGTATAAACCTAGGGTTCTTAAATATAAACCCTAAATTCCTTGAAATTTCCCTTGGAGATATCAACCATAGGGTTTATATTTCATATCCTAGGGTTTATCCAATTCAACCCTCGTTATGGTTTCCCGTCTCCTAGATTCTTCCTGTAATACATAGATATCAAGAGCTAGAGTTTCTATGAGGGAACAAACTAGTTAGGAGTAGGGTTTTCACATGTGTTGGAAAAATTTTTGGAAAATTACAATCCCAGGGTTCAGCCTGAGGTTTCCAAAAAGGTACCATCATAGTCTAACTTATCGTCCACATTTTCACTCCCTTTGGAGAAAAGGAGTGTCTCACCTGAGGTGTGTCGGAATAGAGAACGATAAGAGGGGTCTATATGAGTGGCGAAAAATAGAAATTACCAATGCATTATTCATTCATTTTAAACATATTAATTACCAACACAACCAGATCTATTTTTTTATCGACCATTCATAGATTAAAAAATAAAGAATCAAACATCCATAGTTAAAAATTTTAAAGGGGTGACACTTTCATCAAACCATATCACACAAATTATTTGTGCAGTTACTTCTTTATATTTTATGAAATCATTACAATAAAGATCTATGTAATCTTGCACAATCTCATATCTTCATATCAAATTACATTACATCATAAAACATAGTTCATGGAGAGAAGACCCTTGATTTTGTGCAGATTACAAACTCACAACATGTAGAGCACTAGCAGCGTACCCGAATAATAGCTCTAACAGTTGCTCGATTTTACCATTTGCAACTTATTTTCTAAATTCGCTCACTTGATCTAGTACAGGTTCCTTGATCTTGTCCTTAATAAAATCCACTTTGAAAAAAATCTAGTGCCTTTGTAGCTATCCTTCTTGTTCTTTTCAAAATTGAGCCTATGTTTCCTTATTTTATGGTTGTTCTTTCCTTATTTAACGGCTGTGTGAGTCCCAACATAAGTCACTTATTTTCTTCTTTATGTTTTATGGTGGTCTTATTACGATATATCTATACATTATTTTCTCTGTGTCTTCTCTATAAACGTGTTTCCCAAAATGTCTTAAAAAAAATGGACCCAATAGGCCCCAACCACAACCTATTGACTTGCCCTCGAGTCAATTTTTTGTTTCTGCATTTGGTCCTTGTTATGACTGTGCTTCTCCACTTGTTTGTGTCCCTTTTTGTATTATTTTTTCTCCTTCAAATGAAGTACCCAACTTTGGAACATCTTGAAAAATATCATCTTTGAAACTGATGTATGAAAAAACAACATTGTTCCATGTCTGGAAAATGGAAAATACTTTTCAAAAAAATTGCTTTGTAGCCTCCATATTGAGTTCAACAGGTTGGGATTGAAGAACCTCCTGGAGTTTTCCTTCTAATGTAGAATTGAGAGATCAGAGTGTGACAAAATGATTTTGTGCAATCAGAAAAATATCTTTGGGAACTCACTTAGTAGCCTACGATGCTTCTTCAATCTTATTGATTTGAGCATCCAATGCATCTACTGTTGCCAAGAGAACCTTTTCTTTTTCTAAATTTGGAGATTTCATTTCCTAATAAAAAATTTTATTTACATGCTAAAATATTGGGTACACGGGCTGATTTTTATTTTCCAACAAACTAATCTAGTTCGAGAACTAGCCAAAAATGAGCTGAGAATCATTCATGAATTTCTGGAGAGTGTCTTTGACAGATCATGCCAAAAAATTCTCTTGGGAAATTATCTCTTGATACTGGATAGAAGGATTTAGGCGTGCTTGGAAAATATTGGTAACGGTGCCCTACAAATATCTATTATGTGTGACTAATTTAAGACATATCATTTCAACATACTCACAACATTTGGCAGGCAAACATGCAACAAAGTCTTCAGGTGACTCAGCAAAAAAATTCAGCAAGGGCAGGCCACATTTCCTAAAACTTGGAACTCAAATCAAAAATTTTATTTTCTAATTGTTATTTCTCCTCTTGCAACTGACCTCACTCGCTTGTAACTAAATAGATTTGTTTTTTTTGCTTCTCACATGTGTGTGAAAGCTTTATGTATCTAGATCCAACAGTGACCAAGCGATACTCGAGTTAGGTGGCAGAGGCCCACATGAACTGGAACAAATGTGAAGTAGACAAATTATGGATATATTCAGTTGAAATGGTGTCCAACGGTGGGAATATGGCTTGTAGAGGTTATCCACTCACAACTGACTTGTCTAACTAGCCTTGTGGCGAGGATTCCTGGTCCTAGCTATGTTCCTTATGAATATCTTGGAAGATTCTTGTAATAAAATTCCCTAGAAATATTAGAACTATATCCTATTTTGTGACAACCAAATAAAGGACTTAATGATAGTTTTTTGGGTCACTGGTGAAAGTAGTGACCTACTCGGTAGAGAAAACTGAAACTGGTGGCGTCGAAGGAACAATAGATGTGGGAATAGTTTGTAATATGAATGCCTATTGTTGAGCTTGAGGAGGTGCATTGGACGAAGGAAGAATGATGTGATTTACTAGGACTGATTTGATTTCCATCTCAAGAGTCTAACCAAGAACATTATAAGGGTCAGGGTAATCGAAGATGGTTTCCTTAGAGGTCTTAAGCAATGAATTAGGGGAATGATCAGAATATGGGGATTGTTCTTCTATAATATGGATGGTGGGTTGAGTGCTCCTAGCAATGAAACCCTCATCTGTAAGGTAAATCAAGCTACAAGTGGAGGCTTTGGGATTTTTGTGTGACTGCAAAGGAAAAATTTCAGTGGGTTGGTGAAAAAGGGAAGGGTTTCAACAATTGTCAGCAATGCAACAGACATAGGGGAAAAAACATTAACAAAAGTAGTTTTTGAACTAAATATCCTACCTCATACCCAGTCATTGTTGGAATTGTTGTGTTGGAATTTATGTCAACAATTCATGGTCATAATAATACATGTCATGAGTGATGGATGTTGAGTTTTTGGTCGTAGTGTTTGGCATTGATGTCAACAATATGATGTCAATCATATTTGGTATGTGTTCAAATTTATGTTGGATGGAACGCTTGATGGAACATCAGGTGCTTGATGGTAGCATGATGGTATTGGAGGAGTTGGAATGTGTTGGAATGTGATTTTATGGATATGTCTTGATGATGTTGATGCTTCTAGAGAAACAGGAGGCTGCTACAGGTTGATGATTAGATCTACATATGTGGTGATGGATCATGGCACACTGGTTGAGTTGCCAACTAGGTCTTCATTATGTCTTCGTGCTTATACCTATGAGGAGAGTTGTTTTAGTAATTTTATGACTTCATGATGATGCTACAAAGGTTTCAAAGGTGCTTCAAATGTGTTGGAGCTTGTGGTGAGGTTTGATGGAGAGTGGAGGACCTGTTGGCATACTTGTCAACCTTGTTTGTTGGCCCTTTTAGGTCAACTTGGAAGTGACACTTTGGAGTCTTGTTTGGTCTACTTACAAATGTCTAAGAGGCCATTTCATAGGTATGAAGTCTATTACAGATGTAGAGGAAGGTGATCCAATAGATGGCAGAGCTCTTGAGTTGAAGGTTTGATGATTTCCCTCAGTTCTAGCCATAGTCGCATGTACATAAGCCTATGGGAGAATATGGAATCCTATAGTCACAAGGAAGTAGTGCTAATGGAGTGATTATGGCTCTAGGGTGCTAAATTATCATGCAGAGAGTGTCAAGGGAGAAACCATGGGATTTCTCGATAATTTCTCCACATTCCTCGCACTTTTCAGAAGGAAATTAGCTTGGAAATTCCCAGAGGCTTCCAAAATTAGTGAAAATAGTCGCAAATGGTTTGAAAAGGTCCTCTCATGATGTGAACACATTTAGTATACTAGTAGTGACCTTAGTGGATTGATTTTGTCTATTTTTTGCACCTTTTATCCTATCCTTGAAGCTCAATTTTTCCCTACATGTTTTTGTATTCTTGAATTGTAAGATTTGTGGTTGTTGATGAAGTTAGATGTTGAGTGTATGTGTGGAGCGAAGGTATAATAGTGAGATTATGCTTCAGACCTTGTGTAGAGCCTAGATGCTTAATTCCATGAGTGTTAATGATTGAATAACGTCCAAATCTAAAGCATGTTGCAAAATATATAGAAACTAAAGTTGCTAGTGTAGAGATTGATTTGAGGGTGTTGAATTTTGTTGGAGTATATGTTGGTCATATTAACACTTATTTTTGTAGGAGTTGTTGATGCATGTAGAACATATCCATGTGTCTTATGATGTTATATGTAGTGTGCAAAATTTTATTTTTATCAGGGAATGATATTCACAGAAACCTCCAATCTTCCATTTTCAGGGCTCAGATAGTAGTTTCTGGGCCAAAACCTGCGAGTTCACCAATCTGCAGGTCAGTACCTACGAGATGCAGTTTTTTTCTGGGTTTTTTCTATAATTTTTCAGGGTTTGCCACAAGTACTATTCAGGGTTGATTGACCTCTGTCTCCACCCATCTTAGGCTTGGACATGCTTAGTTTTTATTTTTTAAGTGGGAACAATCCTCTTAGGGCTTCAGTACAATTCCACCTTTTTAGGAAGGGTTTAGCTGAGTAGGTAGTCTGATATTTTGTAGCACTTTTGGCCATTTTTCAGGGTCTGATCCCTCTTTATTTTAGATCCATTTATATCAGTTATTATCTCATCCAAAACTCCCTCTTGAGTCTTGTTTGACCTCTCCCTTAGGGTCGCTCTTGTTTCCCTTAGGGTTTTAACCTGTCGCCTCCCATTTTGTAGCAATTTTCCCTCTGGTTTATTGTTGTTTTCTGCACCTCTTTTCAATAGATCTGAGTCATTAGATCCCTGCCCTTAGACCTTAGATATTTTGGCCTTTTTGTGTGTTTTGAGTTAATTTTGCCCGCCTCTTAGAATAGTTGTTTAAGAACCCTTCTTTTTGGGTTAGAATTTATGCATCTTTAGTTGTTTATTTTATTGTTGCTTCAATTTTATTTATACTTATTCGACATTTTTTTTTTCTTTATACATAATCGTCTGGGCTTAATTAAACTTAACATACAGACTGCACACACGCACACCTAAAGCAAAGAGCGCTTGGTTTACACCGCTAAGCCAAGACATAAACATTGTAATTAATTTATCTGCCCCCTACATCTTGGTTTATTTCTCTTCCATCTTATTTGGGTATTTGTGTCTTGCGATCATTGCGCCCCCAAGGTGTTTATTCTGGAGACTCCTAGGCCTTCATCCTCAGTTTCCATTAGGAATACTTACTCCACCTCATCTCCACCGAGATAGTCCTCCACCGATTCACTCTACCAACTTTGATTTTGGTCCATTGGGCCCTCATTCTGATTTTGAACCCAGTTCCCCTCTACCTCATTCTCCCACCAAGTCAGGGGCCAATGCAGGTACTAGTCCTAATGTTGGTGGTAGCCCCTGACCTAACTTTGGAGCTGCTAGTAGTGGAACCAATAACAGAACCATCCCAGCTACTTTATTGCTACCTTTTATGGCAGGTTTGAGCCTCCCCAATTTTAGCCTATTAATTAACAACCATATACACCATGATCCAGGTTGGCATGTTATGCCAACTAAGCTTCCTTCTGAAACCCCTAAGTTTAAAAGAAATGTTGGAGAGGACCCTACTAATCACGTCTGATCTTTTCACGTGTGGTGCTTGTCCAATTCTATCACTAATGACTCTATCTGTCTTCAGTTATTCCAACACACGCTCACTGGAGATGCTGCAAAGTGGTATGTCGACCAGGCCTCTGCCTCTCATTCCACTTTTCCGAATATTCCTAAAGTGTTTTTTTCCTACTTCCAATTACCTCTCCAATATGATATTGGTAACAAGTTGTTAACTGCATTCCATCAAACTTCTGCCACCTGCCTTTCTGACCATGTTCAAGAATGGAGTAGAAGGAGGAGCTTATGTAGAGCTCCCACATTCGACGACCGTGTATATATGGGTTGGTTTTTTAGGATGCCTTTGCCCTCTATTAGTAAATATTTCTCATCTCCCTTTCCTTAGAAAGAGGAAGAATCTCTCCAAATTGCATTGAAATACTACCTCATCTACGCCCAGTCTGGTTATGTTTATATCATCTTACCAGATTTCCTAGACCTGGTTGTGCTAACGCACTAGGGGCATCTCACGCCACCGATAGTATCATTGGATATATTTCACATATGTATACTCATCCTCCCATGGGTTATGGTTTCCCTCAGGGAGGGGCTAGCTCCTATAGCACCTATCCCCCTCCTAGCAACATGTATCCAGGACAAGGCGCATTTGCCCCATTGCATCAACTGACGCCAGGCCCTATAGTCGCTCAACCTTTTTACCCCAATGTTGCTCAACCTCCCTTCTATCCTTATCAACAGCCCGTTGCTCCATCTCCTCTGTAATTATCACCCCAGCTTCTATGCCTTCTCAACCTCCACTACAACATCCACCTACCCCTCTGAGTTAGGTGTATGCACAGAAAAGCACGACTGATCCTCAAAATTATAAGAAAAAGAGGAAAAGAAACCAAAATCAACTAGCGCAAGGTAATCAAGGGTGCCAAGGGAACCCACCAAACACTAACAACTAGAAACAAGGCACTCAACCCAATCAGCACAGGCCTATTCGTATGAACAAGCCTTGTTGTTGTTGTGGTGTGCATGGCCATTATACTCACGATTGTCCCCTTTTACCCCAAATGCGTCAGTTTTGGGAAGCACAAGAGCATCTAGAGGACATAAAGTCATGGTTTAATCTCCTCCAAATATTGTGCTTGTTCAACCAGTTTTTTTTATTGATCCTTTCCCTCATCAAGGATATGTGGTTGCCCAGCCACCTCAAGGTCAGGTCGCCCCTCAAACCTCTCATTCTGGTACCTTTAATTACCAAATTCTCATGATGAATTCTAAAGTAGTTCATACCACTAATTTCAACCTTCAAACTCATTTGCGCCAATATGGTAAGCCACCTGCTTCCTCTGCAACCGAGTCTCAAACCAAAGTTTCCACAGATTCCAGTTCAACACCTTATCCCCCTTTACAAATCCCTCAGCCACGAGAAAAGGTACTTCCCAATATCCCCAAAGGGCCATTACGCCAAACTGCTACTTTCTACCAAAGCCTCCAATAATTACAGCATAATAGATGACTTATCACAATCTCCTGCTGCTATGTCAATGCTGGAAGTCCTCCAGTCGTTCCTTTCACAACGTAAAGTTCTATTACCTTCTTTAGGAAATGTGGATCCTTCAAAAGATCTTTTGATCATCTTTGATTTTGACAAGTCAAAACATCCACCCTTACCTTCATCTGTCACCTTCCAAATACCAGTCAAGATTCGAAATGCCCATGTTTCGCATTGTATCATTGACAAGGGCGCATCCACCTACATGATGTTCATCTCTGTTTGGAAGTAACTCAGATCACCTGAGTTAGTCCCATCCACTATCACTTTTTTTTCTTGTGATGGTCACTCCTCTCACCTCCTTGGCATGTTCTGCAATTGTCCCACTCTTGCAGGAAAGACTTTTTGCATTGACATTGAAGTCATTGATTCCCTCTTGAATTACAACATCTTGTTGGGTCGTGGCTATACTTATGCGATGTCTGTTGTTGTATCTGCGGTTCATCGTCATATGTTATTTCCTCACAATGGGAATATTGTTACCATAGATCAGTTGACATATTACGAACTGAAGTCTCAGCTCTCTCCCAAGTCTATCATCTCTTCGCTAGTCGATAAACAATCAGTCACACCTCTTACTAGTGTTTCATCTAGATTCTATAAATATTACACCTTACTCGGTTCTTTCCCCGGTCCACCTCCTCTTATCGCAGATCCCATATCATCAAATTTTTGCATGATGAAATCATCTCGGACTAGCCATAAGCAGTCCAGTTCAACACCTAGTAGCCTAGGCCTCTGCAACTTGCTGGTGGTCACTCGACGGAGCCTGCAGAGCCTTCTGTTCAAGGACCTTCCTCTACTATTCATGTCTCTTCCACTCCATTTCAACCATGAATGGTTCCCCCTAGCCTTAACCAGTTGAGAGCCATTCCACTAGGCCATTACCCCTCTGGTCAAATACTGTTTCTAGCTCCCCCTTTCGGAGTATTTTCAGTGCCTGTTATGGCTACGTTGTGCCTCCCAAATTTGACCCTGGGGATCCTAGTCTGGTACATTGATCCCACAAACGAAAATCTACCTGGTCAACTCAAAACTTATACCTCTTTTACCTTAGTTCTACCGGTCGCCATGACTCTTACCTTTTCTTCAGTGCCTCAGCCAGCTCAACAAGAATCTACTCCTATTGTGAAAGCATCTAGTCAAGGGGGCAAAGCCAAAAAGAAAGAAACTAAGGATAAGGTTCCCCAAACAATTCCTGCTCCTCCTAAGCCTCCAAATAAGTCACCTATGTGCTCTTTGTGTGATGTTGTTGGCCATGTCACCCATAATTGTCCTGAAATTCCTCGTCTCAAACATGTGGTCAATGAGTTGTTTCCTAAATCTGATATCCTGGAGGTCCATGTTGCCTTACCAGATTCAGCTAAGAAAATCAAATCGTTGTGCATGAACCACCCTTGTGCATTGTGTGATATTTATGGCCACTATTCTCACCTTTTTCCCCATCTCGATGACTTTTGCAACACCCTTGAAGCTGTTCGTGAAATAGAGGCCGCTCATAGTGGATCTTGTGGCCCTCCACTTGTGATTTCTGCTTCATTAGAACCAGAGGACATTTTCATATCTCCTCTCGATGTCGAGATGACGGAAATTTCGGCCACCATCCTCTATCTCTCATCATCTATGAGATCCTTGGTGGAACACCCCTCCAAGGAGTTCCCTTCTGATTCGATTGAACCGCCTTCGACGATCACCTTGGGCTCAACATTGGTAGATGTTTCATCTACTAGCCCTTATTCTAACTTCCGTAGCGATGCATATGTGAACCATATCTCTCATGATGATGCGTGAGGTAAACCCACCGCATCATGTGGTCTTTCTTCTGCCAGTCCCCCCACATTTCACTCTGATGAAGACATTATGGAAGCAATGACCACCCCTGACTTTCCTTGGGATGATATGCACCACCATGTGTACTTCCCTCTGCAACAGTTCCATGACCAGTATTCTATGGAGTCTAAAGACTTCATCTCCAATGAGGTCGATCGGTTTAGAAATCCCATTCCTTCACCTGATGCTTTCGACAAAGAAAACATTGCCTTGGGGGCACCTCATGCCTCGGAAGAAATTGAGGCTTACTCCAAGCTCCTCAAAGAATCCTGTAATGTTTTCACCAGGTCCTATTCAAAGAGGCACGGACATGATCTTGCCACTTTCGACCACCATATCAACACATGGCCCAATGCCTACTCTTTTCCTCAAAATTTGAGACACATTTCTCAATGAGAGGCTCTCAAAACTGCAATCGATAAGCTCAAGCAGGATGGTTTTCCCTATCCCGTTTTCACAAAAATAGGCACCATTCACGTTTGTATGGACTTTCGTGACCTGAACAAAGCTTTTTCCCACGACAGCTTCCCTACACCATGTATCGACCATATCTTTACCAAGTGTAAGGGGAATATAAATTTTACCCATAGCATCCCTCATGTGTGTTTTATTTTTGTCATGCATTTAGGTTTCTTACATTATCCATCATCTTCTCCTTTGTTGTCTTGTGGTGCCTTTCAAATGGATCCTTCATCCACACAGTACATTGGTTATGCCGACAGTGCAAGTCGCTACTCGCGGAATCTAGCCTCGACAGCCTGGGCTATTTTACCCCCATGCATTCATTAGTCCTTTCCAAAAACATATGTATTGGATCTGCCACCAATAATTAGGTCGAATATGATGCAGTAATAGGTTTGTTAGTCGATTCCCTTTACCATCGTATCCTTCATCTTCATGTTCATTTAGATTCCTTGCTTCTTATCCTTCATCTTCATGTTCATTTAGATTCCCTGACAATTTAATGGTGTTTATCGTGTGCATAATGCTGTCCTTTTTAGAATATATTTATGAGTGAAGCTTTTAGTGCTTGAATTTGAAACCATTACATTCAGTCATGTACCTAGAGCCCAAAATCACTATGTAGATAGCATTGCAAACATTATTCTAAATTGGCACTTATCACATGAATTTAACACAAGAAAATAACATTTAAAAAAAAGGTGAGCCACATGCTCCTCATATAAAAAAGATGCAAATCCATAGTATGTGTCCACAAAATCATAAATGTTTTGGAGTCCTCTACTCTAATAAATTTGACATGCCCATAGCATGTTAAAAAATAAAAAATGGGCACACCTCATGCCCCTGCATCTATTCACTATCTGGAGGGTCCCGAGCTAATGGCTTGGCTCCTGTAACTCACAGATCCTACATGCCCTATCTAGCCATCACCATGTGCCGCATGACCCCATGCCACTTTGAGGGTAGACCAACACATGCCTCAATGTAGTGATCATCTAGATCTTTCCATCCGCACTCTGATATCCTAGTCATCAACATCTTGCATCTACAGTGTACATCCTCCAATAATGCATCTAAATCTGATCAGTCAGCTCCTCTAGCTGTACTAGACCCTGCAACCCCTGGCACAAAGGGTCATCCCATATACCTAGTTGGTCTCACCGGTGCTATATATGCATACCAAAAGTAACAAATTAGTATCAAATACATGATTCTGAAAATTTAAATGCATCCTAAAATATAACAACTTTTTACTTACCATCTAGTCCCCATGCTCAACTGGGTGGAAGTGGCAAGTCTGGATACCCCCTGATAGTTCATACCATTGCATGGATATTCATCAATATACAACGTCATTTAGTCCCAATATGAAAATAAATCGGGTAGGAACACTCGCCCATCTACCCCGCCTCCTCCTCTCCTTAGTAACTGCCCCTAGTGGTGCATCCTAGGCTCATGTGGGCCCCCATCCTGGATCTGTACATGAGGGCGAAGCGTGGGGATATTCTCGAAGAAGAATGAGCACAACACTGTCCCAAAAGCACAGTCATGGTTCACTTGTCTCTTGCATATTGATAGATGTCGTTTGAATGACAGCAACATCATCTGAACCCACCCATAGTAGTTCCCACTCAACACACTCTCAACAAGAATCATCTGGCCTCCATTGATGTGGTGGAATTCCTGGTTGCCCAAGATCAGTAGCACTGCTACGACGACAACCCAAGTCTCAAGTCTCTCTAGATCTCCGATCGGTATAGTCGTGCCCTTAACATGAACATCCGGTCAAAAATGGTGGTCCACAAACTTAGATATATTCCACCCCCACGATAATATTGGTTGCATGTTTCCCACCATCCCCAATGGTGGGAGACCAGTCGGGAAATAAATTTCATGCACATTCAAATTGATATGGTGCTCCTGCACTATAAATACCTCTAGGTCCATGTTCCAATAGCTGATTATCCTGGATAACAAGGGCTCTCCTGCCCTCATCAAATGGTTCTCAACCAACTTTAGCACCCCATATATTTCCAATGCGCCTTGAATAGCCTAATCCCTCTAGATCTTAGAACAACGCGCCTCAAGATCTCTCTCTCTCTCTCCATTTTCTTCTTAGCTCTACCATACCTGCAAAAAAACAGCAATTTTTCAGTTAGAGGAAGGAAAAAATACCTAAAAAACATTAAGACCTAGTTCCCAGCAAAAAACCCAACTTTTGGCAACTCCCGGCTTTTTTAGTCATGCACTTGCGAGGTTGCAGTTTCTGCGGTGAAACCTGATACCCCAATTGTAGAATAGGCCCCAAAAGGTGTGAGTCAGTTGTGAGGAGGGGCATAGTGTTGTTCCCGAGCTCTCAACACCTAATCAGAAATTCTAAACCGTTGAAATTGAAGAGTATGGTTAGGCCACCTTCCTGCAACTGACAGATCTCAATTTCGATAAACGGTTTGTCTGCTACGAACACTGCAAGATGTAGGGCCTTTTCCTCCTCTCCACATTCACCATAGCTACACCTGCAAATGAATTAAATTGGAGGGGTATCGCCCTATTAAAAGAGAAACCTTAATTTTTATTTCGCCAATTGCAATCAAACCATAGATCTATTTGACGAATTGTCAGCACCGTTGGAAAGCTCTCACTGAGCTCTAAAATGGGTATTCATTTGTTTTTGGTGATTTGATACTTCATCCAGAAGCCTTTTTTCCAAGAAGGGTCACTTCACCACCTCTCAAAATTGAATTTATGCATTTTCCCCACTTGTACTTGGAGCACCACTTAGCCTTCATACTTTTCAACACTTGTGTCAATTTTCGTCATGAGTAACCATCATTTTCTCATTCTTTTATGGTCCCCACCGGGCCTATTCTGTGTGGTAGCATCATCGAGTCACCCTTGTTCAGAGCACTCGATTTGATTCATCATCACATTCATGGGGTCTGTACCAAGTCCCTTTGCCTCCCACCACAGTATTCCATTCTTCATTCTTTGTCCCTCTCTCGTGTAGCCCTTTTTAGCCTCAAGTCCCACTATTCCCCATCCCGTCATGAGTCGAGTCAGTAGCTGCCAGGTTATCCATGATTTTTATGCTTTGAAAAGGGAATTCGTATGTTTTATACTCAGTATCCCCCCATTCCATCATCATTCCTGGTGTCAAGCCATCAGTCGTTGTACTATATTCCCTCGTGCCATAGTTGAGGACCCTCATTGCCTCACCTATGGTGGACCTCCTTCTGTCAACATCATCACATTCATTCCAGAAGATTGGTCTAGAGGGCAATGTATCTTGGTTCTAGCTTCCATCATTGTTTGGTGCCTCGGATTAGGTAAAGGGACTTCTTATTACCCTTTGACTTGATTTTTTCTCATCTGCTCCACTTCAGCATGATCGAGATTCGTATACTCGATAGTTAGGTGATCCAGCATATTGATCCAGTGATTCCTAGGTGTGTGTGAGATGTTTCAGACCTAATAAGGGGGTGGCCCTTCAGTTAGCCCCCCACATGCCTGAATGACCTCATTTTCTACTACATCCTTAGATGCAACTCTGCAGATTTTATGGGTTAGCCCTGTTGGCCGGATAAATCGTTCTTGCGGACAAGACCGATCTCCCTAGTGTCAGAAGACAATCTAGCAACAAACGAACAACTAAGTTTGTCTTTCTCTAGATATATTCGTTTTACAAATAAATTCTATGAAGGTGTCGATCCTACCTTAGATCCAAATGCTTATTTGCAGTCGCAGTGCTTCCGTTGCATCAATAATACTTCGTCGCAACAAGGGCTGGATAAATCGTTCTTGCGGACAAGACCGATCTCCCTAGTGTCAGAAGACAATCTAGCAACAAACGAACAACTAATTTTGTCTTTCTCTAAGTATATTCATTTTACAAATAAATGTTATGAAGGTGTCGATCCTACCTTAGATCCAAATGCTTATGTGTGGTCGCAGTGCTTCCGTTGCATCAATAATCCTTCGTCGCAACAAGGGCCCTTTTGTCACAAGAAAGTATCATCTTTCGTTGATCTGCAATCACAAACAAGAAAATATCAATAGCACTTGTATAACAAATAATTATAAAACATACCTATCATAGTGATCAAGAAATCTATGAAATAAATGATCAAACGACAGCTTATTGAAATAAACAATCGAACGACAATTTATTGAGAAAAATAGAACTTGATTGTATTAATATTAAAATATACAGAAGAACCTTACAACCTTAGCCTTGATGTTCGACAGGCCTTCCCGGGGTCCGAAGCAGGAATCTCCTTTACTTTGATAAGCCTTGCACTCTTCCTTCAGGAGCACATAGAGGTATGTGATCTTTCCTCTCAAAAGCTCAGCAGAAAGAAGTCTAAATCTTAACAGCACTTCAGCTCAATCACACATAAATATTGAACTCTAATCTTCAATCTCCAAAATCTCAATCAAAACTTAACCCTTTTTAGGCTACCCAATGCCTCCTTTTATAGAGAAGATGAGGAGGTTAGGATTCCACCTTTAAAGGGATAGAACCCTCCTTCAAAGGGATAGGCTCCTCACATCAAGGGATTAGTTCCTTAAGGTGTGGGATACATGCACCTTATCAAAGCGTACTCATCCCCAAAAAATCTCATCCAGAACCTTCTAGAATTGACCAAAAATCAACTTTTTTAGTTTAATTCCGCGCTTTTTTTTTTACTTTACAAGGGTACCGCAGGCATTACACTGGAAAAATGCGTTCTAGAACGCAGTTTCTCTTCACATTACCTGCGTACCCTAGCTAAAAACGCAAGAAGGTCTCATGTTACCTGCGTACCCTGAGTTTCAGAGATTTTTAGGGTTTTTCTTCCAGTTCTGAGGCTTGGAATGAGGAAAAAAGGTTGTAAGACTTACAAAGGAGGCATGTATGAGTGTTTAATGAGCTCATACAGTCAGCAGAATGTCAAGGTGACATTTTTTAGTGTAACAGATTGCCCCCTAAAGTGCGAAGTCTGGAATAGATGAAGATGAAGTCTTTCATATATGAAGAGTGAAGTACTTTATCATTTCAAGGATCATCCTGTGGACACCCCAGTCGGAACCTGTAAAAACATTCAATGCAAAATATATATATGTAATCATATCATCACTGAGGTAGGCATTCCCATACTCAGATCAAAACTAACTAGAAACTAACTCTAAATTGTTCTGATACAGGAATGATTTTGAATACATCACAGTATAGACATATGTCGAACAACATGGACGCAACCATCTATTTATAAATAGTCTATTTTATGAATGATAACAAAATTCCTCACAGCCTGTATGGTATAAACTAGATCCAGGGTCTTGATTTCCGCATCTCGAAATAGTACGATTCTATCCATGTGAATAAATGTGTTGAAGTCGAACATGGTAGAAACCACTTGATTACCAGTCAATGATGAAAACTATTAACAAGTGTGAGAGAAACCACCAGTAATGTCAATGGCTCTCAAAGTACTCAGTACAATCCATGAAATGTGAATGAATGAGCTGAAGTCGAACATCTCATGGAATCTTTCGATCGAAGGTCAATGATGCAACCTGTCATCGAAGGCGAGAAACCTGCCATTGAGGCATGCAGATTTCAAGGTACTGACGATTTCTGGATCAACTTCCTAGATAATGAGCTGTCGTCGATAGAAAGTGATCCATCGTAGGCAAGCCCACAACACGAAATCATAGATCAAGTTTTGAAGAAATATATTGGCAAGGACTGACTCAGGGATGGTCAAAATGGATGACAGATATTTCGCAAATGAATGGTTTATTTGAACTGTCCTCTTGAACACATAACGACACTGCAGATGGCTTGGTGACAATTGACCCAAAGCTAATACCCAAAAACCGGCTGAAGACTTTCAATGTGGTTTGATTAACTGTTAGGCAAAGGATTTTCCCAACCCAGGTGAACAAAAAGTGTCGTGTTCAAGAGTGGTTAACGGTTTTCTGAATAATCAAGATGTAACAAACAGGTTCGTTTTTCTCTCTTTTCCCCCACCATTTCTGGCAAGTACCTCTTTATTTTTGACAAGCTTGAGGAGGATAACATTTTCTTGTTTATAAGCTCATCCTTCGGATGAGTCCAACTTGGTTTAAGATTCGAACCCTAAGAAGGAGTGGTTCGTTCCTGTTTAAAAATTGAACAGGTCCTTTACTGTTAAATTTTAACGAGTCCAGTATAGGAGAAACTCGGTGTTTTTCAATTTTAGGGAGTCAGAAGAAAAAACATAAGAAAACTCCATGGGTGTACTTTTTTGTAAATTTAGTCTCTCGAGCTCGAAAAAGGATAAAATAATGAGGGAGAGAACTCTATTGACCGTAATTAGTCAACGTATACCTTTTTCGTAAATAGTCCATTTCAGTCCGTAAAAGGGGTAAACTTATACTGAAGGGACGATCATTCATTTACTTTAACGAGTTCGAATAATCAAGTACTAGGCAATCTTTTCATGTTTAGAGAGTCTGAAAAGGGCTTAAAAGAGGACTCCAAGGTTTCGCTTTTTCATAATTTTCAAGAGTCCGAAAAAGTGATAAAAATGTACTCCTGGTTTTCACTTTTTCGTAAGTTTTAACGAGTTTGAAAAAGGGATAAAAATGTACTCATATGGTCGAATTTCAATTTAATTAACGAGCAGGAAAAGACAGAAAGAACTCGGCATTTTCATGTGTTTTACGAGAATGAAAGATAGCAAAATAATCTCGGGATTTTCATGAGTTTAACGAGTCTTGAAAATAACCGAAATTGACTCAAGATAGGTTTCATTTTTACAAAAGCTTGAAACAGAGAAAAACTATGCTTCAGAGTAGTTTCATTTTTACACAAGCTTGAAACAAAGAGAAAACTGTGCTTGATGCCCCCTAAGCGTAACTGCTAGAGCGCATGCCCCCCCAGTTTCATTTCATTCAACTAAGTACACTTCTGGTAATTAATCGCTGGATGGAATGAAGGTTCATTTACGAGATCATATGAAAGACCCGACCTAAAAATGTAAATAAATTATGAAAAAACTGAAATAACTAACCTAAAAATATGACCTAACATTTAAGAGATCTATTCAAAGACTCGACTCAATTAGGGGAGGATTTGTTTCATTTTTTAACGAGCTTGAAATAGGAAAAGAACTATGCTCATGGCAACATGTTTCATTTTTTAATGAGGTTGACACAGTAAAAGGAACTATCCTCAGAAACTACTTATTTCTAATCTACCTACATAACCTACTGATTCATTTTTTAATTAGGTTGACACAGGAAAAGAACTGTCCTCATACCTAATTCATTTGTTAACGAGGTTGACTTAGTAACAGGAACCATCCTCAAACCAACTGATTCATTTTTTAACGAGGTTGACATAGGAAAAGAACTGTCCTCATACCTGATTCATTTTTTAATGAGGTTGTTTCAGTAAAAGAACTATCCTCTGACCAACTGATTCATTTTTTAACGAGGTTGACACAGGAAAAGAACTGTCCTCAGAAACTATTTATTCTAATCTACCAATCTACTCTCTACAATCTACCTACTGTTTCATTTTTTAATGAGGTTGACACAGGAAAAGAACTGTCCTCGTAGAATCTTGTTTCATTTTTTAAACAAGCTTGACACAAGAAAAGAACTATGCTCTCGACTAACTGATTCATTTTTTAATGAGGTTGACACAGGAAATGAACTGTCCTCAACGCCGACTGATTCATTTTTTAACGAGGTTGACACAGTAAAAGGAACTATCCTCAAACTCACTGATTCATTTTTTAACGAGGTTGACACAGTAAAAGGAACTTTCCTCACACTCATTGATTCATTTTTTAACGAGGTGGACACAGTAAAAGGAACTTTCCTCACACTCACTGATTCTAATCTACAGCTTGTTGGAGGTTTCCTCAACACAACTAACATTTACAGCCACGGTTGGTTGGTTGACTTCTTTTTTCTTCTTATTTTTCTTCTTCCCTTTCTTCTTCTTCGCCACCTGGTTACTAGCGTCAAGGCTTTTACCAGGCGAAGAGGAAGAAATGGAGGAAGAAATATTAGACGAAGAAGGTAAAGGGTCAACAGAAGGTTGGTGATGTTGAGATGGTGAAATCTGTTTAGGTGAAGCATTCGGTTGAGGTGGAACAATTGGAGTATTCAGGGCCAACGAAGTTGAAAATAACCATATCGGTAAACCTATTTTAAATCCAGGTAATGACAATGTAACCATATAAGGAGGACCAACATTTCCAAAGCAAGGAAAAGTACTAGGATTCTCATTAAGAGGGGTTCCATGGTTGGTAACTTCCAGAACAGTTGCCATTATATTCAACTTCAGTGAATTTTATTAACAATTTAAAACTAAAATTAACAATTAACAATTTACACCTAACAATTAAAATTCGCAATTCACACCTATGGTCTCAAAAAGTAAAAACAAACAAATTAACACGCGCTATCAAATCTAGGAGTCAAACCACACACAAACAGTAACTTCCCATACTAAAAACACTAGTTGGTGATGAAATCCAACATCGTAGAATTTAATACGAAAGGGCGGTTGGAACGGAACGCACGACAACTTTGTAGCCAAGCAGAGCGCTGATTTCTTCACCAGCCATCTCATGTGAAGAGAACCCCCGAGTCCAAGTGAGTCTAGTCGACGTACGCTCCAGGTACAGTGAGGATCTTCCCTCCACCGTCACCACAGGAAGAACCCTATAGATTATGGCCACCTAAGATTACCAACGAAACAAATACACACAGAGGCAGGTCTGCGATCCACCGACACACACGCAAGGGCAGAGTAACAAAGCTCAATCCCCTTGAAGGCTCCTCGAAATAATCCAAGGTATGCCAACAAGTGACCCCAGGCTCCTCGACAATGGTCTATCCGAGGTTTAACATTGTTAATACATGTATATCTTCTACCGTTCCCAATGAGGAAGGATTGATTACCTCACTGGTTCAGATATGATCTCGTGCTTGACTCCTTTAAGAGGATCTTCCCAGAGCATAGATGCAACAATTGGAATTTATTCCTACCGCAAGATTTGTCTACTTGTTTGTTTTTACTATCTTGGAGAGTTAATTACTCCCTACTCCAAGATATTAGCCTAAGCTATGTTGGTGATAAGAGCCCTAGAAAATGTAAATTACTAGATGAATTTTAATTTAGCGCTGTGTTATTTAGGCTGTTATTACTCAAAAGGGTTAATGGATATGAAACCAATGGTGTTATGACCCGAACCAAAACTGAATGCAATCGAATATGATAATGTAATCTTTTCAATTTGATGAATCCTAAATAAAATAGGGAGAGAGTTTCCATCACTTCCAACAATGCAAAGATTGATAAATAAGAGAAAATATAACAAATTCTCTAATGCACTAATTTTATCAAGAAAAAAAAAAACTAATGCAAATCCAAATCTGAAATAATTTTTTATATTTTTGTTTTTTTTTTTTTAACATAAAAACATCTAAATTCAAATCAAGAAAACTGATCTAAATCTATGATTGATTTTTCAGAATGTAAACTATGCAATTGTAATATATGCACAATTCACATGAAAAGTATGCAAATGTAATCTATGCACATTTTTCATTTATATTCTGAAAATGAGAATTTTAACTGTGCAAATGTGATCTATGCAAGAGAATTCTCAAACACAAGATGATTCTAATGTAATCTAAGAACCAATCAAGTGGAAGTCAAGAAAATTGGGTGAGAGTTCCAAAGATCAAAAACACTCAAAGGTGATTAACACTCATACACAACTGTGAAAAGACTGAGACAAACCTTCAATTAATTACCAAAGGAAATCAAATTAAGAATTTCTCAAAAAAGAGACTCAAAACACCCAATTAACTTAATGGAGATTGATGAGATGAAGAATTTGCCGAAAGAAATTCAGAAACAAGAATTTTTTGACAGAAAAATATAGATCTAGGTAGATGCTAAGAATCCTAAATTAAATCTAAACTAAACTAGAAAAAAGAAATCTGGAGTTCTTCCAAAATTTTAACAGGGTCCGCAGGCTCCTAGAAGTAATAGGTGCGGTCCCGCACTGGTTACCTAAGGAAAGTGCGGAGATGCCCGCACTGTGTGTGAAGAAAAAGTGCGGTCCCCTGAAAACTTCAAGAAAAACATAAAATATTTCAAAATTTAAAAAAAAAGAAGAAAAACTAAGCTACCCAGGCAGATATCCATCAATTAAAAACCAGGAAATTTTTTTCCTCAAATCAAAATAAAAGAGAACCAAAAACAACAAGTTTCTTTCCTCAGTGAAGTCGCCAATTTGTTGGCCGGATAAATCGTTCTTGCGGACAAGACCAATCTCCCTAGTGTCAGAAGACAATATAGCAACAAACGAACAACTAAGTTTGTCTTTCTCTAGATATATTCGTTTTACAAATAAATGTTATGAAGGTGTCGATCCTACCTTAGATCCAAATGCTTATTTGTAGTGTCAGTGCTTGGATTGCATCAGCAATCTTTCGTCGCAACAAGGGCCCTTTTGTCACAAGAAAGTATCATCTTTCGTTGATCTGCAATCACAAACAAGAAAAATATCAATAGCACCTGTATAACAAATAATCATAAAACATACATATCATAGTGATCAAGGAATCTATGAAATAAACGATCAAACGAAAACTTATTGAAATAAACAATCGAACGATAATTTATTGAGAAAAATAGAACTTTATTGTATTAATCTTAAAATATACAGAAGAACCTTACAACCTTAGCCTTGATGTTTGAAAGGTCTTCCCGGGGTCCGAAGCAGGAATCTCCTCTACTTTGATAAGTCTTACACTCTTCCTTCAGGAGCACAAAGAGATATGTGATCTTTCCTCTCAAAAGCTCAGCAGAAAGAAGTCTAAATCTTAACAGCACTTCAACTCAAATACACATAAAGCTTGAACTCTAATCCTCAATCTCCAAAATCTTCATCAAAACTTAACCCAAAAGGCTACCCAATGCCTCCTTTTATAGAGCAGATGAGGAGGTTAGGATTCCACCTTTAAAGGGATAGAACCCTCCTTCAAAGGGATAGGCTCCTCTCATCAAGGGATTAGTTCCTTAAGGTGTGGGATACATGCACCTTACTAAAGCGTACTCATCCCCAAAAAATCTCATCTAGAACCTTCCAGAATTGACCAAAAATCAACTATTTCGATTTAATTAAACGTTTTTTACTTTACGGGGTACCGCCGGGCATTACTGCTTGGAAAAATGCGTTCAAACCTTCACAATGTCTTCACATTACCTGCGTACCCTATCTCGCATGAAGGTCTCTCATGTTACTACGTACACGAGTTGGAATTTTTTAGGGTTTTTTCCTCCATTTTAAGGGCTTGGAATGAGGAACAAAGGTTGTAAGACTTGCAGAGGAGGCATGTATGAGTGTTAATGAGCTCATACAGTCAGCAAAATGTCAAGGTGACATTTTTCAGTGTAACACACCCCCAGCCGCTTGCAGCACTTATAGCATGCATGTATCACTTAGATGATTCATTTATAATTTCAAAGCCATTTCCTATTTATCAGGGCTTCTCTGGTTGTTATTATATCTCATGTACTCAAATATTATTGTATTCAGTATTGGCTATTGTCCCACATGCCATATGTATGTGGGATCCATTATATTTTTCTTTGGTCGATGTTTACGCCAGCATATCATGTACTTTATAGCTCAGTCTCATTTTACTGAGAGAACCATTATTCTTTGTACTTTGTCATCTTAGTCGGCATAGGTATGCCTCCCCCGCCTCATTGTATACAGGTACCCAACCATTAAAGGAGACTTACGGTTGTCGGTCTCACCCCCTCAGGGTTATTATCCGCTCTCACTTCACTTCGCCTACGTATCTCTCTCTCTCTATGACTCCCCTTCGATGTCTAGTGATTGTGTTCTTACAACATACTTCGATCATATGATTAGCTCCTAACACTCGTACGTTTGGGGGAAATATGTTACACCAATTTTTGGTCATCTAACCATGTATAATTAGGTATATCGAAATACACCACATAAGACCAATTGAGGGGAACTGTCTGAGTTCTCTTCCAAAGTGTTACATAATACAAAAAAATATTTATAATTCTTGTCTTGTTCATTGGATATTTTGGAGAAACTCTTATTTCATTTTGTTGTTTAGTTGCTTTATTTTCATAGATATGGGTTTATTTTTCATTTTTTTCTACCATCTATTGTATATCTAAGAAGTTTGACAGAGATCTTTGGTTAGGGTTGTTTTTCATGTGCGTCTAAAGCGATCTATTTTCGTACACTTGCATTAATATTTCATACTAACACCTCGCATCCTCACTGTCATTCCTATCCAACACTTAAAACATCAAACAAAATTCTATTTAGTGAGCTTACATACCTAGCCTAAAATTAATAGATATTCAGTCAATCCATTGACTGCAAAGTGACAATTAGAGAGTCCTCTCTGGTCCCGTTAGGGCTAGATAACTGATCTAAAGCCTGGTCTATGGTTACCTTCCTTAAATCCCACTCTTAGCCTTGGGAATTTGGGGGGAGTGATAACAAAGAGCACATATTTTTTCATTTTTTTATATTGATTTTAAGATCATATCTTCATGTTGAGAGCATGTATGAAGAGGTGATTTCTTATTGAGCATAGTGTCTTGGGATCTAGTTTAAAAATATATGAAAGGAGGTTCACATGGTGGTGAGGAGAAGTGACTTCATGGAGGTGGAGAAATGATAGCGAAGCTTCAACTAAAGGAAAACATATCTCAATCCAATGGTGGATGGATAGTGCAATGGTAGTTGGGCAAGGATCGACTATTCATGCTGGCCTTCAGTTAAAGGTAGTTCGTAGATATCTGTGTAGAACAAAGTATTCCGAGTTAATATAGTAGTATCGATTCTACTAGCCAATGGGATTTGGAATTATGTATATGAGTTTGAGTCTCCATTTTGATGGAAATAAAAGCACTATGTAAAAGACCAATTACTTGACTAAAATAAATTTAGATTAGAGCAGCAACAACAAGGGTGGTTTTTCCCCCGGAAGGGTTTCCACCATAAATGTTGTGTCTCATATGTGATGATGTGATTTTTTGGTTGTTTATTGTTTATGCTTCTCACATGTTTTATGTTTTAGTTTCTTATATGAATATATGCATGGATAATCTAATGATTTTTTGGTGCAACTCCTCTCAGTAGTGCTCAAAGGTTTCCAATAGTCATGTACATAGAAAAAATATGCTCTTGGACCTTTTTCATTAGCGGTTGGAGGTCTTGCTCAGATTCAGTAGAGTGATTTCTGGACAATGATGGAGTGTCATTGCCAGAATTTTTTAGTTTCATTCCATTAAAATAAGATACACCTTCACCATATTTCTACATAGAAATGATTGCTAGCCATAAAAGCACCTCTGTGTGGAAGAAATTATCATTCAGACATAATCGAAACTTACGCATAGATAAGGTTGTTGGATTAAAAATAAGGGGTCAGAAATAGGTGTTATTATGGCTGACACAAAATCACATCTGATAAGAATATCATTTTAGAAATGGAAGTGGTACTCTAAAAACATGATATGTAATTTCAACCCTCTTATGGTACCACTTCCTAAAGGTGTGTTCATTGAAATCTCTATTTGTTGTATCTTCAGTGGTTCACCAAGGAGCATAGGCATAAGTCAGTGGCTCATCATCATCTACTTGGGAAATATCTCTACATTATAGAGGGCACCATTTCATCATGGAAAGAGGAATGACCAGATATCTAAAAATAAAGTAGGTTTCCTTGTTGTGGAAATCCTCGCAGGCTTCAAAGAGCTCATTGAGCATATAACTAGACTAGTTGAGTTGTTCTCCTTTTATAGATGCCTCCATGAAATATATGGTATCGAGCAAGAATTATCCTCTTGTATAGTGGTGCATATGTTTTTCAAAAATAGGAAACCTTAATTGGCTCATTGTTGATCAAGTCAATTACAGCTCCACGACCCTTCTGGTGGGTGCCATACTTTGTGTACAAATTGTTGTCGACGGTTTTCTTACCCCTCTTGGAAACACTTTGGAATTCCTTAGAGACATTAGAACCATAGGCAGAAAGTTCTATTATCCTATGAATATCATGAACATGGATTTGATATTCATGATCCAACCACAAGTAACCTCCATTGAGTTTTTTGATCAGAATTTGGTACAGTGAATGGCTTCTCGTGTGGTGCCAAAAACGGGTAAATCATGCAAAATCAACAAGGTCGACTTCTTTAGTGGGAAGTATTCAGATTTTAGTTTATGGGATGTGTGGGCACCAGTTCACACATTGGGTTGCATGAAGTAATTAGAGCGGAGTGTAGGAAATAAAACATGGTCAGAAAAATTCATATCAACTAAGAAATATTTATCATACTTCCCCAACATATCATCAGTGGTATGGAGGTGGGAATCAAATAGAAAGAGAAAGACGACAAGTTTATAAGGGTGACCCATGGAAATAGAATTAAAATTGTACACAATGTTAATGGGAAGTTTAAAACGAGGTGGAGACACAGAGTTAGATGACACGAGAGTCAGGACAAAAGACTCAATGAACTCGCAGGTGGAATGACATGCAGATGACAAACAACTAGGCTATATAGAAATGTTTGGAAAATTTTTGAAATGCATGGATCAATATCTAATAGATTTATTACCAATCAATTCAAAACAGACCCAAAAGCTCCACAATTATTAATAAAGCACTCAAATTCCCCAAAATCCTTAAATGGCTTACTGAAAGGAACAAAAAATTAACTAAGGATACTACAGAAATACGACCAATTTTAGTTACTAGATATTATGAAAATATGAGACTTTATGCCAAAAAATATATATTTTTATGACTAATGAAATGATAGGTTGGACACGACAACACCTCCCCGACCATAATGACTTGCACTGGGTCGCGACTAAAAGGATTTCTTGATGTAACTTATGGAACAAAAAAAAACTCTAACGCACCTACCCTAACGTAAAAACCTAACTAATACTCTCTTTTCAAAGAGAATTCCAAAAAGTGAGTTATGAACCAAATTAGGGCTTCAAGCATACCCCATTAAAAAAACTAGAAAAAAGGATACCATCCAACTGAGAAAGCTTGAAAGCTCCCAAATATTTCATCTCCATGACATAAAATGGGCCAATCCAATGTATTTTCAATGTACCTAGATTCTTCAGGTATTTTCTATCATAAATAAATACTCAATCTCCAATCAAAAATGACTTCTTCTTGATGTGTTTGTCATGCCAATCCTTATATCTTTATTTTTCAATGGTCTGATGGAAATCTGCAAGAAACAATTGTTCATCCATTTTCCATAACTCTTATAATCGCTCTGGGATGGATTCATCATCATACATCTTGGTAGTGTGATAAATGAAAAGATTAGGAACTATAAATTCTGCTAAAACCACTACTTCACTACCATAAACCAATTGGAATGGCATATACTTATGCAACCTCTTAAATGTTATGTGATAAGCTCATAAATTTTATGGAATCCTTTCATCCCAGTCATCCTTATTCATATAAAAAAATTTGGTAAGACCCTTCTCCAAGATTTTATTAAAGGCTTCAATAGTTCCATTCACTTGCGGATGATAATCACTTCTTTTATGATGTTGAATCATAAAATTTTGTAGCAGAAAATGAACCATCTCATTAATAAAATGATAACCTTGGTCACTAGTAAGGCTTTTGGGATAGTCAAACCTCATGAAGATACTCTAAAAAAAAAATTCGTGTAGTTGTATCAACAGTGAAATCTTTAACAGGAGCAGCTTTTTCATAACGTGTCTGGTAATCTTTTGCGGTAATGATATATCGAGCATATGAGTGGCAAGAAGTTGGATTGATTCCTCTAACAAAATTGACTGTCGATTTTTCAAATGCTTCAAGTGTCATAACTAGATTCAGAGTAAGTTCGTCCTTTCCAGATGGTCGACCAACTCTTTGGAAAATATCACACTACTTTTCATATTCCTCGCATCCTTAAATAAATTTTTCCACTAGATGCTAGCTTATAATACTTTTCGAGCCATGGATTTTCCTCCAAAAACTCCCGCATGGCATTGCCACAAAATATCAACCCTTTCATGTTTTAATACACATCTTCGCAAAATGTAATCGAGCCCCATTTTATATAAATTTCCTGCAATCAATTGATAATCAGCAACACAAACAACCATATGTCACTTTTGAGTCAGTATATAATCATCAGTGCATTTACCTGTTGTGAGAAACAATGTAACATCCTCCAAATAATTTGGGAGTGCTTCAACTCTAAATAAATATGCATCAGGAAATTGATCATCAATTGGACCTCCTAATTCTCCTTATTCCAATAGAGATAAGTGATTTCGACTCACATTCGAATGACCTGGCTTGTGAATGACCTCAAATGTAAATTCTTCAAATAACAAAATCCATTTTCATATTTTCCCTTCTAATACATGTTTATTAACTAAGTAATTTAGAGACGAATGGTCTGTAAAGAACTTAAATGTACCTCCCAACAGATATTTTTGAAATTTTGTAAGGAATACACCATAGCAAGAGCTTCCCTTTCCATAGTGGTGTAATTATTTTCTACATTATAATTTTTTCTACTGGAAAAATAAATGGGATGATACAAGTTACCTTCTCCAGGCTACGTCAAAATAGATCCAAAGAAATCTTTGATGCACTTATGTGGACATGGAATTCCTTATTCTAGTTTGGATAAATCGAATTGGCACACTTGAAATTTTTTCCTTGAAGGTATCAAAGGAAGCATCACAGTTTGCAGAAAAAATAAAGCAATTTTCCTTCTTAAACAAATTTTCCAATGGAGAAGTGATTAGAGTATAATTTCGGATGAACATTCTATAGTATCATGTATGTCCCAAAGTTGGCCGCAAATGTTTGACACTAGTTGGTGATAGAATATTCATTATTATCTTAAGCTTGGCAGGATCCACACATACCCCTTCCTTACACATTATATGGCCTAAAAATGTTCCAAAAGGGAAAACAAAAATACTTTTTTTCAAATTCAAGGAAATTTGAAGCTACCTACAATGATCAAACATCGCTCTAAGTAAAATGGAATTTTTATTTAGCAAAATATACACTTTCCAATCGTCCATATATCCCTTAATAAACTTATGAATATACTCTCAAAATTCAGCAAACAAGACCCTTGAAAACAAAACAAGAGAATTCTTCACACCGAAAGGCATGACATTATAAGCATAATAACCCCATTTGGTTGTGAAGGTAGTTTTCTTCTTATCTTCTTCTACAATATGTTCTTGATGATAATCATAAAATCCATTAGTAAAGAAATAAGCTTCATTTCCTGTAACATTAGACCTCGTCACTGAAAGGAGTAGGGAATGGATCATGGACACAAGCATTGTTAAGGCTTCTATAATCAACACATACTCTCATATCTTGTGAATCCTTATTATCTTTGATGACAATTGGATTGATCCTTTCTACCTCATCAACTCGAAATATAAGCCCTGCAACCAGCATCTTTCCAATTTTATTCTTTATCTTTTCTTTGACTCTTGGCTTTAATCTGTAAGGTCAATGTTTGATTTTCTTTGCATCTGGTTTCAAATGTATATTAATCTCGCCTAAATCTCCTTTAATGCCCTTCAGTTCTAAGACTAAAGAAGGAAACAAGCCTTCATACTACTTTCACAAGTCGAATACATGTTTGGTGGTATTCGCATCCAAATAATCACCAATAGAATCAATTTTAGGCTTTTCATCGATCCAAATGTTTAGTTTCTTTAACTTTAGTGGCTTCAAATGAGATGCATATGTTACAAGATCTTCCTTTATCCCCCTTTCTCCTTTAGATTCTTTAAAATACATGCGACTCAACTCCTCTAGATTATCATATGGTTCCCAATTTATTTTCACATAGGCTATAGCCTCATGGAATCCAGATTCATATTGATGCACAAAAGATCCAACCTACTACATACTTCCATATTTTTTCCAGAGGGAAGTAACACCCTTTTAATAGATTTTAGAGCTTTAGTTGTCTTTACATCAATGTTAGAGAATGAGAAATCACTACAGAACTGAGCAGTCATCATATCCCAATCCACCGTTTTTTTTTTCTTTTTCAGTTCCTCTTTCAAATACTAGCCTTGCGAAATAGTACCCAATGTATGAATGAACTGGTGCAGTCACATCGCAATTGGTAAACCAAAGTATTTCCAAACGGAACAATAGTTTTGTACATGATTTTTTAGATTACTGCGTCCGTCATAAGTAGGGATTTTTTTGAAGGGAACCTCTGGAGCATAAAATCTACATAACATGGTAGAATTAACAGTATCCCAATCGTGAAGATGGTCATGATGGGATCCCAACCATCTCGAGGGGGTGCCTTGAAACGAAAAATTCATCAAGGAAATATTTTGGCCCTCTTCTATCTTGGAATCAACTTTTTGAATAAAATCCACAACAAATTTAGTACCATTGAAAACATGATACTCTCCTACAACAGTACCGATCCATAAAATGCATCAGATAGTTTCACAGTTCCACGAGTGTAGCTCATGATCTCCCTGCTACCAATCATCCATCGCAATGTTTGAGCCCGCCTATGTGCTTTGAATGCTTCTCCAACTAATAGATCCAATTGTCGTCGGAATAATGAAGTCTTCCCTCTTCCAAGCAGTGAGTTGATATAAATGATTTAGAAAATTAGGTTGTTCAACATAATCTATAGGTTCAGTAAACCTCAGGCCTTGGTATCAACCTGATGGTTATATAACCCAAACTCCATCTACTTTGAAGTTCATATTTTCCCTCTTTATATCAATAATTTCATAGTTTTCAAATCCCAGTCAATTCCCAATAAAGCTAGGTATCGGTCTTTGTCACCCATAGTGTCTATTAATTCAAAATTTTCATAGGTCGTAACACCTACAAGTTCAACTTCAACATATTCCAATATTCCAACAGGCATAATGTAGTACTGATTATCCATTTGTAGTTTTCTTGGGGAAAAAAATAGTTTGCGTTTCCCTAGCACCTCCTAGGATTTCCTTGATAAGATGTTCACATTTGAGCCAAGATCTAACGTACAATCCTTCATGTGATATCTGTCAATCTATGCATAAACTCAAAATTCTCTTCATATTATCTTCTTATTTCTCTGGCCCCTCATAGAATTCCTTTCAGGAATATTAACAGAAATACTAGTCTCTTCCAATAATAGATCATCCTTCACAATTACATTTAGTTTTTTAGATGTAGGACTCGGAATATCCACAGTAGTAATTTTTCTGTCTACGTTTTGAGTCTAGATCTAGACTCATCATTAGGACAATTTTCTAAGAAGAGAGAAGATCAAGGTTAATAAATAAGGGTGGAGAAGGAAAAAAGGTCGACCAGCTCTTTAATAAATGTAAATTAATTATGTAATATTTCTTATTTTATTTACATTTATTCCTTTAATTTTATAAATTGGTTTATTCAACTATTAATCATTTTTAGCCTATCTAAAAAAGCTACTCTATAATATAAAAGGGGTTGATTAAAATAATAATATGAGGATAGTACTAATAAATATTATAATATGGACAATTTATTTATAGATACCTAATATTTTAATTTGTAATAACTTACTAAATAGTGATGGTTAACAATTAATTATGAAGCCATGGTCCTTTTAAGTTCTTACTAAAAAATAATATTTTATATTTATGCTAATTGATTAAAATGGGATCTAATTCATTATTTTACTAGATTAAAATTATTTTACCTAATTAATATTAAAAAGGGAAGGAGGAAGGTTTAATTTAAGGACGTAACTAAAGGTTAATAATTATGAAAAAGCTTAAGAGGTAATTTTATATTTATGTTAAACAATTAACATAAATATTTATGAAAATGCTTAAGAGGTAATTTTATATTATGTTAATCAAGGGTTGAAAAATATGAGAGGGAATAGGGGGGTTTAAATGATTAGAATTAAGAGGGGTTTTAATATTACTGGAATTAAAGGTTTTTTGTGAAGCGGGGCTCAACTGCAGGGTATGAAATAAGGGAAGAAAAGGAAAAAGAAAAAGTGGGGGAGGGTAAAGGGAGGAAAAGGAGAGATTTATGAAAAGAAGTTGACAGGATAGCAGGGGTGACAAGAGATGATGAAGGGTCCAGGGGGGAGGAAGGTGAAGGAGAGGTTTAGAGGGTGCGAGACCTAGGTAAACACGGAAGGGAGATACTAACAAGAGGGTAAAAGGGTAAGGTGACGATATACCTCATCATTGAGGGGGAGCTTATTTGCAGGAAAGGCTATGGATCCAATTTCTGCTAATCTCTAGGCCTCCATCTCTATTAAGGTTGTGGGGGTGTTTAATGATTTCTAGGGCTTCACGAACTTTGCATTTAAAATGATGTTTCTCATTGGTAATGACCACTGCATCTTCAAGGAATATGTGGTGACGAGTTTTATTGGAGTTTTCTGCTAATGCTGAGGTTTTAGTTCTTCCTAAACTAATGTCTGCCCCATGCTCTCTAAACCTAATTTTGAAGGTCCTACCAGTTTCCCCTATATAGCACTCTCCGAAAGAACAATTAATTTTGTAAACCCCTTTTTGTTGGAGGTGGTCAGGGTCATCTTTGACAGATTTCATCCTTTGTTTGATGGTCATTAGAAGTTTGAAGGATGTTTTAATGTTATTCTTAGCTAGGACTTTGGCCAACTTGTCTGTGACCTCTTGGATGTAGGGGAGGTAAGCTTTTGATGTTGCAGGATATTCAGTTGGAGTTATATTATTATTATTACTGGATCTTTCCTTTTGTATAGCTCTGTTGATGTCTCTCTTACTATATCCAAGGTTCATGAACGATCTTTTAAGTTGTTCTATTTCTTCCTCAATATGTGTATCATTTGATATTCTCAAAGCTCTTGTAAAAAAAGTCAACAGAACCCCCATCTTTTGGGCAAGGAAGTGATGTGAATCAGCATGTAGGTAATTGTCTATGTGGGATTATTAATAATTGAATAAACCAATTTATAAAATTAAAGGAATAAATGTAAATAAAATAAGAAATATTGCATTAATTAATTTACATTTATTAAAGATCTAGTCGGCCTTTTTTCCTTCCTTTTCTTTTCCTTCTCCACCCTTATTTATTAACCTTGATCTTCTCTCTTCTTAGTAAATTTTCCTGATGATGAGTCTAGATCTAGACTCGAAATGTAGACACAAAAATGACTACTGTGGATATTCCGAGTCCTACATCTGAAAAAATACACCACAGAAACCTCCAATCTAGCATACTTTTAGTTTCTTGCACAATTGACCAGTTAATTGCTCATCATTCATAATCTTCAAAAATAACTTGAGCCATTCTAAAATTGTTTGGGATGTGTCATGTGATGATTTGGCACTCCTAATCTGCACCCATTCTTGTTTCTCTGTACTGGGACCATGAGAATAAACCAATTGTATGAATAGTTCAGATGCATTTGGGTAGTATTATTTCTGTTTTTTAGGAGCATAGGACTTTTTGGGTGATGTTGACTTCATAAAAGTGGGTTTCTTAGGATTTCCAATACCATCCCTACTTATTTTGCCCTCTTATGTCACAATGTTGATATTAGGTTTAAAAATTGGTTCTGGTTCTCGAGGTTTGACATTGATTAGATTGGCTCCCTTTAACTGATTGTGCTCCTCCCAATAAGAAATAAGTTATGGATAATCCTTTGTAGCATGTGTATTCACCCAATATTGTAAACACCAAGGCCTTATTGGCATCAGATAATCCCTTGCAACATGACCTTCTTGGTCATATTTATAGAATCTGATTGGAGCTCTCCCTCATGTCCTTCCTCCCCTTGGAGCTCCCCCACCTCATCCTCAAGGATTTTCATTGACTCACAAAGTTGTATGATCAAGGAAATCATCCAATGCATATAAAGATTGAAATTGGTATGTATGATCTGTAGGTGATTCAAAAAATTCATATAATATGTTTCAGTACACTAGAATGCTTCGGTAAAATAAGAAATGAACAAGGAAAATGACCAAAAGACCTACAAATTTCGCAAAACTCGTTCATAGACATACCTTGGTGATTCAGGAACGCTTGATATTGCATATGTCCTTGACAAGGAATTAGTGAAGAAATTTTTGCAACCCCAACACTATGTGGAGTCAGTGGAGGAGGTCCCATAGGCATGCTAGAAGGTCCCTGACCCCCGAGCCATGGCAATTTTGTAACATTATTCCCTACAACTTGACAATGTGTGCACCAAACATGAGGTCTCATTGGTAGCACAGGAGCAAGATCCTTCCATTTTTCAGTTAGGCTGGAAATTTGATTTTGAAGCCCCATAATAGCAGGATCAGTAGAAGAAGTGCCCAATTTATAATCTTTAGGGTATCGCGCATTTGCTTCAATCTGCATCACCTTCTCTAAAGCATCCTGCAGCGTATCAATCTTCTATTATGACAGTGGAATCCTAGTCATCGGTAAAAAAGCCTTAATGAAGAAATCTCTCTGATGATGAGGATCGATAGGATAAGATAGTTTACTGATAACATATTTCAATCTCCACATGCACTTCCAAGAATTTCTCCCTCCCTTTCTCTGATGTCCAACAACTTTTCCAAACCTTGCTGATCAGACTGAGGCAACTTAAATTATTGAAGAAATTCTCATTTGACTATATCCGTGGTGGCTATAAGATTCACATCAATCCACTTGATGAACCAATGTAACGCCTGATCTCATAAGGTATTCTGGAAATCAATAAGTTTGGTGGCATTGGGAGTCTGTCTACCCCTCCAAACTTCCTAACATAGATACCATTGTTGTTCAACATCTTCACCACCTCATCTTGGGAACTATGGGTACTGGGTAAGTGATCCGGCCATATTTCCATCCATGGTTGTTTTCCTAGGTTGAACTATTATAAATCCTTTGGAATTCAACTGAGAATAACTAGTTTAACTTGACTAAAAACCACTACTAAAACTACTTCCTCCACTAGAACTATCGGTACTATATCTCAAATGTACTTGCTAAAATTTTAGAATCTTACTCAACTTAGAAAATAAATGATTAGGATTTGGATATAGTACCAAAGGAAGTTTACGGAGAGGAGGAGTTGTACAACTATGTTGCAGACTTCCACTAGTAGGGACTAATTTATCTTCAAAGAATAACCACCTCATCAAAAAGTGCATAGCATCATTTGTTGGCTTTTTCTCATCAAGCATCATAATCAATTGCACGGTTGGATCGGGCATATCAAATCCTCTTGACACTATGTGAGGTCTATTTTTCCCATTCGAACTCCCTGCAACGCTTCTGATGGTGCCTCCTATTTCACCAAAAGGATATCCCTCACTCTTTCCTTTTTCTCGCAACTTCATACTACCCATTATATTCCTTCGTGACACTAAACTTGCCATTTCTTCTCCTATCCTTTGTAATTCCCTTCTTCTAAGCCTACTATCCTACAACTTTCTTTATTTCCACTCGTCATCTATCCACATCCTCATCAACACTCTAAAATATCGTGCCTTACATAAATCTTCTTGATCGGTCGCAACAAACCTTGATTTTCAACAACTGCACAACACTCCTCCCCCTAGATCCAATCCCCAACACAAAGGATTTTAAGAAGCCATCTAATATTCTTGGAATGGCAGAATAATTTCTTCAACCATCAATATTTGTATCGAACAATCTTTTTCGCAACCCATACTTAAATACAGAGAAAATTTTAGGGGCTAATATTCGCAATTGGGCTAATTTTCCATGATTTTTAAAAAAAAATGATTCACAAATATCCTTTTTTTCTAAAAAAATATTCTCCCAAATTTTATATTATAAAATTATTTTACCTTACAAATCTCCAATAATTTATAGAGATTATATAAAACAATCAAAAATTTAAATATGTTTATAAAAATATCACCAAACTTTTTACAATTTTCACATTAGGGACTTGTAAGATTTGCTAAGGTTTCTAAATTTTAATATAGATTTCCATCCTTCAAATTTTCCCTGCTTAAATAATGCTTTCGCTCTAGAAAAGGACTGATGTTTTTCAGTTGCAAACTCAAAAATATAGCCTTCTAATGTTGCATTCACCCATAAGTCAACAACCCTTGTTAAATTTGTATCTAATTGGTGAAGTTCAGCCAAATGAGATGCAGAGTAGTCTCTATGGGGCCTAAGGCGACTTACAACTCCTGCTTTAACTTGCAGTTGCCTCAACCAATTCTACAATTCTTCAGGGAACTTGCACCAAAATGTTTCATATTAGTCACAAGCAGGTTCAGTATATAAAACTTATTCTTTGACCAAGTGCAAACCCTTTTGTCTCAGTTGAGCCTGTTGCAAAATGCAATGATAAATCTTCTAATGCCACCAATCTGGAATACCTCCACCAAGAATTCTAGATACCATGATCAAGATCCCTTTTGAAATTTTAGGGTCCCAGAAATGGAACCATTTGTTGGTGAAAAAATGGAACATTATAGACCCGAGGTTTGACCAGAGGTTGCCAACAAGGTACCATCATAGTCTAGTTTATCGCCGAAATTTTCACTCCCTTTGAAGTAAAGGAGTGTCTCACCCAAGGCATGCCAGAATAGAGAATGATAAGAGGGATCTGTTGAAAATGCAGCCAGAAAGTTGGAAATTTTGATTTTTCCTTAATTAAAATTGAGGAAATTTGAAATTCCACATCAACATACAACTTGGAGGAGTTAACTAAGATGACATTGCTCTTGTCAGTTAGTTAATAACATTGAATTAGAGTTAATGAGTTCAAGTTCAGTTTACTTGTGTTAATTCCTAAAAAATAGGAGTCTAGCTTATTTAATTCAAGTTATGGGCATGAAGTTCAGTTGTAAGTAGTGATTCCCAAATTTTAGGAGCCTAGGTTGAGTTGATTTTAGTTGTAGCAATTTAATACAATTAAATTGAGTTATGGTCAGTTAAACTAGTTCCAACTATTAGAGAAACTAGTGGAAGGTCAAGTTGTGCAGTGTAACTTCAATCACATTTAGTGATCATCTAGTTAACTAATAAATCAACCTAACTTAGTTCATGCATGAAGATAATTTGAGTTACCCAGTTGAGATGGAGTTTTCAAGGCATTGTACTATTAGTTGTAGCATATTCTAATGTGTGCAGATAGTGCATGCAGTCAAAGGAATGACCTAAAGGAATTGCGCAATTAAAATGATGGAATTTCCTATTTAATAGGGGATAATTTCCTAGAGGAACGATGCAAGGAATTAGAAGCTTGGGAAGGCTTTAAATTGGCTAAGTATTGGTCAGGTTTAGTCATTCAGGAAGATGATAGAAGATACAGGTGCAAGTTGTGCTCAAGCTTGAGCAAGCATATTGTATTAATCCATATTCTTTGATTAACACAATATGGATAATAAAGGGTTTTGAGAAGTTACTTTCCCCTAGATAAATCTTTTTGCACATGGATGTTTCCTTTTGTGTTCTTGATCATGAATATTTCCCATAGAAGCCACTCTACAGACAACTTGGAGGAGTTAGCTGAGGTGACATGGCTCTTTTCACTCATGTAAGAACACTGAATTAGAATTAATGAGTTCAATTTCAGTTTACTTGTGTTGATTCCCAAAAAATAGGAGTATAGCTCAATTAATTCGAGTTAAGATAATGAAGTTCAGTTGTATGTAGTGGTTCCTAAATTTTAGGAGCCTAGGTTGAGTTAATTTCAGTTGTAACAATTAATTCAGTTAAATTGAGTTATGTCCAATTAAACTAGTCCCAACTGTTGGAGAAACTAGTGGAAGGTCAAGTTACGCAATGTAACTTCAATCACACTCAGTGGTCATCTAGTTAACTAATCAATCGGCCTAAATTAACTCATGCATGTAGAGAATTTGAGTTACCCGGATGTGTTACACTGAAAATTATCATCCTGACATTCTGCTATGTGTCTAACATATCAGTTCCTCATGTCAAGCCTTGAAAATCAGAGAAACGTTTCTAAAAATCTCCTTAACTTTGGTGTCGCACTTTCTGTCTATCTTGCCTGCGGTCCCGCGCCTGATGTTCAGCTCTCCTATGTACCTAAACTCAATTTATTTTTTTTATAGGTGTGGACCCCTATAAAGATCAAAAAGGCACAAGTAAATTCCAGAAATATCATTTACAGTAAATTCTAGAAGCCTCTAGAAAGAATCTTGCGGTGGCATAACCGCTCTTTTGAGGTGCATGTATCCCTTACCTTATGGAGCTAACCCCTTGATGTGAGGAGCTTATCCCTTTGAAGGAGGATTCTATCCCTTCATATTTGGAACAGAAAACCTCCTCTTTTCCACTATACAAAAAGGCATTGGATAGCCTCAAGGGGAGTTCAAGCTTTAGAATATTTGAGGTTAAGTGCTGTTGGGATTCAGACTCATTTGACTAAGATTTTTGTGAGGAGATATCACATACCTCTATTTTTCTTGGTTGGAGGAGTGTAGAGCTTATCAAAGTAGAGGAGACTCCTGCTTCAGACCTCGGGAAGGCCTGTGCAACATCAAGGCTAAGGTTGTAAGGTTTTCTTTCTTTTGAAATTAATACAAATATACTCATTTTTCTCAATAAGTTGTTAGTTAATGGTTTATTTCATAGATTCCTTGATCACTATGATAAGCATGATTTATGATGATTTCTATACAGGTTCTATTTAATATTTTTCTTTTTTGTGACTGCAGGTTTACGAAGATAACTCCTTCAAGTGCACGAGGGACAACAACAACTTCAAACAAGCACTGGACATACGGTAAGTCTTTTGCACCTCTATAGAGCTTTTTGTAAATCATATATGCTTATAGAAAGATTAGTTTATTTGGCTGTTTGTTGCTAGATACTTTTAGTACTAGGGAGATCGGTCTTGTCCACAAGACGGATTAATCCATACAACAAATTGGCGACTCCGCTGGGGAAGAACTTGTTGTTTTTTTATTCTCTTTTATTTTGATTTGAGAAAACATTTTTCCTGGTTTTTGATTGATAGATATTTGCCTGGGTAGCTTAGGTTTTCTCTATTTTTGAAAATTTTGAAATCTTTTATGTTTTTCTCTACTTTTTCCGGGGACCGCACTTTGTCTTCTTTGCACAATGTGGGCAGTTTCGCACTTTCCTTAAGTAAACAATGCGGGACCGTACCTGTTACTTCTGGAAGCCTACGGACCCTGTTAAAATTTTGAAAAAATTCAAATTTATTTCTTCAGTTTATCTTTATTTTGATTTAGAGTTTTTTGGTTACTGCCCAGATTGATTATTGTTTCTGTCAAAAAAATTTTGTGAATGAATTCCAGCAGTATTGGTGTTTTGATGATTTTCTAGAAGTTTTGCGTTTTGGATTGCTTTTCACTTGGTCTTTGTAGTGATTCGAAGCATTTACAGTTTGAAGTACCTCAGATTACATTGGTATTTTTGTATTTTTGTTGAATTTGACCTGATTGTGAAATCATCCTTTATTAAGAAATAGATCTACTTGTTTCTTTGCAAATCTTCGAAAAAAACTTTGTTATAGGTTTTTGAATTTCATTTTTAATAAAAAACATATTTGAGTGTTTTTGATCTGTTTGTTATTCTAGACGAATAGATCCTTAGTTTGCTGAACAACTAAGTAAAACATTCTTCAAAAAATATTAAAGCTTTTATTCAATTAGATTGTTAAAGTTTGTAGATCTCAAAATTAGTTTTGTAGTTTTGAGTGCTTTTAAAAATTTGTAGATATCTTTTGAAGGGAAATTGTTTTTTTAGCTTCAAGTTTTTGAAAGTGAAAGGATTATGTTGTGAGCTTTGATAATTTTTCTCATTTTGAGTTATTGTTGAAAAGACAAAAATATTTTCTTGCAATTATTCTTTATGTTCAAAGAAGGAATTGTTTCTTAAAAGAATTGCATTCTTGAACTCTTTCTTTAGCTAGAATTTCAATGAAAGAAAACGAATTGATTATCATTTTTAGGTGCATTTTTAGTGTTTTTGGAAGTCGAGTCTTCACACCATCAAAGTTTCATTTCCGCACCCATTGACTTAAGAAACAACTCATAAAAGTAACGCTTAATTAAAATTCATCTAGTAAGTTTTTTATTTCTAGGGCTCTTATCACCAACATAGCTTAGGCTAGTATCTTGGAGTAGGGAGTAATTAACTCTCCAAGATAGTAAAAACAAACAAGTAGATAAATATTGTGGTAGGAAATAAATCCAATTGTAATTTGTATAATCTGGGAAGCTTCTCTTAAAGAAGTCAATCACGATATCATGTCCGAACCTTTGAGACAATCAATTTTGTTTCATTGGGGAAGATAGAAGATTTTGCGCATATTAAAAACGGTAAACCTCGGATTAACCATTGTCGAGGAGCCTGGGGTCACTTGTCAGTAAACCTCGGATTGACCATGTCGAGGAACCTTCAAGGGGATTGAGCTTTGTTACTCTGCCCTTGCGCATGGGATCGGATCGTAGATTGTTCCCCCAGTTATATTTGTTACTATTGGTAACCTTAGTGTCCATAAACTTGAGATTATTTCCTAAGGTGACGGTGAAGGAAAGATCTCATTGTACCTGGAGCAGACGTCGACTAGACTCACTTTGACTCTCTGGGGGGTTCTCTTCACATGAGATGGTTTTGTGAGGAAACTTATGCCAGTCTGTTTCATTAAGCAGGTTTTCGGGGTAACTTTTCCAACCGCCCTTTCTGTATTAAATTTCTACGAAGTTGGATCTCATCACCAACTAGTGTTTTTAGTACGAGAAGTTACTATTTGTGTGTGGTTTGAACTCTTATATTTTTAAGCGTGTGATTCAGCTGTTTGTTTCTTTAGAGACTTTAGGTGTTTTCATTGAAATTTTCTTTGTTTGTGTGTGATTAGTTAATATTTAATCATGGCGGAATTGCCGAGACAATCCCGGAGACTACAAGGGAAACCTCCTGAATGTACACCAGGTCAGTTTGAAGGGCTGCATGCTCTAGTATCATCTAGTAGCGATAGAATTAGATCAACATAAATTGGAACTTCATCTATAGTTGTTCATCCTGATCATCAATTACCCACAACATAACACATTCAAGAACCGATTTCAGTTTCTGAAGTTACTGATAGTATTTCTCCTTCTAGTGAACTAGCTGATGAACCTGAAATCTCTGAATCTAAAACTAAACCTTCTGTTTTGGAAACATCCTCAGGATTTATTACACCAACTTCTAGCGATCTTGGTTCACCTAGGGTAAGAAATATTGTCACTGAAGATCTTCCATTTGGCATTATTTCTATTGAAGAACTTACCAATCCAGACGAAGAGTTATCTCTTCCCGAATCCCCTCAGTATTTAAATCTTAGGGAGCGTGAATCTATTTTCTACATCCCTATTCGAACTAGTGCTTGGTATCTATCTTTGACAAATTTTTTAGAGAATCCGGGTCTTGCTTTTTCTCCACCTCGAATTCCATTTCATCTTACACCCAGAGGTTACTATCCGTCATCCATTATGGCAGGAGAGTCATCCATGTTTTCCCAAACACCGGAAGCTTTTTTACACGGTGGTCATTCTGTTCCTCCGGGATATCAGGCTCTGTCTGGTACTTTCTCGGGAGCAGCTCCTCAACCAAATGAAAACGTGTTATCATCTAGTCTTAATGGAGTTAAAACTAAAACGTCGAACGCAGAGCAAATATTTATGATGTCTGGTAATATTCCGAATCCTCAACCTCAAGGTAGTCAGTTACCGCCTGGAGGGAAATTTCAGGGAAATCAGTTACCGCCTGGGGGGAAACCTCAAGGTAATCAGTTACCGCCTGGGGGGCAACCTTTAAGAAGTCAGTTACCACCTGGGGGGCAACCTCAAGGTAGATTTTTCCAAGGAAAAACTATGGAATCATATTATTTTGGGGGACAACCCCAAGGACAGTACCTACCTCAAGGATATCAACCTTCAGGACAGTACATACCCCAAGGTCAACCCCAAGCTCAATATGCTCCTCAGTGTCCTTATCAACCCCAACTTCAGTACGCGCCTCAGGGTTATCAAACTCAAGGTCAGTACCCAATTCAAGGTTTCCAACAACCTTCTGGTCAGTCATCTATACAAGGAGCCGGAAATTTACCACTTACTTATCAACCCTACGTTCAACCAGGCTATGGTCCTTACGTTCAACCTTCTGCGTGACAGTACCCCGGAATGAACATGGTGTGGGATTCGTCCCAATATCAACAGCCTACGTAGCCTAACGTGCAGTTGCCTTTTCAACCTGGACAACCTTTGGTTTCTGGTCCAACCCAGCAACCTGTCCAGCCTACTATTCAAACTCCTGCACCTATTTCTATTCAGCAGTCTGGGCCTAGTATACCTCAGACTCCGCCTCAAACTGCTACAACATCTGTTCAACCTGTAACACCTATTTCTGGAGTATCTGTAGCTCTGAGTTCTTCTATCCCTGCATCCGTGGAAATCCCTCAAGTCTCTATACCCCAATCAGGACCTTCAGTTCAGACTTCGGTTCAGATGCCTGCAAGACAAGCCGGTACAAGTACAATTGTCACAATTCAACCGCAATTCATGTATCAACCATACTAGGGACAGCCTCAATTCGGTCCCGTTTCAAAAAATCCAAGTTATCAGTATCAACTATACCCTGGCTATACTTATCAACAGCCTCAACAACCCCAGTTTGGTCCGATTAATCCTGGTTACTCGGGAGGCTACACAATTCCTAATGCAAATCCGATTCCCAGTTATCCTGGGTATCCGCCTCCTGGAACTTCTTTGGCTACTCAAGGTTTTCGCGACCCTAACCGTCAATTACCATTTATCGCAACTTTGGATTTACCTGATTTGACATGCCTTACGAATGGTCCAATTTTCTATTATCTGTATTGGCTGCCAATGCCGCATAAGTTGCCCAGTGATATACGAAAATTCAAAGGTAAGTCAAGAGAGGATCCATCAAATCATGTTATGACTTATCACCTCTGGTGTGCGTCTAATTCAATAATTAATGATTCAATTCGCTTACGTCTTTTCCAAAGAACTCTTATTGGTCTTGCTTCCAAATGGTACATTGAGTTACTGGGAGGCTCTTTTAATAATTTCATTCAGTTAGCAACTGCTTTCTTGACTCATTTTCAGTTGCCTGTCAGATACGACAATGGCATGGAACTATTAACTTCACTAAAACAATCCACGTCCACGTATATTTCTGATCATATTCATGAATGGCGACATAGAAGGCATTTGGTGAAAGTTTACATTCCGGATCAAATTTTGGCGGAATGGTTTGTTAAATCATTGTTACCCAAAATCGCTGAAGATGTAGATAAGGCTGGTGTTGTTACTGAAGAGAAATTAATTGCTCAAGCTCAATACCTTGACCTTGTTTATACGCAGTCAGGTACTTTACATGAAAAAATCCCCGATCTTCCAAAACAAGGTCAAATAGTACACGCTCCTTTAGGCTCTCATGCGATGATGGTATGATTGGTATAGTCAATACTAAAATCAAGAATAAATCTTATCCTATTATCACTTTACCTTATTCCCTGAAAGGAGAATCTTCCCTCGAAGTTTCTGCCGACATTCATGTTGTAGAGACATCTACGACCAAATCTAAATCCGGTGGTAAAAATAAAGGGAAGAATAAAAACAAAAAGAATTCAAAAGAAAAAACTGATAAAAACGAATCCAATGACAAAAAACGCAAACCTCGTTATCCTTTTTACATTTGTGACGAGGATCATTTTACTAAGGAATGCCCACATCGAGTAGAGGTTGCGAAATTCATTAAAGGTTCACAACAACCTACTGTCTTGAAGGATACTTTTCCGACTCAAGATAGTAATATGGTTGGTTCTACCTCGAATGCCTCAGAAGAACCTATTTTGATGATGTCTCATGTAAGGGTTGCGACGCGATCGCAAGATTATGGTACTAATAATCCTATTGATGGTAAAGAAGCAGAATCTTCTAGTGCAAATACATCAACTACACCTCCTCCTATTTCTGGTCCGCTACAGATCGAGAAACCAAATCCAGACTTAATAATCAAACCGCTTGCTAAAGGTGTTCTTTGTAAATCAGCTTTCAATCCACATGCGAGAGCTGCTAAGAATTACAATATTGTTGAAGACTTAGCTATTTCTCCTTCAACAATGTCGGCTTTGGAAGTGCTGCAAACATGCCCAACACATCGTAAATTACTTTTTTCTGCCATAGGAGCTGTCGATATTCAAGATTCGAACCTTATAATCTTCGATTTAGAAAATAATACACCTTGCCTACCTCACCAAATGGCTTTCCAAATTCCAGTGTTAGTAAAAAACAGACCGATATTTCGGACTATAATTGATGAGGAAGCTTCAACGTGTATTATGTCAATTCAGTGTTGGAAATCGCTTGGTTCTCCTACACTCAACCAGTCTCCAACGATTCTTAAGGCTTTTGATGGTCGAGGTTTCCACCCTTTTGGTATTTTGCAAGATTTACCCATAGGGGTCGAAGGTAAAACCGTAAATATAGATGTGGAAGTGGTTGATGCCCCTCTATATTACAACCTTCTCCTGGGTCGTAGTTGGACTTATGCTATGACTGCTGTTGTTTCTTCGGTCTTTCGGCTCATAAAATTTCCGCATTAGGGAAGGATCGTTACAATAGATCAGTTAACTTATTTTTCTTCTAACCCAACCTCTACATAAACAATCCAACACATTGGTAAAGAGGCTATCCCTTACAAGGATGTTGGAGTAGGTTTGATTAAATATTCTGGTTTACTAGGAACTTTTTCCTTTCCTCCTCCTAACGTATCGCCTTCTATTGCAACTATTCACATGATTTCATCAGATACTGTTATGTTTGATGATCCTTGGATCGTACCTTCCGATTCCGAGTTAGACTCATTTGATGGCATGATGCCTTTAAGTCCATTTGAAATTGCATATCAGGTTGTACAGTCACTTTCCGACCCCTCTTCAACCGAAACTGATCCAATGAATGGGATCCATGAGGAATCACTTTCTATATCTAGTTCGACCACAACGACATTTCACAGTCTTGTTCATCTTGATGGCTTGATTTGTGAATAGATGTCTAATGACGATTTACCATGGGAAGATCTACATCACCGATCTACGTTTTTACCTGAGCTGGATCATTTTGAAGATGATTTCGCTTCTATTTTTACTGCTGAATATGTCAAAGAACTGCAAAATCCATTGCAAAATCCCGATTCTGAGTTAAATTTCGAAAATATCTCTCGAACGATTCCAATTGACATTTCAGTAAATCTAGGAATAATTGAAAACATTCATATAGGTTCTTGCTTTACGAAAGATGAAATTCAAACTTATAAAGCCCTATTTCAAGAATTTCGTGATGTGTTTGCGTGGTCCTATGAAGAAATGCCCGGAATCGATCCATCAATTGTCATACATGAAATCAAGACTTACTCGGATGCCAAACCTGTCCGTCAATGTCTACGTCAAATACATCCTAGAAAACCTGTTGCTATCAAAGCAGAAGCTGAAAAATTACTTTGTGTAGGTTTCATTTATCCAATTCCTTTAACGGATTGGGTATCGAATATTGTTCCTGTGACTAAAAAACAAGGAACGATACAAGTATGTATCTACTATAGGGATATTAATCGAGATTGTCCTAAAGATAATTATCCAACCCCCTATATCGATAAAATAATAGATGATTGTGCTGACAGTGAATTTTTTTCCTTTATGGATGGTTCTTCCGATTACAATCAAATAAACATACTCCCTGCTGATCAGCCAAAAACAACTTTTATTTGTCCGTGGGGGACATTTTCTTATTGCAAACTACCCTTTGGATTGAAGAACGTTGGAGAAACTTTTCAAAGGGCTATGTCGTACGCATTTCATGACATTAAGCACATTGTGCAGCCTTATCTCGATGATTTACCTACTCATTCATCACGTAGGGCCAACCATCTCACTCACTTACGAGCTATCTTTATGAGATGTAGGCATTATAGAATTAGGAGGAATCCACACAAATGTGTTTTTTGTGTAGAGTCAAGTCGTTTACTAGGATTTGTTGTTTAGAAAGCAGGCATTCGCGTCGATCCGTCGAAGGTCAAAGCTATTGTCAATTTATCCCCTCCTTTGACTTTACGCCAACTCCAAAGTTTGTAGGGGAAAGAAAACTTTTTATGTCAATTCATTCCTAACTATGCCAAGCTTACAAAGGGTTTTACCCAGTTGCTGAAATAGAACATTCCATTCTTTTGGGATGAGATTTCTGATCGATATTTTGATGCACTTAAACACGCGTTGACCCATGCACCATTATTGCATCCTCCCAACTACAACCAGGACTACATTTTGTACCTCGCCGCCTCTCATTCCAAAATTGGGATGGTTTTAATGCAGGAAGACGAATCTAAAACTGAACATGTGATTTACTATCTTAGTTGAAATCTGCATCCGACTGAGATTAAATACACACATGTGGAGAAATTGGCCTTGGCAGCTGTTCAAGTTGTTCAAAGATTTAGACACTACATCTTGTTACGCAAAACCACAGTAATTTCTGACTGTAACCCTATGATGTACATTTTGACCAAGCAATTGCTAGGGGGAAAGTATTCCAAATGGATAGTTATCCTCCAGGAATTTGACTTGGAGTTTGAAAAATACAAGGCAAAGAAATCTTTGGTTTTCGCAGAATTGATGTGTGATTTCCCCTCTACTGATACTAAAACTGTGGTAGAAGAGCCCATTGCGGACGAATCTTTGTTTGTTATCAGTACACTTGATTCATGATATGGATATATTATCGTCTATCTCCAAACCCAATCTTTTCGGCCTGAAATCTCACGATCTCGGCGATGGAAAATATGCTTCCAATCCCAGCAGTACAATATTATTGGTGATACACTCTATCGTCGTGGTGTGGATTCTATTTTCCGACGTTGTCTTACTCATGAAGAAGCTGAGAAGGTTTTAAATGACTGCCATTCTGGGGCATGTGGCGGTCATATGTCTGGGTATGCCACAGCTCAAAAGATATTGCGCGCTGGTTATTTCTGGCCGTCGTTATTCAAAGATTGTATTTATGCAGTCTGGAAATGCCACAATTGTCAACTTTTTTATCGTAAGATGTGTGCGCGACCCGCTCCTCTTCACCCTATAATTGTTGTTGGTCCTTTCGCAAAATGGGGTATTGACTTTATTACATGTAACCCTCACTCGATCGGGGGGCATGCGTATATTATTTTAGCAGTAGATTATTTTACTAAGTGGGCCAAGGCGATGCCTACATTTTCGACTGACGGCAAGACTTCTGCAACTTTCGTATTCAATCACATAATTGCTAGGTTCGGTGTTCCTCAAGCCATTATTACAGATCATGGAAGTCATTTTCGGAATATCATGATGACTGAACTGACATATCAACTTGGCCTGCACCATGATAGTTCCACTCTGTATTATCCGCAAGCTAACGGTCTGGTTGAAGCTATCAATAAAGTTTTAGTCATTATGATTAGATGAATTATTGGTATTCACAAGATGAATTGGCATTCCATGTTATTTTCAGCAGTTTCGGCATATCGAACCTCGGTAAAAACATCAACTGGTTTCACTCCCTTCCAACTGGTTTACGGTTTGGAGGAAGAAGATGCCCGATTGAATGCGAAAAAATAACCTTAAAAGTTAGCCATATAATTATACGACTACATGCGAATAGGAGAAAAAAAATTTGTACTTGTAGCTCGATTTCGGATGAGAATCGATGATACGCAATGGCAAACAAGGCTCATGTTAAAAGAATAAAATCTTAGTATGATGAAAGTGTTACCTAGAAATTTTTCATGAGAGCTGGTCTTAGTTTATGATCGAACGCGATAAGCTAGGGGCTGGAAAATTTGTGCCTATGTGGCATGGTCCTTTCATTGTTAAGCGAAAGCTGGCAAAAGGGGCCTATGAGCTGATAGATTTTGACGATGTCTCTTTAGATAAACCCAGAAATGGGCTTTATTTGAAGAAATATTATGCTTAAACTTGGTGTGGAGATTTTTAGTTGGATTAGATTCTTTACTGCTGGTGTGTTTTAGATTAGAAAAGCATGCCTAGTTTAGAGTGTGCTCTTATCATTATTCCTGCTTATCTGAGTTTTACTCTTGATATTTCAGATGTCGACGTCTCTTTAGACATACATTGGTTTTGCTAATGGTGCTTGTCGTAGTACACAGAACATTTCTTCCGCAGCTTGGGTTATCTATTCACCCTCTGACGAGTTAGTGTCTATGCATGGGGTAAGCCTCGGTCAAACAACGAATAACAATGCAGATTATAGTGCAGTGATTGAGTTATTATCTGAATCCATCTCATTTGGGATTTGGAGTTTGATTGTTAGGTTAGAATCTGAACTCGTTGTATTACATCTTAACAGGGTGTATGCCATTAGAAATCCAGTGTTATTACGGTTATTTTTTAGAGTTCGTCTCTTGGAACGTGAATTTGATTACATTGAATATCAGCATATTCCAAGACATTTAAATACATTAGCAGATGCAGTTGCTTCTAGTATGATAAATTGACATTTGCAATGATCAAAAATAGTAAATCAAACAAGCATTCATAACATGTACGAAGATAGTCGGTAAATAGTGATATATCATAGTATAGAAGTGTTTTCAAAAAATATACATCGTCTTCGATCATAGGTTGGAAACACCTTATGATCAGAAAAATGGTAACACAAAAGGTCAAAAATATGAGTCTACGACATGATCATCCTATCACTAATGGTGATCACGATAAGAGACCACTGCCCGAGCCACCCTACATAGGAACCTTCTACAAGGTCCTAGAACACCAATCACGTATCTCTGTAATCTGAGAGGAGTATCATCTATGTTCGTCTCTGGAATGTCTAGAGTCAGACACTCTAGGTGATGCTCTAAATCAGACAGGATTTCTGTTGATTGGCCTGTTGGGGTTGGTGCAGCTGCAACTAGTTGTCTTCTTTCATAAGGCTGGAAATGGGCTGGTCACCGTGGGCCCACATATGCATTCAAAACTTTTGGTTATTAGTTTCAAAACGATCAAAAAAAAAATAAAAAATTAGAACTTAGAAATTATTGAAAATGACTTTACCTGATTCATCCCACTGTTCCCCTGCTGGGAGAGTCATCTCTCGGTCACCGCGGAAATCTATCCCAGCGTATGGAAAATCCTCTATAACAAAAATTTGGCATTCCAGCCAACGAAAATATGAAGGAGGAAATCGAACAATCTCAATGCCCTCAATACCATGATGGGCCATCAATGCAACCCAAAAAACCATCCTAGCTTCTCGAGGTCGACCGGCATCAACAGGAATGTTCTGCAGAGCTAACACGGGAATCCTCTCTAGAGAAAAGGTGACTACGATGGATCCATATCCAAATTTTTTTAGTTTTCCATTCTTCGCTCTAGTTATATGGCCTTTTACATTGGCCAACACAGCTTCGCACTAGTTGAAAATGGTGTCTCGAAAACAGTCTACAGCAATGCGCATTTGGGAACCGGTAGCCACATGCAGTGCTGCACTCCCACATAGTCTGGTAACATTAAATGCAATAACTTTCAACTCGGGATGGATGATAGTTTTTATGTCAATCCGTTTGTCCTTGGGGTTTGCCTGATCATTACAGAACTCTTGTCAAAGACTAGCGACAGTCTGGCCACCTGGCCTAGTCCCAAACAAGGAAATTTGTTCACCCCTCTTAGACAAACCAGTCAGAAAATAAATATCCTCCAGCTCAATCTCGAGCCAGTGGCCACCAATAATGAAACACTGGTCCTGTACGTTCCACCTATTTACCAGCCATGTTAGGAGGTCTACCTGTGCCCTCATGCCCTGAATGGCCCAGAATTTATATAAACCGCATGCTCTTAATGCTTGCATTGTGGGCAAATGGAGCATTGCGGCGTCATCCACGTCCTCATGCTCACATTCTCTCCAAATCAACATCTTGTTAATCCTACAATGCATAAAAAGATATGTTAGAACAATCTAATTTGAAAATTTTTGGGCGCCAAATGAGAAATTTGATTTTGAAATTTAAAAACGCGGGGACCGTACTTTCCCTTTGTACACAGTGCGTAGGAACGCACGCGCTCTGTGGGAAAAGTGCGAACCCACGACTTTTTTCTACATAGGAAAAATGTGGGGTCTGCAGGGCCCATGTGTGGCACCTACGGACCTCCGCGGGCGATTTCTTAAACTATATTTTTCCCTTAAAAATAAAATCTAAAGCCTAAAAATGAATTGTAAACGGATGAAATGCAAGATTAAGAGGTCGTGAATTACCTAGGACTGACGGTTCTCGATTTCGTCGGACGGATTTTCCAGAATCTTCACAGGAACTTTTTTACCCAAAAGCTTCTACTTTTCACTCTGAACTTGAACGGTAAAAATGAAGTTGAAAAAGTCCTTTTTATAAGTTTTTTCGAATAGATGAATTTTTAATTTATTTATTTTTCACTTTAAAAAGGGTATTTTGAAAGCATTTTTACTTATTTTAAACAGGTATGTGTAATGTTTCAAGTTTTTGTGCAAAAATTGGATTTATAAGGAGAATTGATCATTTTTCAACAAAGAGCATACTTTTATCACTTTTTCGGACTCTTTCAAAAATTTTTACGAAAAAGCGAAACATTGAAGTTCTCTTTTAAGCCCTTTTCAGACTCTCTAAACATGAAAAGATTGCCGAGTACTTGATTTTTCGAACTCGTTAAAGTAAATGAATGATTGTCCCTTCAGTATAAGTTTACCCCTTTTACGGACTGAAATGGACTATTTACGAAAAAGGTATACATTGACTAATTACGGTCAATAGAGTTCTCTCCCGCATTATTTTATCCTTTTTCGGGCTCGAGAGACTAAATTTACAAAAAATTACACCCATGGAGTTTTCTTAAGTTTTTTCTTCTGACTCCCTAAAATTGAAAAACACCGAGTTTCTCCTATACTGGACTCGTTAAAATTTAACAGTAAAGGACCTGTTTAATTCTCAACAGGAACGGACCACTCCTTCTTAGGGTTCGAATCTTAAACTAAGTTGGACTCATCCGAAGGATGAGCTTATAAACAAGCAAATGTTATCCTCCTCAAGCTTGTCAAAAAATAAAGAGGTACTTGCCAGAAATGGTGGGGGAAAAGAGAGAAAAACGAACCTGTTTGTTACATTTTGATTATTCGGAAAACCGTTAACCACTCTTGAACACGACACTTTTTGTTCACCTGGGTTGGGAAATCCTTTGCCTAACAGTTAATCAAACCACATTGAAAGTCTTCAGCCAGTTTCTGGGTATTAGCTTTGGGTCAATTGTCACCAAGCCATCTGCAGTGTCGTTATGTGTTCAAGAGGACAGTTAAAATAAACCATTCATCTGCAAAATATCTGTCATCCATTTTTGACCATCCCTGAGTCAGTCCTTGCCAATATATTTTCAAAACTTGATCTATGATTTTGTGTTGTGGGCTTGCCTACGACAGATCACTTTCTATCGACATCAGCACATTATCTAGGAAGTTGATCCAGAAATTGTCAGTACCTTGAAATCTGCATGCCTCAATGGCAGGTTTCTCGCCTTCGACGACAGGTTGCATCATTGACCTTCGATTGAATGATTCCGTGACATGTTCGACTTCAGCTCATTCATTCACATTTCATGGATTGTACTGAGTACTTTGAGAGCCATTGACATTACTGGTGGTTTCTCTCACACTTGTTAACAGTTTACATCATTGACTGGTAATCAAGTGGTTTCTACCATGTTCGACTTTGACACATTCATTCACATGGATAGAATCGTACTAGTTCGAGATGCGGAAATCAAGACCCTGGATCTAGTTTCTACCATCCAGGCTGTGAGGAATTTTGTTATCATTCATACAGTAGACTATTTATAAACAGATGGCTGCGTCCATACTATGTCTACACATGTCTATACTGTGATGTATTCAAAATCATTCCTGTATCAGAACAATTTAAGTTAGTTCTAGTTAGTTTTGATCTGAGTATGGGAATGCCTACCTCAGCGATGATATGTATACATATATATTTTGCATTGAATGTTTTTACAGGTTCCGACTGGGGTGTCCACAGGATGATCCTTGAAATGATAAAGTACTGCACTCTTCATATATGACAGACTTCAGCTTCATCTATTCCAGACTTTGCACTTTAGGGGGCAATCTGTTACACTGAAAATTGTCATCCTGACATTCTGTTATGTGTCTAACATATCAGTTCCTCATGTCAAGCCTTGAAAATCAAAGAAAAGTTCCTAAAAATCTCCTTAACTTTGGTGTCGCACTTTCTATCTATCTTGCCTGTAGTCCCGCACCTAATGTTCATCTCTCGTGCGTACCTGAACGCACTTTATTTGTGTTATAGGTGCGGACCCCTGTAAAGATCAAAAAGGCGCAAGTAAATTCCAAAAATCTCATTTACAGTAAATTCTAGAAGCCTCTAGAAAGAATCTTGCGGTGCCAGAACCGCTCTTTTGAGGTGCATGTATCCCTTACCTTATGGAGCTAACCCCTTGATGTGAGGAGCTTATCCCTTTGAAGGAGGATTCTATCCCTTCATAGTTGGAACAGAAAATCTCCTCTTTTCCACTATAAAAAGAGGCATTGGGTAGCCTCAAGGGGAGTTCAAGCTTTAGAATATTTGAGGTTAAGTGCTGTTGGGATTCAAACTCATTTGACTAAGATTTTTGTGAGGAGAGATCACATACCTCTATTTGTCTTGGTTGGAGGAGTGCAGAGCTTATCAAAGTAGAGGAGACTCCTGCTTCGGACCCCGGGAAGGCCTGTGCAACATCAAGGCTAAGGTTGTAAGGTTTTCTTTCTTTTGAAATTAATACAAATATACTCATTTTTCTCAATAAGCTGTTAGTTAATGGTTTATTTCATAGATTCCTTGATCACTATGATAAGCATGATTTATGATGATTTCTATACATGTGCTATTTAATATTTTGCTTGTTTGTGACTGCATTTTTACGAAGATAACTCCTTCAAGTGCACGAGGGACAGCAACGACTTCAAATGAGCACTGGGCATACGGTAAGTCTTTTACACCTCTATAGAGATTTTTGTAAATCATATATGCTTAGAGAAAGATTAGTTTATTTGGCTGTTTGCTGCTAGATACTTTTAGTACTAGGGAGATCGGTCTTGTCCGCAAGACGGATTAATCCATACAACAGGATGAGATGGAGTTTTCAAGGTAGTGTATTATCATTTTTAGCATATTCCAATGTGTACAGATGGTGCATGCAGTCAGAGGAAGGACCTAAAGTAATTGTACAATTCAGATGAGGGAATTTCCTATTTAATAGGAGGTAATTTCCTGGAGGAACAACTCAAAGAATTAGGAGCCTGAGAAGGATTTAAATTGACTAAGTATTGGCCAGGTTCAGTCAGTCAGGAAAATGATAGAAGATACAAGTGCAGGTTGTGCTCAATCTTGAGCAAGCATATTGTATTCATCTAGATTCTTTGATTATTGCAATACAAATAGTAAGGGGGTTTGAGCAGTTTCTTTCCCCTAGATAAATATTTGTGCATGTGTGATGTTTTCTTTTGCATGTTAATGATTTGGGTTCTCGATCATGAATTTTCTTCCACGGATCAATAGAGTTGCTTCTAGTATTTTGATTTAGTAAATTTCATGAGAAGTTTAGAATCTACACAATAATTTCTACAGGATCTAAATGAGTGGCAGAAAACATAAATTAGCAACGCATTATTCATTCATTTTAAACATACTACTAACCAACGAAACCATATCTATTTACATATCAGTCATTCATAGATTAAATGATGAAGAATCACACATACATAGTTACAAATTTTAAAGGGTAACATATTCATCAAACCATATAAAAAAATCATTACCATAACTCCTCCTTTATTACTCAGGCAATCATTACAATAAATATTCACAAAATCTTATGCAATTCCATATCTTCAGATCAAATTACATTACATCAAATAGCATAGTTTAGAGAGAGAAGACTCATGATTCTACACAGGTTACAAACTCGCAACATGCAGAACACTTGCTACAAAACTTACTACCTATAACTCTAGCTACTCGATTTTCCCATATGTGGCTTATTTTATAGACTCACTCATTTGATCTGGTCATTGCGCATGTTACTTGATCTTGTCCTTAATTTGACGAAATTTGGGGCCTTTGTCCCTATCCTTCTTAATCTTTTCAAAATTGAGCCTGCATTTCTTTCTTTTGTGATTGTTCTTTTCTTCTTTATAGCTACGCGAGTCCCAACATAAATTACTTATATGTCGCTTTATGTTTTATGGTGGTCTTCTTCTGGCAGATCTATCCATTATTTTCTCCACGACTTCTCTACAAACTTGTTTCCCAAAACATCTTCAAAAAATGAAGGACCCAACAACATTGAGTAGGGTTTTCTAATCCAAGATCCATCTATGGTTTACAGTCCCTAGATACCAACAACCTTCAATGAAGTGAAGCCTACGAACCCTAAATTCTTACTAATCAAGCAACAAAACCTTAATGCATTTCATGTCTTTATTTTATGTGGACCCTTTAGTCATCTATGCATAAAACATTTATATATACCTTTGTCTTCCATGATTACAATCAAAAGGATTGTTACTTTTACTATTGTTATGATATTCCTATCAACACCACATTCAAGACTCATTTTAGTTGTTGGCTTGCCTCAAATGATCCCAAGACACTTGATGCTAATTCAAGATGTCGGGTTGTTTCTCCTTTTGTTTTCTGGTTAGGGTATATTGTATTTACCATTACATTCCTTCTAACTCAATTTTTGTTGCTAATTCTTTGATTCAAGAAATACTTAGATAAAAACCTTTCCTTATTTCATTGTCTTTAATAGTAGATCAGGTACCAAATTATGTAATTCAGACTTATGCTCTCATTCTATAGCCTCGGCCCTCTGATTAGGGCTTCTAGTTATCACTACAATAATTTTCCAAATTAGGTCTCGGATGTTTTACCAACTTTGGTCTCCCATCCTCTTCAAGGTACCTTGTTTAGTTGGCCTACTAGTCCATTGTAAGCCTTCCAAACTTCAAACTTTAGAACATGCTTTGCTTGATAAGTGAAACAAAACCTATGACTTAGGTAAGGCCTCTTCTAGGACTCCCTGTAGAGGTTTTCGACCTCTTTCAATACTTCAGAAACCTTTGGTCACTTGCACAATATTGGATTTTGTCCTAGATGCCTCGGTAATGTAGACAAACCTCTTTTTGCTAGGCTTGCAACCCTTTAAACACTAGTGATATTCCAACTACCTATGTCTTTGACCTTTTCTTTGATACCATGTTCAAAAAATTAATTAGGGAAACTTTAGAATTATAGTTTTTCCTTTACTTGAAATTTATTTGTGACATTCTGTTCTTCTTCTTGATTATGTTTATGTTCTCATCAACAACCAAATGTCAAAACAATGAAGATCACAACCATATAAAGATGAACACAAGATATAGGCTCCAATCCAAGGTAAAACCCCTCCAAGGGGAAAACCCATAAATAACTTCTCTTCTTATAGAATCGATTCAAAGGAGACTTCCAAGACAAAAACCTAGACCATGGCTACCACCAAGAACCAAGCCAACCAGTGAATCTTCCTTCTCCAAAGAAAGACAAAGTCTTCAAGGGGTAGTGATGCAATATATCTTCATGATGAGGGCTCTTTTATCCTTTCGATCTCACATACCAAGTCTACAACACCTTCCTACAATTAAGACTTGTTTCATGCCAAGAAATTCTAGGATACTTGCACGTGTGAGCTATCCAAGAAAAATTTCAGACCTATGAGTTGTCTAAGAACATTTATCCTTCTTCACTAGGTTCTTTCAGCTTCTTTCAGCTTCTTGAGACCTTCTCATTTATTCTTCTAGACGCAGATAAAATGTAAGATATGTAATGTTCTTATGTGTGAAATGAGGTCGAAGTCCTGCCTTGTTATAGCCTTCCAAGAGGCTCCATAAGCCGTCTCTAGGCCAACATATGTTAGGTTGGTTGACTTGGTCTTGGGAGCCTATTAAACACTTCAAAACATAAAAATGTTAATTCTTTCTTTGATACAAGTGCTCGAATGGGAATTTTACAACATGACATTAACACTTTGACTCATGTAAACCCTAGGAGCATTCAATGGATGCTTGATCTAGTAACAAAAGACTTGAGCATGAAACCCATGCTTTATAAAAATAATTTTTCTTTTAATATTTACATAATTTACTTTCTTCTTTTGATAGATGCATATAAATTACATCATGACATCAGTCAAATGATAATTATGAAGACCGGAACTAGTTACATTCTTCAACAAGAACTAGTGTCCTTAATGTACATGGTAGTTGAAGTGAATGGATGTGATCATAATTCAATAATCTCTTGTCATGATAATGCCTTGGGTGTTTCAAAGGCCTGTTAGAAGGCGATTACATAGACATCCTTGTAATGGCATGATATGCTCAATTACAGTGCCATATATGAACTATGTCATCGTTCCGTAGACACAATCCTTGTGGTGAATGGAATTCCTTGTGGACAACTTTGATTGGTTGTATGTCTCCAACTATATCGCTCAGCAATGCACTTGTTGCATTTGTTATAAACCACAAGTAGTGAACACTTTTAAATTGTCGGACACAGTAATATTAACCCTCTATATTGATTGAGTGCACATAACCACTACAAATCGGGCAGAGTCAGGCCAGGTTGGGCTGACCCCACGGTCGGGAGTAGGGCCCTTGGTGATTTATGTAAGGTCGGGCCCTGTCGCCAAGCCAACATGTCGTGCGGGTGGTCGGACCCACCTCTGAGTTTGGGCCGAATGGTCGGTGGTCGGGCCAAAAGGGCAGCATCAATGGATGTCGGGAGGAATTCAGACCGACCTTACGGGTATGCCAAAGGGTCGGAAGGTCGAGGTTAGGCCCACAAGGTGGAAACGACAGTTGTTGCTCGAGGATTGATCTGACCTCTGAGTTGGTTCTGTTGAATTATTCCTACCATTGGATGTGATGGCAATTGTGAACCATCAAATAATATATGTGAACCCCATGCTCACTATAACATTGCGTATGGTGTGATACATATATATGTCCATGTATATGGAATATATAACGATGGTCAAATACGAATGTAACATAGTAACACATGGGAAGGGGCATATTTACATTTATATATAATATATGTATGCACATATTAAATAACGGTCATCAATGACCAAGGGGTTGGATTCAAGGCAGGATCATGACCATATGGTTGGGGTGTCCTGCTGCATAAATAAATAGATACTAAGCCATATATGCATTATATGTATGTAGCCGCGGAACCACCTTGGGTAGATATGGTTAGGATTCAAGAACATAACCAACAGTGGGTTGCTATGTCACATGGGCACCACATGGTGGAATATAGGGAAAATAACCTATTAAATTAATGAACTTTTAAAAGAAGTATAATTTAAGACCCCACAATTCAAAATGAGCAAAATTTCATATAACTGGAAATGTCTAGTCAGGAGAAGTGCAATGGCGACATGAGTTTTGAGAATTCAGAAGAAAGACAAAATAAAAGTTATCCCATTCCTCTAACTATACCAAGGGATTTGGGTAAGTATAGTGAATACTTCACTATGAGTAAAGTGGGGTGTTTATAGTGTGTGATCATTGTTGCCTGTAGCAAATTAAGCAATAAATTCGAGTAACTGTGGTGGAAAAAGTCCAAATAACCATTGGAAAAACAACATCAATGTTTTTAGACACCACCATTTTTCTAACGATTTCTATGTTCTCTATACGCTAATACGCCCTCGCATCTTCTTCTTAAAACAGCTTTGCTTTAAGATGCCATATGGGTTTTAATCAACCTGGTATGTTTCGATTTCTGAAATCAATCACAGTGCAGATGGAGCATATGGTACAATTGGAAGGACATAAAATGATGTTGTAACACTAGGTCCCTCGAAAACAACATCCACGTGTGGGCGCAATCATCTAAACTCGTGATCTGGATCTATAAAAAGGTTTGCGAAAGGAGATTTGGCTTTTGTAGTCTGTGCCGTATTTGAAAAAGACGGCCTTTTTGCAACTCGCATCAAGGCAGTCTGAGGTAATGATTCAGTTGGTGCAGGCTAGCTAGAACGAACAAGAAACAACCCATGGGAGAAATTGAGTGCCGGGACCCAATGACCCCAGCACCGCTCATGGGTATCATCATTGCTTCTACTTTGAGAACAACTTTCCACGGGCACTGCAATATCAAGGCAAAGTTTGTGTACTAACTGAATTCCTCCCCATAACATTGAAGTGAAAGATTTTCTATTTTGTATGTTGCACATTTTACAAGATGTAAAACCAAGAAAAGTATCACCTCACTCAGCTAAATTCCATCTGTAACACAGTGATTCTCAGTGCTGCTAAATGATGACAACCCAATTCTTTTAATGGCACTGTCACAACTTTCTAGCCTCCGGGGATAATGACCACCTAAACTTTACAGCGTATAAAGTGCTTTCAGAGGTTCAATCACGAGGGAGACGACACCTTGGGCCTCTGCAATCAGTGGGCATTCCTTCCTTCCATATGAGGGCTAACGACATTTATAATCGCTTCATCATTCAGGCCACCATCGTGTTCAATACTGCACACTGAATACATATGAAACCTTTATGATAAAAGTATATGCAATCGATGTTGCAAAACTAAAATATCAATGACACGCGCAGAAAAGAAGAGTCTCTTTCTCCCTCTCACTGCACGCTGTCCTTGCACATTACTCTAACGAGTTGGGTATCAACCCACAATGCTTTAATTTTGGCCATAGCCTGATCAAATATCAGAAACACATGAGGTAGAAGTTAGAAAAGGATGAATTAAGTTTATGATATATTTTATTTTTTGAACTTATCTGAGAATGAACCAAGTTTCTGATATATTCTATATTTTGAATTTATGCAGATTGCAGATTTTGAGAATATTCTAGAATGTGACAGTTAGGGGAGAGGTTAATTGTTTGACCTCTCTGGACCATCAGATTCTGGGATATTGTCAGAATCTGCAATAAACATAAAGATGTCTTATTCCACCAATCCACACTTAGATTGAATAAAAGAGCAAAACCATAAAAAGATATAGTTTGGGGTTGTTAGGTAAAGCCTAGGCACTTATTCTAAAGGATAGAGCAAAACCATGAAAATATATAGTTTGGAGGGGCTAGGTAAAGCCTAGGCAAGAATGCATGAAGTTTAGGTAGTGTTTGCACCTAGCACCAATATACAATGAGGCCAAATGATATAGCTAGACATAGTTAACATCCAATATACAATGAAGCCATGGCTAGATATTCAATATACAACTAAGGTTAAATTATATGGCTAAATATCTAATGGCAAATGATATAGTTACACATCTAATCGTTGAGGTATAGATTAATTGGTTTGTGTAGGGTTTAGTATCCAATTGGTTGTTTAAATTTCATGGGGAAGGGTTGAGAGTGGTAGCCACCCATGGGGATAAAAAATGTCCCATGGAACTTTGAGGCTCCACTGAGGCTCACATTGCACAATCTTGGTGACAACATCCCTCACATGAGATATTGTTCTTCTATTGAATATTGAAGCTAACCATAACCAAGGCATAGCCTTGGCTAGAAAATATAAATGATATAACCAATTTGTTCTTAATTTTTTATATACTTACATTGCTTTCTTTGTTCTAGATCTTTTTATATGTATGCTTTAGTATGAACTGAAACATGCTAAATGGATTTTTTTGACTTTTATGATTGGAAAATAGAATTATAATTGTAAAAACCTACATTAGAATACAAAATTAAAATTTTCATGGAATCTAAATGTGGAAAAACTTAACAACAAGTAAATGCTTGTTTCTTTGTCTTTAATTGAAGATTTCAATCCAAAATATTTCTTAGAAAATATGCAACATTACATATTATTTCTTTTAAAGTTAGGTTTAGGGTTGGAATTTTCATGATACCTTGCGTTTTCATACATTAGCAACTCCTCTTGTGGGTGAACCATTTTGTATTGAACACAATGTTATATGAAACTGCAAAAATTAATTTGATTATTATCTTATTTGAGGCATAACTTTCACATATAGATTTAATTTGAAGAAAAAATATTTCCATTAAAAATATAGAAACCCATATAATGGAGTGAGAACCTTTGAGATATAATTTATCAAGGTTGGGGATCCCAAAATTCTACCCTTGTAACCTCTAATTGAAATATTTTTAGAATAGGTCCATTAGTGCAATTTAGGATGTGACCCAAAAACACTTTTCCGTCCAAATTCAATCTCCCTTGTTCCATAGAAAAAACGTCATATGCAAACTTTGCATCACTATGTGTTGTAAATCCGATTTTTCTTATTCCTTCTAACATGGTATCATAGTTGATATAAGGGGAAAGAGAGAAAGGATATGTGTGAGGAGTTGAAATGGCATTGAAATGCCATGAATGTGTGGACTTTCTTAATTAAACACAAAGATCAGTGGGGGGGTGAAAATTTTGAAGAAAAAGATGGAGAAGGAAGGCATCATGATTGAAAAAGGGCATTTATTTGTTAAATTATAAATTGTGATGAGTTGTTTTGAGAGAAAAATAAATAAACTAAAACTATTTGCCAAGAAATACTATGTAATATGGTTGAAGAAATAAGAGTTGAGTGAAATGATTTATTATTTAAAATTGGTTGAAGTGGTTTGATTTTATGTTGGATGCAAATGTAAAAGGAATGGTGATGCGCATTTGGAAAAGTCACTACAATGTTTCCCAGATGTTGACAAACGTTTTGAGCCCCATAAGCTTTTTTCCTTTTTTAAATATTGGATTTTGAAATGGTGTCCAAATTATTAAGATTTTGATACGTAAATTGTCATTGATATTCTAGTATAATACTTGTCAAATCATGAAATAAGTTAAGATTGAAATTTAAAAATAATAATACTAATAATAATCTAAAACAAATAACATACCATCCACATAATGAATACACAAGATGTACATTAGTAAACCCAGTAAGTTAAAACCCATCCAAAGGATGAGGACTGTGTCTTGTTATTTTCTTCTCAGATATGAAATGCAGATACAAACAAAATTTAACACATTATAGAGTTACCGTTTACATTATTTCTTGTATGGTTTCTATATGGTTTTATAATTCCTCTTTTCACTCAAATATCACACTCCCTTTCTCTACTCAATTGTGAAATGGTAAATCAATAAAAAAAAATGGAAGTTTTTCATTTGTTCCAATATTCCACTCCCTTTCTCTATTTAATTATGGAATGGTAAATGAAAACAACAAGAATAGAATGTCTTACTTTCCTAATGTCGAAATATTTAACATGGCTTGAAATTCATCTATACTTAGGGTTAGGGTTTTTGCATACCTCAACTCTTAATTATGGTTAGAGGTTTAGACCCTCTAAAATATTCTTGAAAGTCCACATGTGGTTAGCTCTCCATGTGTTAGTAATGGATGATGGCATAGCATTCACATGGTACCATGGTGGTTAAAATCATAGTTCAACTTGTGAAAGGCATAACTTCCTTGAAAAAATTGTGATTGTAATGATATTTGCATAATCAGAAATCCCTCAAATGTGTAGAGAAGTGTTGAGAGGATAAGAATTATGTCCACAAATTTTTGACTCCAAAAATGTCCATTTAAGGCCCAAAATAATATCTAAAAGTTTTAGGACCCAAAATAACCAAAGTAGGACCTATCGTTGAAATGGCCCTACAACTCAATGGTTCTAATTCTTACACTTCAAGAATACCAAAATAGATGACAAATTATACAATGATCTATTTTAGATCATATCTCCCCATTTTGGGAGATTTTTGGTCCCAAAATATTTCACTGAAAAAGTTGATGAATTTTCCTCTACTTTCTTCCTAGGGTATCATTTAGCCTTTCTTGGAAGTTTTCCTTTCAAACCAACCTACTAGACTTCACATTTCTACCATTTTTTATTATGGATGACTTATACATTATCTTCTAAATATTCTTGAGCTTCTATTATTAGGTCTTCTATGGAATGTAAGTCTTACTCATTGGTTTCCTACTTTGAAATAGAAGGCTCAAAAAGTTCCAAATTTTTCACATTCACTACTAAGTAATGGTGTATAAATATTGAGGTAGATTGTGTCTAAAGGCATTATTACCTACCTTATCAAACACTTCAAAAGGACCATATTATAGATCCTTGATCTTATTATTAAGATACTATATAGTTGTTATTTTTTCAAATGAAACCAAACTCTATTTTGTATCTTGAATGTCTTCTCAATTTGTGTGTTGGCCATGCTAATATTTAGACATTTCCTCTGGCTTCTTCAATGTATCATATACTTATGGATGGACACACATGAACTTATTAATGCATTTTCAACCTTTAATACTTATCTCGTGATGTATTTACTTGATCCTTCATGTTGTTTATATACAACATCCAAAGGAAAAGGTGAAAAATATATAAATAAGGTTTCAAAGGAGGACTTACTAGTGCAATCATGGAGTTCTCTATTATAAAGTGTTGAATATAAATCAAAATTTCACCCCAAGTTTGATGCTTCTAATTATGACTCATCAAAGTTTAACCAATTCCCTATCCATTACTTATCTATTCTCATTTGTCTGTGGATGGTAAGTTTTAGATCTCTTCAAAAACATTTCCATCTTATCCAAAAGTGTGGTCCAAAAGGAATTGAGAAGTATGATATCTCTATTTCAAATTACGGTATTCAGTATTATAAAATACACCCAAGCCTTTTCAAGAACATGATTATTGCATCTTGTCCCATGATAGTATGTTTACAACGTATGTAAAATTACACCCAAACCTTTTCAAAAAAATGATTGTTTCATCTTTTCCTTTCATAGTCTTTTTACAGAGTATGAGACTGCAAATATTAGCAAACACATCCATGAATACAAATATATAGTCATATGCCCTTAGGGTTCTTGCAAACCACACATGAAATTTATGGAGATTTTCTCCTATGGCATAGTAAGTATAGGTAAGGGATGGAAATAAAACCTCACTTCCTAATATTGGGCTCATTGGTGTAGAAAACTATGCATCCTCTAATAAAGTAGGTTACATCTTCTTGGATTTTGGATGAATACATAAATCGCTTTCAGTTGGCCCTTACATTTTTGGACATGAAAATGCTATGTAACTTTGCAAGTGTGAGACTCTTTCATACATTGCAATCTTTTTGAATTAAGAACAAATATATATCTAAGATCTAGAGAAACCCATCTTGAAAATGGTATCCATCCTTTCTATTACCTTCTTTTTCATAAACTCTACCTTGTAGTTGCTAAAATAGCTCCATGAAGTCCTCATATTCTATGTATTCCCCTTTGTTTGCATCATAGGTGAAAGGCTCTATATGAATAAAATTACCCAAATATGTGATCTTAGGTTTAAGTGTGCTTGAAAGAATTTTTTCCAAATTATTAATACCACCCCTCTTATATTTGATGATAAGATGAAATTTTTGTAAACATTTCATTCACTTGTAGTATCTAATTTGTTGAAACTTACTCTAAGATTCCAAGTATTTCAATGGATGGTGATCAATGTGTATGATGATTTTCTTTTCCATTATATAATGCTTCCATTTCTTAACAACTTGAACCAAGGGATAGAGTTCCTTGTCAAATGTAGGGTAGTTTAAGATTGCATTGAGGAACATTTTTATAATCATATTGTACAAAATTACCTCCTTGCCTTAAGGCTACTCCCATACACTTGTAGATTCCATCTCCACTTCAAAGGGCTTCTACAAATTGGAAATGTAAGAAATATTTCTTGTATAATATTTCATTTGAGCTATTTTTAAGCCTTCTACTAATTCATTACCCACTAGAAACTCTTATCGGTATCTATTATAGCATTGACTGGCATGGCCACCTTTGAGAAGTATGTTATAAACTTCTAGAGGTACTATGATGCTCCCATAAAGATCCTAACTTCATTGACAATGGTATGATTTAACCACTTTGTGATGGTCTCCATATTCATAATAAAATCTTGAGTGCCCCTCCATCATTCACATACCCCAAGTACACAAAGGATTGCTGGGAAAATTCACATTTCTTAATATTGTCAATAATTGATTCATTTTCAAGATCTTTAACAATTGCATGAGATGTCAGATTTTCCTCTTCCTAAGTATAGATAAATATCAATATATAATTCAATTACACTATTACAAATGAATATAAAAAGGGATATGATAAATTATTCATCAAATACATAAATGTAGTTGGTGCATTAAATAAAACTAGGAGACATTATCAACCATTTATAAAGAACTTGCCCCATCTTAAAGGTGGTCCTTTAGGTGACATCTTCTTTTTCTTATACCCAATGGTACATTTCAAATCCAATTTGGAAAATTAATTATATTTCCTAGTCATCAATATTGGGTAGAGGGATGATCATGATTATATCAATATCTTATTTTTCACCTATATTGTTTATTTCATAGTGGAAAAATTGGAGGAATTGACTTGTGGGGAATTTTACCTATGGGTCTATGTTTGGAGAAATAGGGTGTGAAACCTTCCAAATCCATTTAAAGGCATCAAGAAAATCTTTTGGGGTCCAAAATTTCTCAATTACACCATGCCATGTGATACAATTCTATACTCATAGAACTTTCCAATTGTGCAAGCATCAACATATTTCATATGCAAACATTATGCCTCTTACAAGTTAGCCTATTCTGTTAACCTTCATCATACAAGTGGATTCCATATTAGCCCTTGTTACTCATGCATATGGGGCTAGGGAAATTCGAAGAAGACTCTAGAAGGTTCAAACATGTTACTCTAGTTGAGTATTTAGGGCGTCAAACCTTATCTATAATTTCCTATAGAGCTATTTTGAATATTGAACTACTATGAGTAGGGTTTCCATTATATGTTATTATATTATGCTCCATAGTTGAGTAAAGAAACTGGGACTTGGAAATTACAAAGAAAAATAGAGGGGGTTAAGATTATGTAGTAGCTATATAGGCCACAAATATTAGGTAACTCCATAGAGAGTACCCCTTTCTATGTGCTTTCACAGTTTCCATACTAGAGAATAGAAAGAAAAGCAACGTGAGCTTCTAGCTATATTTTCTCTTGTAAGGGTTTCCCAAGGAAAATTTTGTGTCTATTGTGGATAATTTTTGTATTTCTTTCTATTTTATGTTTCTCATGGTTCAGTTATTTCATTTCAATAAGAAGAAAATAAGCTAGCCAGATAATCTAAAATATAAAGAAAAAATTAATAATAAATATTTCAGTAATTTTATTATATTTTTTGTGACACTATTCTAGTGGAACATACATGGCATTTTACATATCAAGGGCATATATTCTTGACAATGATCTTATTTAGTGCTCTATAGTCAATTACATATTCTCTACATCCCAATCTTCTTTCAGACTATGGTGATAGATGGCCCACAAGGTGCGGTATTTGTTTTAATTACTTCTTGATCCAACAACCACTTCAATTATTTCTTAATTTTATTTACTTCTAGTATGGATTGTTTATACAATCTGGTGTTTGGCAATGGGGAGCAAGGTAATAACTATATCTAGTAATCCACTACCCTCTTAAGTGATAACTATTTAATACTCTAGAACACATATCTATACATTACAACATCTCCTCTAATTAGTGCTTTTACTCTTTATTACATCCCTCTAGAGATACATTTTCCCTTAATAAGTCTTCTCCTTGTGGGTTCTATCTCATAAAGAGTAATACAAACTCCCTATTTGTACTAATCAAATTTTTGGATTGGTTAGCACTTATTAGAAACATTATAGATTTACATATGTGCATAATGATGATGAAGGAGTTCTCATTCCTAATTAAGAGGTATTAGTTTTATTTCATCATAAATATCACATCCCTCATGTACATATAGGGTACTTTAAACATTACATCAGACACATCAAGTGTCACTACATATACCTCTATTTCATCATTATAATTTGCACTTATATCACATTTTATCTTACATTTCTTTATAAACTTCAGCTCTTCATCCTAATTTACCCATCCCAATGAGAATTTATGAGTATGTTCATGAACTTCTAATTCAAACTTACTTACTAGATACTCTACTATAAGGTTTACCTACGAATAAGAATCAAATATAGAATCTATGTTTGTCTTCTTGACTTGGATCTTAATATGGAATAGTTTAGTCATCTCCTTTTGTTCCTTGGGATGGAGGCTAGTAAGGTTAACCTCCTTTTGCATTATAGTGAAAATAGTTATTTTTTCTACATATTAGCTATTACCTACTTGGTTGGTTAAATACATAATTAGAATGTAGTTCTTCTTCCCCTCCTTCTTCTAGTTATTTAAACTTAACTCTAGATTTAGCTTCTAACATTTATATTCTATATGACCATTGATATTAAAATGGTTACATTGGTTTCTGAGATCCTTGCATTGAGGTCCAATGGTTATTATCTTCTTATCCTCTCCCTTCCATTTCTCTTTCCCTATTTGAGAGCATGTCGGTGATATTTCTATTTGGAACTATTTGGTTGTAATTCTTTATTTTCCATCTATATATATTGTGCTTTTCACACAAGCCTCATCAACATTTTAGGTTTAAAGGACTTCACATTGCTTCATAAATTACCAAGAGGACCACCAAATACTTGAAGAGTATATACAATTTCTTGAGATATATTCTCATATAACGAGATGTTTTCAAAACTTAGTGGTGTGATCTTATATATTTTTCCATTGCTTCTACTATAAATAATGTAAATGAGTATATACTTCATATGTGTTCCCAGTAAAGTAAAACTAGGACTTAATTAAATTTTTGAATACCTACCACTTAGTTATTAAGGGATCACCCTCAAGTAGAAGCAATCTGTATGTGTATTTTCCACCAAGTATGGGTATATCGTATGTCCCTCTAACTCCAATTGGAAAAATGATATATTTTTCTCCTCTCCAATGTTGTGACCTTTGAAATAGAATTCTAACTTTTGGAACCATTGATTCAACACAACAACATCAATCTCGCCTTGATAGGGTTTGATGTCCATTTTCACTTCCAATTTTAACAAATGTTAGGAAGAGGTATTTTTGGAGCTTAGCCTATCTTTATTAGGCTCATTTTTAGGTTTTTTTTTTTTCCTCTAGATTTTGAAATAGAGCTACCAAACATCCCAAAAATTTGAACTTGCTCACAAGGACCTACCATTATAATTTCCATTTTGTGAGATATATTAGAGACTTATTTTTCCAACCTTGAAAATATATCCTTTGACTCATACCTTGGATTTTTATTATACTTATTTTCCATGTATAGGTAGCTACTTTTACGCTTCTAACTTCAAATCAATTGATAGGTCCTACAATTTGCTAAAAAAAATCCAAAGAAAAATAATGTGATACAAATATTATCTAAAAATACCATGAATATTCCATTGAAATAGTTTGTCACAATAAATCTTACAAGTTTATACAAACTCTTTGTTATGTAGTGTTTCACTTAAGATTAAGATTTAATATTACTATCTTAACACTCAAAAGAATCAAATAATACAAGATTGAAATATAAGAAAGGATCAAACAAATTCTACATCATTCACATAATAAAAACAAGATCTCCCTTGGGAAAGCCCAACCAAAAGGTGTGGAATATGCCCTTCTTTTTCTTATCAACCATGAAATGCAAATAAAAAGAAATATGAAATCATTATGGAATTGTTATTTACATTCTTGTATGTGTGGCTACTATAAGTACTTCTACTTCCTCTATTCTACTCCACTATCACACTCCATTTCTCTCCTCAACTATGAAACATTAAATCAATACAACAAAAATGGAACCTATTTCTTTCTTAGTGGTCCAATAATTAATAGGTTCCCATGCCCAACAAGGGTCAAGACCAGGGCTTTTGCATGTCTTAACTCTTAATTAGGGTTAGTGTTTTGGACCCACCAGAAACTTCTAGAAATTCCACACATGACTAGATTCACATTTCTTAGTAATAGGAGTTGATGTGTCATCCACTAAAAAGCATAAGTCAACTTGTGGGATGTATAAATTTCTCATATGAACTCTAATTGAGGTGATATTTACCTCATGGGAAATCTATCAATATGTAGAACAACATTTAAAGGTTGGGGATTATCTCTATAATGTTTTGACCGTTTTTTCCAATTCCTCAAATGGGATTAAGAATTTTCATGTCCCCAAAACACCAAAATATGAAATGTTATTAAAATAGGCCTATGGTTAAATAGCTATAATATTTCCACTCAAAAATTACCAAAGTAAATGATAAATTATATGGAAATGAATTTTGGATCAACTTTACTTCAACTGGTGGAAGAGATGGTGAGCCTATTGTAGAGAACATATGGGAGTTTTCACTATAAGGGGAGGTTTAAGTGACACTATAGTATTTGAAGTCAATGATGGTGAGATGTATTGTTAGATTTTTTGTTGCAAGTGATATTTTTTGTGAATGATTTATCACTTGCTTAATGATCATTTGAGAGGGAGTATTAAATCATGTCACTATACATACAATAGTTTAGAAATATTTGTTTGAAAAAATACCCAAAATTAAATGATTTGAAATTTTGAAATATTGAACACTTCAATAATCCCTCCAATCATCCCCCTCCCCACTCCCATAAATATAATATTTGAAAAATGATATACTATATCATTCATTCATTATTTCTCTTCATTTCTCTATATTATAGGGTTATCTCTTCCTTACAATTTGAAAAGATCCCACCATAATAGTGTAGTATAACACTAAACACCAACCACTAAATCCAACTTAACTCCAAATCTACCAAGTGCCCAGAGGGATCAAATCTCTTGAGGTGCAAATCTCTTTTAGAGTGAAAAGAGATTTGATCCCTCTTATCGCTTAGTAGATCCAAAGTTAAGATGGATCTAGGATAGCTATAGAAATAAATTCTTTAATATAACATAAATAATAAAATACTAAATTTCATATATAACATAAATTATAAAAATAAATAAACTTATCATGAAAAATAAAAAAATAAAACTAAAAAACATAAATTATAAAATACTAAACCAAAAAAAAAAATTAAAATCCCAAACTTTATCTTATAACTCAATTAAAATTTGAAAATAATTGAATTTGAATTTGTACGTCTCTTAACTTATTCGTTCCCATCACAATAATAAAGAGAGTATTTATTTATATTAAATCAAGTTATAATACCCAATAATAAATAACAATAAAAAAGGCCAAGCAAAGTAAGAGATTTTTTAGTTTATATTAAATTGAGTTATATTAGCGAGTAATAAATAACAATTAAAAAGGCAGCACAAAGAGTTTAATAGAAATAATTTATTGTTGAACTTTAAAGTTTTTTACGAGTGGTCAGAAACCATTCATGGAAGCAATTACTGATATTTGCATGGGAAGAGATAAGGTAAGAAAGCGATGGAGCCACAAAGCTTTGTTTTCACCCATGCATGATAGTCTATCACGTTGTGCTTTTCAAAACCATATATTATTCCCATGACAACTAATATCCAAATTATGGTAACTTATATATAATAACAATAGTTAATTCCATAATGGTTAGTATATGTATCGTTTGGTGCTTTAAATGCTGGTTCAGGATGATGGATAGTTAAAAAATTAGGCATATTTTGCGAGGAGGCAAGGTCTTAACCTCATCATCTATCTCTAGTTGTTCCTGTTAAAAATTTGTGCAAGGTGTTCATTTTATTGGCCTAAATTTCTGCTATTATACATAGGGTTTCACTCTGTTGTGACTCGGGAGTGGGATGATCGAGTTTGGTGGTCGCTTTGGTTGTTCGAATCCCTCCATCTTCCTTCTTTCTATTGGAAAACGCAATATCCCAACTATTAATTCAGATTTTGCTTAACCTTAATAGTTATTTGTGAACTTTATTTATCTTCATGTGTTTTATTTATTAGTTCTTCTTCATCAAAAAAACTATAAAGAAAAAAATAGTAAAAATAGTGGACTCCGAAATTAGGCTCCAAGCTAGGGAAAAACCCATCCAAGGGGAAAACCCGAAAAAATATCTTCTCTTCTTACAGAATCCGCTTCAAGTGATACAACCAAGACCCAAACCCTAGATCAAGTCCTTCCTCCAAGTACCAAGTAAACCCTTCAAGAAACCCTTCCAGTAGGATTAGATCAACAAGGCTCAATCTTCCATCAGCCAACTTCAAAATGCAATTTTGATCTCTAGTTTCAACCCTGCAACTTCGACTTTGTAACTGCATCATAATCCCTATGAAATTTCTTCAATAGATCCTCCTTTGAGCTAGAAAATACTTCCCAAGGTTAATGAATTCAAATCATATTATTCACTCTTACCCGGAAGGGTCTTATAACCATGATGTTGACTCTCTTGACTCATAAAAATAATTTCTATGACCTAACAAACCCTGGAAGCATGAAGAACATGTGTTTACCTAGAAGACCATCAATAATAATCATGAAACCCATGATTTAAAATAATAACTTTTATTTATTCTTTTGTTTGTTATGTAAGATATACATATTTAAATGAGTATAATAACAATTATGAAGACCAAAAATAGTTACATTTCTAGCACTCCCTCTTAAATAGGGAGGTATTCATAATTGTATAACTAGTAAAACATCATTCTCAAACTGAATAGTTCTCATAAGAAGAGTCAGGTTGATAAGACAATTGTAAGCATCAACATTATAACCAACACCGTCTTTTGAGGCCTGACTTGACAAGCTCAACTTCATTTGACAACATTATGCTAGGAGGATTTACATGTGATACTGCACTACCTCTAAGGAACATACCCCATATGGATGTTCACTAGGTATGTCCTTTTAGAATTATTCTTATCTTGGATTCCCAATCCTCAAATAATATCGGTCCTCTTTGACCACTCTTATCTTGGATACCTATCTTACCCTCGAAGAATGTTAGTACCTTTCCTTTCTTGGATTGTCTATCCTTAAGGAAACCACATATGCTTATCCAATCTTTCATCATTCTCTCTTTATGGCCTTCACTTAGACTTATGACTATTAGTCCTAGTCAAGTGCATGACACATGAAGACGAGAATGCATATGTGATGTTCATCATCACTCCCTCCCAACCAGAGATGATATCCATATTCCCTCTTAATTAGGGAATAGATCCTTGCTCCTATTCAAGGAGACTCCTTTTCTCTCTCTCAAATATAGAATAGATCCCTGACTTATTTCCAATATGAGAAGTCAAAACCACAAGCTCTCTATCCTTTTTCCATAAGAATGTCAGCTACCTATTATTTCTTGGAGATAAATTCATGGCTCTCTCTTTCTTTCGTATCTCATTATATCGATATTTCTTCTATCCTAGGTATCATGTGGCCATCTTCTTCCTTTAATCTAATGAAAAGGTCAATATTACACATCACCTTCATTTCATGACTAATGAAGGCATTATATTGAGCCTTACCGATCTTCAACCTAATCATATCTTTCTCATGAAAGTAATATTCTATGTACGAATTTGAACTTCATGTTATCTTCTCACATTGATACCTTTTAATCTCAAGATGAAAACATCTTGACTTCATAATTTCCAAAATCATATGTTGAGTTTGCCTCAACATTCTTCATGTATTCCTTCAATATCCTTCCAAGTAGCAAAACAATATGTTAACCAGAGAACCAAGAAAAAATTTAAATATTAGAATTAACTCATCATTATGACCTTGTCATCAAAACATCAACATCCTTATGGTCCATCTTCACAAGAATCGTCCTTCATGCATCAGAGTGCCCAAGGATCGAACTTGATTACTAACTTACAATATTATTTTGAAGAATATACTAGATGTTCATTACCATTCTATATATTCTAGTGAGAAGGTCTTAATCCTTTTATTCATTCTAGACTAAGTCAAATTCATCTTGTAGGCAGCATACAACCAAATGAAAGTTTCACTGGGCATGTTTTATGACTGAATTATTTTACATGATTTTTTACATATGAATTTTACCCAAGAGTTACTTCAAATATGCATTCCTAATCTTTCATACAATCTTCTAGCTATTTTGTTCTTCAACTTTACCAACTGAATTCCTTCATCTTTCAAGAGTATTATTTCCATAATATATGGAATATATACTAACCTTGTCATAATTATTCTTCCAAGAACTTTCCAAAATGATGGTTGTTGAACCTCAGAATTACCCCCTCTTTGACAGTTTTTCTCATCTCTTTCCATCACTTTTTCATAAGATCACAGACCCCAATCAATGATAAATGCTAGGTTTTTTCTTAAGGATGCATTAAAATTATTTCCATATTATATTTTCATGTTCTTGCTATTTGGATAGATTTTTTGCAATTTAGTTACAAAATGCAGCATGTTTTGCAGCTAACTGTGGATTCTGTAACTACTATCATGGTTTGGCAGGTTCCAGGTGTCAAATGAAGAAATGGGCCACATGGGCGTTTCTAGAATCATATCTACATGGATTCTATCCTATTCACTCAGTCCAGATCGACAGTTTAGCAGGCCTAATATCATGGTCAAACATATGGTCAAAGTACGTTATCTGAAAGTAGCAGGACTCTTGATTTTCTCTATCATAGCAAATCAAGAGTCTAACAGTCCTATTGCAAGTCTAATTCAAATTAAGCCACCTATAGCAAGTTTATCTCACAAACTGTTATGTATTTTTTTTTTAAATATCGATTGTAAAAGGCCGAGAAGACAGTTCATAATTTAAGTGTTAAGCTTAAGCTTTTTTTTGATACTCTGTATTCAAACTTCATTTTATCATAATACAAATTTCGTGTTGCCAATGACTGTTTAAGTGCATCTTTAACCAGGTAGTAGTTTAGCCGAATCAGTTGCAGAGGGCCCCTGCATTGGAGGAGGTTTTTTTCCTTTGTTGTTCTTAGTTCAATTCCCATTACTTCATTTTCAGCAAATATGTTTTCTAATTAGATTGATGTTTCATTCTAGTTTTTTATCAATAGCATAAAATTAAATCATAGTTGTGCAGCCTTGTTCTTCTAAGATATTCCGTGAATATAGATAACTCCATTTTCAAAATCGAATTAAGATTGGAGTAATAAGATTACACAGTTGCCTAGTTTCCTTACTACTTTGTCATTTATTTCCTTAGAATAGAATTGTCAATTAACTGTGTCAACAGATGTTTTCAAAAGCCATTTCAATATGATGACCCTAAACTAAATGGTTAAATGTCTAATTCATACAGTGGTTGAATTTACTTTGCACATTGTCATTTGCTTTCTTGGAACTTAGAGACTAAGGAATAATTGACTTCTCACATAGCATCTCGAGAGGTTAACACTTCACATTGAATGTTGCAGAAAAGTCAAATATACATTAGTTGTTTTTAGTTAGTCTTACATGCTTTCATATTTTGCTTTCAGATCCTCACTTAATTGCATCACTGATATTCCTAAAGATCATTCTAAAAGAGATTGATTTTATCATGTTTCAAGATTGAATGGTTGAATGTTTAATGAGTGCAATTACTGAGTTACCTTTTTTTACTTAGTTTTCTAGTTCATTAAGTATAATTGGTTACTTAACACTATCTCAAGAAGATCACACTTCATAATTGAATATTGGAAGTAACTAAATATAAACTACATATTTTCAATACATTCTTTGCTTACTATTCTAGGACATTAGAAGATTAAAATACAGACAGTTACTTAACATCATCTCAATAAGGTCATACCTCATAATTGAATGTTGAAGTAACCAGAAGTACATTATTTTTTTCATTTTCTGCTTTTACTTAAGATATGCATTGCAGTTTCAATCTTAGTTTTATAATTAGATCCATGGAATAGAACTAATGATAAGATAAAATAGATGCTCTGTTTTCCAAATTAGATCTTCACTAGCCAACAATTTTTGGTTTGTTTTTATGAAAATTAGACTAACTTATGAACACTTCCTTTTCTTCCTTCTAAAATTCATTAGATTCATTTAAATCTTCTCATAGTTTTAGACTAAACATCCTTAGACATAAAAGAAAAAAAACCCCCCAAAACAACATAAAATTCAAAACAATGAAGTAAGAAATAGGTTAACTAAGCACATACAGTGCACCACACTTCATCAGTTTACAAACCTCGGTTGATAATTAATGAAATAAATTTAAGACATTAGGACATCACATTTCAAGGGATGGAATTAAAGTTGATAAGTCTAAAGTTGAAGTCATCTCCAAACTATCAATTCCAAATTGTCAAAAGGATGTTAGAAGTTTTCTAGGATTCACAAGATATTATAGAAGATTTATAGAAATTTTCACCAAAATAGCATCCCCACTCTTCAAACTACTCACCAAAGATTGTGAATTCAGTTGGAATCCTGATTTCCAGTTGGCATTTGAGACTTTAAAAGAAAAAATTTCTAAAGGTCCAAACTGGAAACTACCTTTTCACATTTCAACAGATGCTTCAGATACAACTCTAGGAGTTGGATTAGGACAAAAATATTTGATCCCCTATGCCATCTATTACACAAGCAAGAATTTGACTCCCACAAATTTAAATTACACTGTTACTTAAAAGGAATTCTTAGTTGTTGTTCATGCTATAAACAAATTCAAACATTATATAACAGGTTATGAAACCTTTGTTCATACAGATCACTCTGCAATTAGATACTTAATGAACAAATCTATTACTAATGGAAGATTTACAAGATGGTTATTACTCCTGCAATAATTCAACATTATTGTTCTAGACTGACCTGGAAAACAAAACACAGTTGTTGATTTATTGTCTAGAATTCAAAATATCAAAGATGACACTCCAGTTGAAGATAAATTTCGTAATGAATATCTTTTTGCAATAACTACTCAGACTCCTTGGTTTGCAGATATTTCCAATTACTTAGTTATAGGAAAATTACCTTCACATTTACTTTCTAGAGAGAAAAGAAAAAGCATTCAATTAAGTGCAAGATACTCATGGATTACTAATGAATTGTATAAGACAGGTCCAGATCTCATTATCAGAAGATGTGTTCGAGAAGATGAAATGCCTGAAATTCTTAAAGCATGTCATGATGAACCTTGTGGTGGACATTTTGCTGATAAAAGGACAACCTATAAAATCCTTCATTTAGGATATTATTGGCCATCCATCTTCAGAGATGCCAAAGAATATGTCAAAAGGTGTGACAACTGCCAAAGGATAGGGAAACCTACTCCATCAAATGAAATTCCACTACAACCTCAGGTACTCATACAACTTTTTGAAAAATGGGCCCTGGATTTTGTTAGACCTATTAATCCTCGATATAAACAAAAGCAGTATATTTTGGTATGCACTGATTATGTCACTAAATGGGTAGAGGCTAAAGCAATACCTTTTGCTAATGAAAGATCTGTAGTTAATTTTCTTTTTGAGGATATATTCACTCGTTTTGGTGTTCCAAGAGAAATTGTAACAGATCAAGGAACACATTTCACATCAAAGCTGGTGAAAAGGATCGTGGAAGATTACAATATTAAGCACAAAAAGTCCGCTCCTTATCATCCACAGGAAAATGGTCAAGTTGAATCTACCAATAAGGTGATTGAAGGAATTCTCACTAAGACTGTTCATCTACACATAAGAGATCGGGAAGAAAGGCTTCCTGAAGCCTTATGGGCCTACAGAACTACATGGAGGAACACAACAGGACATACTCCCTATGAACTTGTTTATGGGAAGCAAGTTCTGCTCCCTATAGAGTTTCAGATCCGAACTTTCAAGATGGAAGTCCAATTAGGACTTGATTTGTTAGAAGCACATAAACATGATTGGAGTAGCTCAATGAGCTTGATGAAATCAGATAAAATGTTGTTCAAAGAACCAGTATAGTCTAGCAGCAAAGAGCTAAATGCCATGATAACTATATCAAGGAAAAGAAGTTTCAAGCAGGGGATTGGGCACTTTTGTTCGATTCAAAATTAAAAGATTTTCAAAGAAAGTTTCAGACTCATTGGCTTAGGCCATATGAGATTGAAAATTTATTTGATAATGGAGCAGTGAAGATAAGGACAATAGATGAAGAAAATGTATCTCTTCTTGTGAATGGTCATCGGTTGAAAGTATATCATAAAACACTTTCAAAAGAAGAGTTTGTCAAGATTTTCCAAGATAAAATTGGTATGAAGTTAGTGAAGAAAAATCCTTCTTCTTCACTAACTTAGCTTTTATTTTCTTCCTATATTCATAAAAAAATAAAAAATAAAAACATAAAAAAATATATAAAATAAAATGTATAAGTATGAAAACCAATCAATGATTGACATACTTATATAGAAAATACAGGGTGAAAATCAGAGATTTCTGACATCCTATATTTTCCATTTTTCTTTTCTGTAATAAGTAGTGACACAAAACTACATTCATTGCAGTTAATAATCTGCAAATTCATTTCGTTTTATAGTTTCATTCCATAAGTCACTCCACTTCCATTCCATTTTCACACTCATTCCATTCCATAAGTCATATTCCACTTCCATTCCATTTTTACATTCATTCCATTTCATATTCATGTTCCATACTTCATTATTTTTACAGAGTACATTATGCAACTGACTATATTATGCAGCTGATTCTATTCTGCAGGTGATCACATTCTGTAGCTAATTTTATTCTGCAGCCACTTTATCAGTTCTGACACATGATGATTGCAAGGAATTTAAGGATTATGTTTTGAAGACCAACATGCTAAAAAGGGTACCTAAGGATCAACACCAAAGAAAACAACAAACGAAAAGGTTAAATTATAAAGTTAAAGTGAAAAAAATTATTTTAAATAGCAAGGTTAAAACATGAAACATGTATAATATGAACATTCATATGTTTCCTTGACAACTCATCATTTGATTTGATTGCAATCTCCATCATACTACATATCAACCACATCCTCTGTATTAAGTTGCATAATGATCCATAATTAACTCCTTCGTTGATGGCTAATGGTTATGATCTATGATGTGACATACTTGTCTACGTCTCTACCATCTATTTATTCCTACAAAACCTCCATAACCTTCCATCAGATCCGCAACCAATTAATTTCCATAAAACAGAAGTGTAATTTTGAAGGTTGAAGAACTCTACATAGTAGAAGGACGGGGCTCATTTTCAGATTAGAACCGGTTGGAGAAAAGTACATGGAAGGATACCCACATCTCAAAGAATTGTTACAGAAAGATGGATGGCTTAGGTTCATAGAGAAATTTAATAGTTTTCATAAGGAGATTACAAAATCCTTTGCTCATTATTTTGATGGCACCGAAGTAGAGATTGGAGATATCAAGTTTGCAGTGACTGAGTCATTCATGGCCGAGGCTATAGAACTTCCAAGGCACGGTGAAAGATGGTTCAAAAATAAGGATTTCCACAATGAATCATGGAAAGTAATACTCAAAAACCCAGGTATGGATGTCTCTGTTTTTAGAAAAAGAATCCCAAGTTCAGCTCTTAAAAGTAAATGGAGGAATATGATCTTGATTTTACAGAAATTTATAACTTGTGAAGGAAGGTTTGGTTGCATGTGTGTCTACCATATCCGTTTAATGATGAATTTCCTAGGAAATGGTGAAATAAATCTTCCTTTCTTTCTACTAAATAGTTTAAGAAGGATGGCCTCAAATGTACAAAATAGAATACAGTTCATAGATACCACCATGCATCATCATGGGTTGGTAAAGACACTGATTGAGTTTCACTTAAGAAGCATAGGAGATAACTGGGAGGATTTCCTTATTAGAAATCATTTTCAAGAACCACCAGAGTCACCCAAGGAAGATAATGTCAGAAGAAGTAGAAGAAAGAAGACTGATATAAATGCTGAAAACAAACCTGAATCCTCATTACAGAAGAATGATGAGAATCCTCATTACAGTTACGTAAGATCATCTCAATAAGGTCATACCTCATAATTGAATGAAGAAGTAACCAGAAGTACATTAGTCGTTTCATTTTCTTCTTTTACTTAAGACAGGCATTGCAGTTTCAATCTTAGTTTTAGAATTAGATCCATGGAATAGACCTAATAATAAGATAAAATAGATGCTTTGTTTTCCAAATTAGGTCTTAACTAGCCAACAGTTTTTGGTTTGTTTTTATGAAAATTAGACTAACTTAGGAACACTTCCTTTTCTTCCTTCTAAAATTAATTAGATTCATTTAAATCTTTTCATAGTTTTGGACTAAACATCCTTAGACATCAAAGAACAAAAACCCCCCAAAACAACATAAAATACAAAACAACGAAGTAAGAAATAGGTTAACTAAGCACATACAGTGCACCACACTTCATCGGTTTACAAACCTCGGTTGATAATTAATGAAATAAATTTAAGACATTAAATTGACTAAACAATGGTTCTTCTAGGATCATGATGATCCACCTTAGAAAAATGACTACCTCTAACATTATGTTATTAAATTCCTAGATGAGCTATAATTTGAAAAATGGTCCAATATTCTCAATTTTGAAAGACTATATGATTCCTACAAAGCAACTCAATCAAGTAGACTCTAAATATTATACTATCACATGCTAATACCTACAATGCCATGCTTTTACTATAAAACTCTTCTAGAGTAAACAAAAATGTATGCTTTTTTAAATGAAAGACAATCTTAATAAAGAACATGACATAGAGGTTACCTTCTTCAATAGTAAATATCTTTGACATCTTCTATCCTTGAATTCTTCTAAGGTTCTCCTATCTCCTCAATTGTGTGAGCTTAACTTATTTCCTTTCTTTTGTTGTTCTGCTTGTTCCAAATCATTAAACCTTGGACATAGCTGGCTTCTTCTTGGACTTTCCAAACTTTCCCTTCTTTGGCTTCTTGGTTCTTGAAATAAATGCTTGAGACTGTTCATTTGATTTAATGTCATCATTTTCCTTGATCCTAGTCTCTTCCAAGATGCATTGAGCCCACAAATCATCAAAAGGAGTAGAGTCTTTCTTAGAGTATATGCTAGTTGTGAAACTGCTCCATTATGGTGTCAAGGCAGTCAGTACACATATGGTCTTTTAAGATTCAAAAATTGTCTCCCCAAACCCATGCAACTAATCTCTTATTTGTGAAATATTCATAAGGTAGGAGGCCATGTCTTCATCCTTTTATTTATTTATTTTGTATAGTTGGTTTATCAAAGAATTATTTTGACCTGATGTGCTTATAGAGTAAATATTTACTAGCTTGTCATACATAGCCTTAGAATTCTTCAAATTAGCAACAAATGGAACAAGATGATCCTTAATGGATTCCATAATGATCCTTTGTGCCCTTACTTATCCTTTCTTATATTTTTCTAGCTTTTGAGTCTTATATTTGCTAAGTTCCAGAAACATCATCGAGGACATATTACATCACTTCATGTTCTGTAAGTGTCAGATCAATCCTTTTTTCCATGCTACAAAATTTTTTGAGCCAACATGCTTATTTATTTCCTTGCAGAAAGAACCCATATGACCTATAGATTCATACATATAGTAATAATATTATACTTACTTGTCAACCAATATTATTTCCTTCTTTGATGATGTCTCAAACTATCTTGATTCTTTCAATATCTTGAAAGAGACTTCAATGATGTCCTAGAAGGATGTCTTATAAGATACCATCACCAACAACTTCAAAGAGTAATGAGTGATTCCTTGATGCTCCCTTCAAAAATGTCTTCTAGTGAGCCTTTTTGTGATCTTCCTTCTCAAGCCTTCATTTGATGAGAGCTTGATGTAGTATTCTTTTTTGCAAGTGATTCCCCTTGGTAAATCCTTCTTTGTGTACATGAGATGATATTCGTAATCGCCTTCTCTTATTGACCTTAGCTCTGATACCACGTTGGAAAATTCAATATGGCAGTTATTAATTCAGATTTTCCTTAACCTTAATAATTTATTGTGAAATTTATTTATCTTTCCATGTTTTCTTTATTAATTCTTCATCAAACAACTATCAAGAACAAAATAGTAAAAACAATGGAAACAAAAATTAGGCTCCAAGCCAGGGAAAAAACCATCCAAGGGGAAAACCCAGAAAAATATCTTATCTTATTATAGAATCTGCTTCAAATGAGACAACCAAGACACAAACCCTAGACCAAGTCCTTCCTCCAAGTACCAATTTAGCCCTTCAATAAACCCTTCCAGTAGGATTAGATCAATAAGGGTCAATCCTGCATCATCCAAATTCAAACTGCAATTTTTATCTCCAATATCGATCTTGCAACTTCGACTCTTTAACTGCTATGGAAGCCCTAGGAGAATTCTTCAAGAGATCCCCCTTTGAGCTAGACAATACTTCCCAAGTTTAATGAAGTAAAATCAAGGTATTCTCTCTTCCAACAACTCGATCCCGAAACTTAATCTCCTACAATTTGGACCAACAATTTTGGCCTTCTTAGAAGCTCATAAACCATATACTTTGCACGTGTAAGAGATATAGAGCCCAAAAATGGACTTTCGTTCTTCTTCTTGGATTCTTCTTTCCTTATGGAACTTTGCTCTTCATTTATTACTTCTCCCTGCTTCAAATCAAACTTGTTCTTGAGAGATAAAAATTGTGTGAGTGAGTGTGTCAAATGAGGTTGAAGTTTCCTATATTTATAACCTTTCCAAGGGGTTGAATTCAGTCCTTTATTCAGACTTGTACTTTGGAGGTTACCAGGACCTTGTAGACTAAAAATAAATTCTTCTACAAGGTACATCTTGCATGGAAGGTTCTAATAATCATGATGTTTACTCTCTTGACTCATGACAATATATACTACGACCTAACAAGCCCTATAAGCATGAAGAAAATGCTTTTACATATAAGACCATCAATAAGAAGCATGAAATGCAAGCTTTAAAATAATAAATTTTATTTCTTCTTTTGTTTTTTGGATAATATATACATATTGAAATGAGTATAATAACAATTATGAAGATTGTAATTAGTTACCTTTCCAACACTCCCTCTTAACTAGGGAGGTATTCATAATTGTACAATTAGTACAACATCATTCTCAAACTAAAGAGTTCTCATAAGAAGAGTCGAATTGATAAGCCAACTGTAAGCAGTAACATTATAACCAACAATGCCTTTGAGGCCTAACTTGACAAACTCAACTTCATTCGAGAGAATTATATTGGGAGGCTTTACATGTGATACTACACTACCTCTGAGGCACATACCCCATCCGGATGTTCACTAGGTATGTCCTTTTAGGACAATTCTTATCTTGGATTCCCAATCCTCAAAGAATATTAGTTCTCTTCAAACACTCTTACCTTGGATACTTGTCTTACCCTCAAAGAGTTTTGGTACCTTCCAAGACAGTGTCTTTAAGGCCTAACTTGAAAATCTCAACTTCATTCGAGAGAATTATGTTGGAAGGCTTTGCATGTGATACTGCACTACCTTTAAGGCATATACCCCATCTAGATGTTCACTAGGTATGTCCTTTTAGGAAAATTCTTATCTTGGATTCCAAATCCTCAAATAATATTGGTTCTCTTAGAACACTCTTACCTTGGATACTTGTATTACCCTCAAATAGTTTTTGTACATTTCCTTCCTTGGATTATATATCTTCAAGGAAACCACAGATGATTATCTAATCCTTTATGATTCTCTCTTTATGGCCTTCACTTAGACTTATAATTTTTAGTCCTGGTCAAGTGCATGACACATGAAGTAGAGAATCCATAAGTTATTTTCATCATCACTCCCTCTCAACCAGAGAGGATATCCCTATTCCCTCTTGATTAGGGAATAGATCATTTCTCTTGTTCAAGTACACTCATTTTCTCTCTCTCAAATATAGAGGAGATTCTTGACTTCTTTCCAATATGAGAACTCATAATAAAAATCTCTCTAGCTTGTTTACATAAGAATATCAACTACCTCTTCTTTCTTGGTGATAGTTGCATGGCTCCCTCTCTCCTTCGTATCTCACTATATTAGCTTTCTTCTTTCATGGGTATCATGGAGCCATCTTCTTCCTTAAATCTTTTGACAGGGTCAATCTTGCACGTCACTTTATTCTTGTCATTAATTAAGGAATAATATTGAGCCTTACTGATCTTCACACTAATCATAGCTTCCTCATGAAAGTGATCTTCTATGTATGAACTTGAATTTTAGGTTATCTTCTTACACTGCTATGTTTTAATCTCAACATGAAAACATTTTGACTTAATAATGGAAAAAATAACATGCGGAGCTTGCCTCAACATTCTTCATGTATTCCTACAATATCCTTATAGGTAGCACCACAATATGTTAACCATATAACCAACAAAAAATATTAATATTAGACATACCTCATCATGATGGCCTTCTCATCAAAACACCAACATCCTCATGGTCCATATTCACAAGAATCTTCCTTCATGCATCAGAGTACCCAAGGATAGAACTTGATTACCAAGTTATAATATTATTTCAAAGACTATACTAGATGTTTATTTGCATTATATCTATTCCAGTGATAAGGTCTTAATCCTTTTATTTATTCTAGAGTAATTCAAATTCATATTTTAGGCATCGTACAACCAAATGAATGACTCACCATGCATATTTTATGACTGGCGTATTTTACATGATTATGTACATATGAATTCTACCCAAGAGTTACTTCAAATATGCATTCCTAATCTTTCATAAAATCATCTAGATATTTAGTTCTTCAACTTTACCAACTGCATTCCTTCATCCTTCAAGAGTATTGTTTCCATGCTATATGGAATATATACTAACCTTATCATAATTCTTCTTCCAAGAACCTTCCAAAATGATGGTTATTATAGGATCATGATGACCCACCTTAGAAAAATGACTACCTCTAACAATATGTTAGAAAATTCTTGGATGAGCTATAATATGAAAAATGGTCCAAAATTCTCAATTTTGAAAGACTAGATGATTCCTACAAATAAACTCAATCAAATAGACTCTAAATATTCTACTATCACATGCTACTATCTACGATGTCATTATTTTTCTATAAAACTCTTCTAGAGTAAACAAAAATGCATGTTATTTTAAATGGAAGAAAGTATTCATAAAGAACTTGATAGAAAGGATGCCTTCTTCGATAGTAAATATTTTTGACATCTTCTTTCCTTAGTTTCTTTTCAGGTTCTCCTATCTGCTCAGTTGTGTGAGCTTCACTTCTTTCATTTCTTTTTTTTTTCTTGTTTGTACAATCCCTCTTAAAGTGTCTAAATTCATTACATCAAAAGCATTGAACCTTAAAAATATCTAGCTTCTTCTTAGACTTTCCAAAATTTCCCTTCTTCATCTTCTTGGTTCTTGCAATAAAGGCTTGAGACTGTTCATCTAATTCAATTCCATCCTTTTCCTTGATCCAAGTATCTTCCAAGATGCGTGGAGCCCACGACTCATTAAAATGATTAGATTCTTTCTTAGAGTAGATGCTATTTGAAAACCTGCTCCATTCTGGTGGCAAGGAATTCAATACATATATGGTCAATTCAGAATCATAATGTCTCCCCAAGGCCATGCAAATGATCTCTTATTTTAGAAATATTCATTAGGTAGGAGGCCATGTATTCATCCTTTGATTTCTTTATTATGTATAGTTGGTTTCTCAAAGAAATCATTTGACCTAATGTGCTTATAGAGTACCTTTTACTATCTTGTCATATATAGCCTTATAAGTCTCCAAATTAGCAAAAAATGGAATAAGATTATCCCTAATGGATTTCATAATGATCATTTGTTCCCTTAATTCTCCTTTATTATATTTTTATAGCTCTTGAGCCTTCTCTTTGATAGGTTTAACAACTTCAAGGAGTACATATTCCACTACTTTATGTTCTATAAGTGCTATATCAATCCTTTTCTTCCATGCTAGGAAATTTGTTGAGCCAACGAGCTTATCACTTTCCTTGCAGAAAGAACCCATATGACTTGTAGATTTAGACATAGAGTAATACTATGATACTTACTTTTCAACTAAGAGTCTTTCCTTATTTGATGATGTATCCAACTATATTGATTCTTTCAATATCATCAAAGAGACTTCAATGATTTCTTATAAGGATGTCTTCTAGGTTACCTTCACCAATAGCTTCAAATAGTAATGAATGATTCCTTGATGATCCCTTCAAAATTTTCTTCCAATGAGGCTTCTTGTGATATTCCTTCTCAAGCCTTCCTTTGATAAGAGTTTGATTTAATCTTATTTCTTGAAATTTATTCCCCTTGGTAAATGTTTCTTTGTGTCCACAAGATGATATTCTCAGTTTCCTTCTCTTGTTCACCTTAGCTCTGATACCATCTTGGAAAATGTAATATGGAAGATATTAATTAAGATTTTCCTTAACCTTAATAATTTCTTGTGAAATTTATTTATATTCTTGTGTTTTATTTATTATTTATTATTCATCAAAAAACTATCAAGAACAAAATAGTAAAAATAGTGGAGACAAAAATGAGGCTCCAAGCCAAGGCAAAACCCCTCCAAGTGGAAAACCCAGAAAAATATCTTCTCTTCTTATAGAATCTAATTCAAGTGAGACAACGAAGACCCAAACACTAGACCATGTCTTTCATTCAAGTACAAATTCTTCCCTTCAAGGAACCATTCCAGTAGGATTAGGTCAACAAGGCTTAATCTTGCATTAGCTAGCTTCAAACTGCAATTTCGATATCTAGTTTCAACCCTGTAACTTCGACCTACAACTTCGAATCTATAACTACTGAAAAATACCTAGGACACTTCTTCAAAATATCCTCCTTCAAGATAGAAAATACTTACCAAGGTTAATGAAGTCAAATCCAAGTATTCGCTCTTCCAAAGACTTGATCCTGCAACTTAATCTCCTTTAATTTAGACCTGCAATTTTTGCATTCCTAGAAGCTGCATAAACCCTAGTTTTCACACGTGTGAGAGAGATAGAGCCAAAAAATACACTTTCCTTCTTCTTCTATTCTTCTTGCATTCTACACCTTCACTCTTCCTTTCTTGCTTCTTCCAGCTTCAGATTGAACTTGTTCTTGAGAGATCGAACTTGTGTGAGTGAGTGTGTCAAATGAGGTCGAAGATGCATGTATTTATAACCTTTCCAAGGTGTTGAATTACCTCCTTTAGGCCAACTTAACTCATGACCATATATATTATGAACTAATAAACCCTAGAAGAACGAAGAATATGCTTTTACCTAGAAGACCACCAATAAGAAGCATGAAACCCATGCTTTAAAATAATAACTTTTCTTTATTCTTTTGTTAGTTAAATAAGGTATACATATTGAAATGAGTATAATAAAAAATTTGAAGACAAAAAATAGTCACATGTCCAACACTTTTCGGGTGAGTTCCACTTTATTGGTCTCTATTTCTCATCCTAATTTATTCCTCTTAGGTCTGTAATTCTAGAAATTTCTCTGTTGTAGCATGGTGTGGGTGACTTATGCTCTATTGTGATGGATAATTTGGCTTATTTGGGATAATATCTATTGGTTTCTTGGAAGGGTTCTTTTGGAGTCTCTTATTTCTATGCTTACGGTCTTGAGTCAATTGCAATTGGAAAGTTGTCTGCATTTTTCTCTATCTTTTGAGCCTTTACAGGGGTCTTTACTTTCATTTTTGGGCTCTATTTCTTGATCTCGAGTTTTTTTTGTGAAGTTATTTCTTGGTTTCTCTGTTGGGTTATGAATTTGACGTGTGGTGAGCTTGAAAACCTTTTAGGTTTTGGGCCTGCGGAATGGTTTTATGTTGATGACCTAATTTTCTATAGACTAGGAACTCATAGCACTCCTCTTTCTCCTTCATCATATTTTATAATTCGAGGTATCTCTATTGGTTGTCCTCATTATCTCTCTATAGTTCTTCTTATGGATTTGAGGCATTGGATGGTTAGTCGACTAGGTGGTGAAGGAAATGTTTGGCATAAAAGGATGCACATTTTTCCCTATGATTTAGTATCCACTTCCTTTGCTTTAATTCCTTTGGAGGTGTGTAAAGATAATTTGTCTCTGGAAAGTGTGACGGTAGGGGACTACTCATATTATTGTGATTCTGAATTGGTGGGAGAGAAAGCAAAATGAATTCCAAATATTGGTTGATTTCAGAGAAGGAGGTTAAACTTTTTGAGTTCATTGGCTTTAAACCAACAAAATACAACTTTATGTGTTTCCTCCTAAAGGAAAAACATACGAAAAAATTATAAATTTTTCTCATCTTTGGAAGATATCAAGAGGATGATTCACAATATGTGTTTATATCTTAAAAAAGTTGATTCTTGTTTGTCGCGGGTGGAGACTTTTTTTGTGAGTGATGTTGAAAAATGGAAACAAGACAATATTGATTTAATTTTTCCCTTGAATTAAATTAGGAGAAAATTTTAATTCCACATCACAAGAAAACAATCATGTGTTAACTAAGTTAGTTTGACTTATTTGATTTAGTTAATTCGATTTGTGTAGAAATTATACAATATTCATGTATATCTTGGATTCACCCGATCTAACAATATGCTAAAGTTAAATACTGAATCGCATCTACTAATCTTTGTGGAATTAAAAACACAATTTCCAATTACAATATCATGAAGAAAGATCAATCACACACAACACAGATAATTTCCAGAGGAAATATTACAGCTAAAAATCCAACTATCTTCTATTGTATATCATATCATGGATCGTGAAACAATTACATACAAAGCTCTAGTCACAAGAGTTCTCAGTACATGAGCTAATTGTCTCACACTGTCATACAAAAATTGGAAAATCACTTGCTCAATTTACTGTCTCCAGACAGCCTGCCTCCACTGCACAATCCCTGCTAATAGCAATCCCTGAATGAATGCAATCTTGCCTGCCTTGAATGTGCAATCCTCATGGGCGCATCCACTGTGTGTGTGGTTGCATGTGTGCAACCAGATAATGTCACAACTGATAGTTTACTTCCCTTTCACCTAGAACTCAACTAGGTCTCCACTGGATCTAACATGCATGCAGTTAATAATAGTAAATCTCCAGTTGCATGTGAGACCACTGATTGTGAATTAATTAATAATTAATTCACTTGATCTATCACTAGTGTATCTTCAGTTACAACTAGCATAACTGAGTTTAGCTCACTTAACTGAGTTAAACTACTTTACAACTTGCACAACTACACTTCCAACTCTGTTACAACTTCAAATCACTCAGTTACAACTAAGTCAACTTGCATGTCCCACCAACCAACTACTTAACTTGAAACTCCTTTAGCTAACTGATTTTCCACTTTAGTTAACTATTTCCAAGTGCTCATTGAGAATAGATTATAGTTTATTGTCCAACTAATATTAAGGGATAATAATAGTAGACATGCATCTATAAATAGATTATGCACATACATCTATAAATAGCAATACACCTAAAAATAGCCTGAGGCTCCATCCTAGTGTAGGTGCTTAATTTTCACTAGGATCTTCTTGTTGAATCTCAACACTCCCTCTCAACAAGAAAGGGATTATCCTTCACCCTGATCCTGTCTCTATGGTATTCGAATTTTCTCCTGGTGAGTTCCTTCCTCATAATATCTGCACCCTGATCTTCTGTAGGAATGTACTGAAGTAACATGATTCTCCTCTACACACAATCTTTGAGATGATGGTACTGGATATCTATATTCTTAGATCTATCATGAAACACACGATTAATCGAGAGTTTAATGCAACTTTGATTATCACAATGATTCATTTTTGGATCCATATGACAACCAAACAAACCAACCAAGATATTTCTCATCTAGATAGCCTCACATGCAGCTTGACTTGCTGCCATGTATTACGCTTCTGCTGAAATGAGTTCCAAAAATTTTTGCTTCCTGTTGTACCAAGAAACAACTGTAGATCCAATGCTAAAGACCCACCCCTAATGTGCTCTTTCTGTCTATTGGACTTCCAGCCCAATCTGCAACCGTGAAGCCATGCAACTTCACTCCATCTATCCATCTGTACCATAAACCATACTCTGATGTGCCCCTCGGGTATCTCAAGACATGCTTCCCCGCCTTCCAAAAGAACTTGGTAGTATTAACCATAGCTTGACTCAGCTGGTTAACCGCATAGAAAATGTTTGGTCTTGTGTTCACTAGATACATTAGCGAACCCACTAACTGTCGATAGACAGTAGCATCCACTTCCTCTCCAGAAGTAGCATCCTCTTTCCTCCAGTTTCCTGGAAGAGGAATATCCATGGGTTTGCAGCCCTCCATGTGAAACTTACCCAGTATCTCCCTTGCATACTTGCCTCGAGACACAAAAATTTCACCATCTCGATGCCATATTTCCAATCCAAGGAAATAATGAAGGATGTCCATATCCTTCATTTCGAACTCCCTTGCAAGATCTCCCTTGCATGAGTGTATCAGCTGCTCATCACCATTCAATATTAAATCATCAACATAAAGAAAAATGATTAAAAGCTTACCCTCCACCACAATTTGGTATAGGTTTGCGTCTGCTTCACTTTTGGTGAATCATAGTCTAGTGAAATAGCTATATATCTGAGTGTACCAAGCACGGGGTGCTTGCTTCAGCCCATACACCGCTCTTTTGAGTTGGCACACATGAAACTCGTTGTTGAAGATATTGAAACCTTCAGGATTCTCTATGTACACCTCTTCCTCAATGATCCCATTGAGAAACACAGTTTTCACATCCATTTGATGAATGCGCTAGCCCATCTGTGCTGAGAGAGCAAGGATGGTCCTTATGGAAGAATACCTTGTGATAGGTGAAAAGTTCTCTTCATAATCTATCCCCTCGATTTGTGAGAATCCCCAGGCCACAAATATGGCCTTGTATTTCTCCACAATCCCATCAGCAGCTTTATTTACCTTGTAGATCCATCTTGAACCTACCACTGATTTATCAACCGACCTTGGAACAATTTCGCAAGCATTTTTTTTACAATGGAATCATACTCCTCCACCATTGCATCCACCCATGTGGGCTCCTGCACTGATTCCTGAAAGGAATATGGTTCAGTCACAATACATTTTCTCATGAGAGCCATGTATCCAGTAAATCAGTCAAGAGACTGTCTTTGTCTGCGCTGTGAAGTAGGGGCTCCTACATTATGTGCAGCATCAAGTCTCAGCCTATCAGCTTATGTGGTACGCATTCTGCCATTTCTGATGGATGGCTCTATGTGAGTTGACTCCTCCACTACATGAACCTCCTCATGTGGCTGATCCACATCTTGAGACTTATCTTTGGGAACTAGCAGTTCCTCCTCCGCATGCAATTCCAACTCCATCTTAAGCGACAACCACATGGCTTTCCCCTCATCAAATTTTATATCTCGTCGCACAATAGTCATTCTAATGTTTGGAAAATACACACGATAATTATGGGGTGTTTCTTTGTACTCCACAAAAATCCCACCTTCAGCAGTCGGCTCCAGCTTCTTCCTGGCGTCATTGGTCACATGCACATAAACAGACGAGCCAAAAATATTAAAGTGTGAAACATCCGGTTTCTTACCAGTGAAAGATTCTTTAGGTGTACTCATGCCAAGTAATCTATGAGGACAACGGTTTTGCACATAAATCGCAATGTTGCATGCTTCTACCCACAAATGAATTGGTAGGCCCTGATCATGCAACATCACCTATGCTGCACCCACGATCGTTCTATTCTTCCTCTCTGCGACACCATTCTGCTGTGGGTTATGAGGTGCTATGAGTTCTCTTCTAATTCCTTCTTTGCTGCAGAAGTTCTTGAATTAGTTAGAGATGTATTCTCCACCATTATCGCTCCTAAGAGCCTTCACTTGCTTCCCCGACTCTTTCTCCACCAATGCCTTAAACTCACAGAACTTTGAAAATGTTTGATCCTTCTTCTGCATGAACAAGATCCAACATTTACTAGAAAAGTCATCAACAAAGATTACATAGTACTTATGTTTTGCTGTTGAAGCAACCGAGAACAGCCCACACATGTCTGTGTGAACTCTCTCAAGGATCCCCAAAGCACGGTTCTCCTTCTCATGAAAGGTGGACTTTACATACTTCCCCATGGTGCAACCCTTGCACTAATCTAACTGAGCAAGTGTTCCCATTGGAAGTCTAGTAGATATTTCTTGCATGAATTTGAAGGCTCCATGATGAAGATGGCCCAATCGCCTGTGTCATAATTTTCCCTCATCCCAGCTCACCACTTTTTTTGCCTTGCCCATCATGGAAACGTAGCCATCTACCTCCAGTTGTAGAGATTCTTAACTCGAATCCCTATCCTCTTGGCTTTACCCATTGTTTTACGCCGCAGGAAAGCTTATCCATCACTAAAAACAATTCCATAGCCTCTGTCCTCCAACATTGCGACTGAGACCAAATTTTTCTTCAGACCTGGTACATGCATAACATCTTTTAATTGAAATGGTTTACCTGACTGCCTAAAAGGTAATGGCAACAATCCTGGTAGAATTATATCATCCGTCATCGCCCATCTCTATATGCATCTGGAGATCTTTCTCCTCAAGTCACTAAAAATTTTCTTATCTCCCATCATGTGAAAGGAAGCGCCACTATCCAAATACCACACTGATCCCAATGCACTTGACAACATGCATGAAATCAAGGAGAAGTCAAGCTCAAATTGCGAGGAAAGGGCCTCACCATTTTCAGCTCCAACATCCTTATTGTTCTTCTTCTTTTGTGGACATTTAGTAGAAAAATGCCCATGTTCATGACAGTGAAAACACTTCACCTTAGACATATCCATCTTCTTGCCTTTAGGCTTAGATTCAGAATGGAATTTCTTCCCCTTCCCCTTCTTCGCCTTGGTAGCCAAAGCACAATCCTCTTCATCGTCATGCTTTTATGAAGAGCCATCTCTAGTGTTCTGCCTGAACTCCTCCTGCACCAGATCCGATCACAGTCGTTCCCAATCCGGAAATTTTTCCAGTCCGTTGATAGAGTCTTCATAACAGGAAGTCCCAAGAGAGCCAAGCTCACCAAATCATCATCAGCAACAATTATTCCCACACTCCCCAATTCATCCTGACATTGGACGAACTTCATGAGATACTTTGGAATGGTGTTACCCTTTTCCACCTTGATCTTCCTGAGTTTATCTTTGAGCGACAATTTCCTATGGTTGTTGCTGCTTTGGAATAGATCTGTCAAAGCCTTCCACATAGAATATGGTGTGGATTTCCCATGGAGGCTTGAGACAATGTGGTCTCATACTCCCTCCAACAGGATCCTCATCGCCTTTGCCACTTTATTTTCCCATGCATCAAGATTGGCAGCATCTGCAGCATATGGATTAGGAACATATTTTCAATGAATTCCTTCAAGCCATTGTCTTCGAATACCGCCTCCATCGTGTCCTTCCAAGAAATGTAGTTTGAGCTGCCCTCAAGTGCATACTCTAACCTCAAGCCATTAAAAGCCATTTCGATCTTGAATCGACTGTAACACCAAGAAAGTCTTTCCGCAAATTCAAATTCTTTCCACCAACAAACTCAGCTCCTGCTTCACTTCTGCAATTTCCTATTCTTTGATACCATGTAGAAATTATACAATATACATGTATATCTTAGATTCACCAGATATAAAAATATGCTAAATTTAAATACTGAATCACTTCTACTAATCTTTGCAGAATTAAAAACACAATCGCCAATTACAATATCATGAAGAAAGATCAATCACACACAGCACAGATAATTTCATGGGGAAAGCTTACAGCTAAAAACCCCACTATCTTCTATTGTATATTATATCATGGATCATGAAACAATTACATAAAAATCTCCAACCACAAGAGCTCTCAATAAATGAGATAATTGTCTCACACTGTCATACAAAAATTGGCAAATCACTTGCTCAATTTACTGTCTCCAAACAGCCTACCTCCACTGCACAATCCCTGGATGAATACAATCTTGCCTGCCTTGACTGCGCAATCCTCATGATCGGGATTTATGCAAGAACGCAACAGAATACACATATAACCATAAAAATAAATATGCAATGGAAATAACACTTCATTTCATTAATATCAAAGAACTAAAATTTTCTTACAGACATAATGGAAATAAACTAGCTAGGGCGATGCTAGCTTATCTCTGAGAAGAGATGTGGCAGCTACAGGCCTCTCAACTTTGTTACAATGACGCTCGAGGGAATATTTATTATTTATAAACATTGGAAAACCCTAACCCTAGGAGATGAAGCGCCAAAACTATGGGCCTCGTTTGGGTAAATTGGCATTTCAACTTCCTGGGGACATACTTTGGCATACGATCTATGTTTCACACACACCATACCTCGTTAGAAAGATCTATCAAATACATTTTTTTGTGTGAGAAACATCAGTCCATGGACACATGTTTCTCCCAGGTTTCCCAAAAAACATCGTTTAGGGCCTCAAAACGGCTCTGGAAGTTCAGGACCCGAAAAACTGCTAAAAATAGTAAGTTGTGCCGAAACTGAAAAACTGAAAGAGAAAATGGTGGGGCCCCAAGTAGAATAGGCGTGTGGCCACCAATATCCACCTAGATCACCTCATGGGTGCATCCAATGTGTGTGTGGTTGCATGTGTGCAACCAGATAATGTCACAACTGATAGTTCACTTCCCTTTCACCTAGAACTCAACTGGGTCTCCACTGGATCTGACATGCATGAAATTAATAATAGTAAATCTTCAGTTGCATGTGAGACCAATGATTTTGTATTAATTAATAATTAATGCACTTGATCTCTCACTAGTGTATCTTCTCTTACAACTAGCACAATTGAGTTTAACTCACTTACCTGAGTTAAAATAGTTTACAACTTGCACAACTGCACTTCCAACTCTATTACAACTTCAAATCACTCAGTTGCAACTAAGTCAACTTGCATGTCCCACCAACCAACCACTTAACTCGAAATTCCTTTAGCTAACTGATTTTCCACTTTAGTTAACTATTTCCAAGTGCTCATTGAGAATATATTATAGTTTATTGTCCAACTATTATTAAGGGATAATAATAGTAGACATGCATCTATAAATAGACATGCATTCTATAAATAGATTATGCACATACATCTATAAATAGAAATATACCTAAAAATAGCCTGAGGCCCCATCCTAATGTAGGTGCTTACTTTTCACTAGGATCTTCTTGTTGAATCTCAACAATTTGAGGGCCTAACTTGAGTCATCTAGAGTGTCTCCTAAATTTTAGGAGTCTAGGTTGAGTTTAATTTGAGTTGTAATAATTTAGTTCATTTAAACTGAGTTAAAATCGGTTAAAATAGTTCCAACTTTTGGAGGAACTAATGGGAGGTCTAGTAGTTGGGTGTGTACTCAATGATCAACAAGTTAACTTATAAATCAACCATAATTAACTCATGCATGCATGATCTATGAGTTACCCAGTTGAGATTGGAGTTCAAGGGCAGTGTACTATCAGTTGTATAATTATCCAAGTTGTATAGGTGGTGCATGGAGTCAGAGAAGGACCTATATGGGTTGCGCAGTTATGGATCAGGAATTTCCCTAAATAATAGGGCTAATTCCCAAGGAAACGTTGCAAGGAAACTAGGGCTTGGGCAAGCAGGAAATTGGCTAAGTATTGGTCAGAGCAGGGTTGTGAAGCGGTGAGATAGATTATACTTATGCAGAGTTTGTTCAGACTTGAACACACATTGTATTTCTTCCATATTTTTTATTAATGCAATACATATAGTAAGGGGTTTTGAAAATTGGTTTCCCCTAGATATAACTTTATGTATGTGTGTTGAATCTTGATGCATGTTATTGATTTGTGCTCTCGATCGTGAATTTAATTCCACAGATTGGTAGAGTAGATTTGAGTCTTATGTTTTAGTAAATTTCATGAGAAATTTGAATCTACAATTAAAATTCTACATGGTATCAGAGCTAGATTCATAGTAGAGAAGAGAATTCGAATTTTCCATTGTAGGAGATTCAAGGTTGGAGATCAAGTTGCAAGATTGCTTCAGGACTGAGAAAATGACTTTCAATGGACTAAGGCTCGAGTATTACCTTGAGGGAAGCACGAATTATGTTGCATGGAGGGACAAAATGGAGGAAATATTGGAGGATAACGGGTTGAAGGAATACATTAATAATGATGTTCCAAAACTAGCAGCAGCTAATGCTCAAAATCTAGCATAATGGAAGAAATGTGTTTCTAATGAAAGGAGAATCATACTGGAGGGACTACGAGATCATATTGTCTCTAATATCCACATGAAAGAGACTTTGTATGCAATGTGGCAAGCAATGGCATATTTTTTCCAGAATATTAGTTACCACAGGAAGTTGGCACTCAAGGACAAGCTTCGAAACATAATGATGCAAAATATAGAAAAAATTCTGCAGTACCTGAGTAGGGTTACATAGTGTCGTGATGATCTTGGTAGGGTCAGTGTTACTATCCTTGAAGAAGATTTGGTATCTCTATATCTTTTGCGCCTTCCCAATAGTTGGCATAGTTATCAAGATTCAGTAAATCGTAGAGAAAAACTACCACAATGGGAGCAGTTCTGGTCTGATCTAGTGCAGGAAGAAATAACGCAGAGCAACAGAGATGGGACCTCATTGAAAGAAGAGGAAGATGATTTTTCATTAGTCAAAAAAGGAATGAAGGAAAAAATCAAGTGCTTTCACTGTCATGAATTCAGGAACTATGCCACATAATTTCCACAGAAGAAGGTAAGAAAGAAGGAGCCTGCAGTAGCAATAGAAAGTGAAGCTCTAGCTTCACAATTCAAGCTTGATTTTACTCTCATTACATGCATGGAAAACATAATAATGGAAAGCATGTGGTATCTGGATAGCGGTGTCTCGTTCCATATGACCGCGAATAGAGATTTCTTCAGTGACTTGGAGGAGAAAGACCTCAAGTAGAACATCGAGTTTGGAGATGATGGGAGGTATAGCGTGACCGATATCGGTACAGTTACTTTTCATAGGGAGTCTGGCTCCCCTCTCAGACTCAAGTATGTGATGTTTTTTCCAATAATAAAGAAGAATATTCTTTCTGTCGTGGTATTGGAAGACCATGGCTACGATGTGATATTTAGCAAAGGAAAGGTTTTCCTTAGACACATCACCATGAGAAAGGTGAAGTAGATTGGTGTGCGAGTCAAGAACCTATATGCACTTGAGGTAGAAGATGCATACAAATCCTGGAGGATCAAGGAAAAGGTTAGAGACTTGGTGTTTGAGAGGGAGCATGAATTACCTCTAAACATGCAGCCTCAGAAGCAACTTCAACAAGTCGTGGAGTTGCCATGGATGGAGAAGCAGAGAGGAGGCCGAGTGGAGACATCCTCTCAAGCAGGGACCTCTATTAGGGGGGGATTTCAATCCAAGTGGGCAGAGGGAGAACATCCAACCATACCTCCAGGTGTGAGGTGGGGCGATGTGAAGCAATAGTCCCAAAAGTGTAGAAATTTGGGCAGGGTCCATTGAGGTGTTTTTGTCCCATGGATCATTACCTTGCTACAGGGGACAATCAGATATTGAGGAGTGTAGAGAAGTGTTGACAGTAGGGTAAGAGGCTCAACAGTAGAGTCAACAACATCACAAATTTCCTAGTAGACAGTTGCAAATTGATTCAGTGATTGTTTTTATTTTTATTTTTATGTATGCTTCTTAGTTTCAGATGTTGTAGTAGCAACATCAACAAAGAGAAGTGTTGCGTGCAATGCATTCCAAAGGTGTTGGATCGGGGTAGATGTGAATCCCTTTCTTGTTGAGAGGGAGTGTTGAAAAATGGCAACAAGAAAATCATGATTTAATTTTTCCCTTAAATTAAATTAGGAGAAAATTGTAATTCCACATCACAAGACAACGATAATGTGTTAACTAAGTTAGTTTGACTTAGTTGGCTCAGTTAATTCGAGTTGAGGGCCTAACTTGAGTCATGTAGAGTGTATCCTAAATTTTAGGAGCCTAGGTTGAGTTTAATTTGAGTTGTAATAATTTAATTCATTTAAACTGAATTAAAATCAGTTAAACTAGTTCCAACTATTGGAGGAACTAGTGGGAGGTCTAGTGGTGGGGTGTGTACTCAATGATCAACCAATTAACTGATAAATCAACCATAATTAACTCATGCATCCATGATCTACGAGTTACCCAATTGAGATTGGAGTCCAAGGGAAATGTCCTATCAATTGTATAATTATCCAAGTTTTACAAGTGGTGCATGTAGCCAGAGAATGACCTATAGGGATTGCACAGTTATGGATGAGGAATTTCCCTAAATAATAGGGGATAATTCCCAAGGAAACATTGCAAGGAAATAGGGGCTTGGGCAACCAAGAAATTGGCTAAGTATTGGCCAAAGTAGGCTTGTGAAGCAGTGAGATAAATTATACTTGTGCAGATATTTTTCATGCTTGAACAAGCATTGTATTTCTCCTCTATTTTCTAATTAAATCAATACAGATAGTAAGGGGTTTTGAGCATTTGATTTCCCCTATATATGTCTTTGTGTACGTGTATTGAATCTTGATGCACGTTATTGATTTATGTTCTCGATCATGAGTTTACTTTTGCATATTGGTAGAGTATATTTGAGTCTTATGTTTTAGTAAATTTCATGAATAGTTTGAATCTACAATTAAAATTCTACAAGTGATTCCAGATCAGGATATCTCACTGATCCTTCGGCTAATAACGTTCAAACCCGTGCATTGATAAGGCTTCATATATTGACTCGTATGGTGAAGACAAGTGAATGCAGGTGCCTTTGTGTTCCATTTAGTCAAGGTTACTTTATTCTGAGTTTTTTGGGGATTATATATTATGGTTCTGGTGCGATATATGCATTCTCAGTTGTTGGAAATGGTGGATTTAGTTCTATTTTGCGTATAACATGGTGTTGTCGTTATGTTGTTTGGGTTGGTGGAGTGTGAATGGTGTGTAATGCTTCAAAAGGTTTTTTTTAAATGACTGGTGAATCTCTGGACAAAACATTACATCGCTCTTTTCTGTGGAAGCATCCTAAAGCAGTATTTGCATCAATATTTTTTGTGGAGGCATCCTGAAGCGGTATTTGGCTCAAATTTTTTTTTTTGGTTGTGACTCAAGAATGTTTTAATCTTGTTTCATGTAATTGGGTTTTATTGGTGACATTTATTGTTTTAAATTGGAAATTGGAAGTCTGGATGGAATTGTCTTGTATGGGAGGTGATAGTGTTTGTTTGTATTCCCTGGTGTGTTTTTTTGTGGATACTTTCTGGTATTAGGCTGCGAAGTGGAATGATATTGTAACCACTATGGTTTGGCTATGCATGTGCCATCGTTTATCATGTACTTAATGTTTTTGAAATGCAATATAAAGTTATCTATTTACAAAAACAAAAGAAAAAACAGTAGTAAATGCGAGTATTAATGATAAAAAGGTAGAGCAAAAGATTTAAGAGAAATTTTTTATTATTCTCATCACAATAATAAAGAGATTGTTCATTTTATATTAGATTAAGTTAGTTCTATATATACATATCCTAGCGATAAATAACAATAAAAAGGCAAAGAAAAGAGATTAATAGAATCGATGTTATTGTTGAACCTTAAAATGCTTACAAATGGTTGAAAACTACCAATCAAATTTGATCTTGATAGCAAATAAATATGATATGAATTTTACAAAACTCATTTTAGGTGTTGGTAGAGCGGAGATAAATAGCATTCAAAACTCCAACCAATCCTTATTTTTGGAATAATGGATAACTCATTAGAATTTATGGATTTAAATAGGCAACATTAGAGAGGAATACCATGGGAAAAACCATGGATTAAGAATAACATAGAATAACATGGGAAAAAACCATGAATTGTGAATTTATGCATTTAAATAGGCAACATTAGAGAGGAATACCATGGAAAAAACCATGGATTATGAATAACATGGGAAAAAACCATGGATTGTGAGTCTTAAAACTGCTAATGTTTACATTATTTGTTTTTAAATTTATTTTACCTTTATTTTTATTTTTATGTAATTTGTTGAATCAAAATGTTTTAATTAATAATTATTTATTATTATTATTATTATTTTTTGTTATTTGACATAATCAAAATGTTTAGATAATATAATATAACATTACCACATCTTTTCCAAAATAGCCTCTCAACCCCATTAAGATAATTAAAATTATACTAAATTCAAAATCTTTATCCTTATGAAATTAATACTAATATAAGTTCATGCATCAAGGTCCATTTAAATACTTAATTAAAATTTGAAGAAATCTAAATGCTCTACCTCACTTTTAATGTGGTATCCAAACCTAGATCAATTGACTTAATATCCCCTTTAAATGACCATCTCTCAAGGGTTGATGAGAATAAAATAAGCGTGTCAAAGTTTCCCACCATACAAAAGAGAAAACATAGATAAGAGAGAAATGGAGGAAAGTGAAAAAACATGTGAAACTTTTCGTATCTCATACGGCCAAATACCCTTACTTTTTTAATCTCGTTTCACATGACGAGCTTTTCCACTCAAGTGGCGTTGTCCCCGGGATACGGCTCACATGTCTTCCATTATTTTATTATATATTTGTTTGTCAAGTTTCTTACATGTTAGGCCTACCTCATAAGTTCTAATCATGACTACTACATTTACAATTGGGTGAGAGTACTTGGGGACATTCCAAAATGATGACATCATTACATATGTTCTTAAAATTATATACATATATTTTATTAAACTAGTTTAATAGTTATATATTTTTTATTCTTTTCGAGATAGATATATTTTATTAAAAAGCTTAATAGTTTTTAATGGTAAAATTTTGTGGAGGATTTTAAGGAATGTTTTGTCATATATATTTTTGTATGGTGCTTTTAGTAAATTTGATGGGTAAATAAGTATGTATTATTCAAAGAGATTTGAATTAGGTACTTGTTACTATGGAATTAGTCAAATGTTCAAAGATATTGAAAGGACTCATTCTTGAAATGACTAATTAAAGTAACTTAGTCCATTGGACTAAGTTCAATGGTTATTGAAATAATAAAAAAATATTTTGAGTGTCATTTTGTAAGAAAATTGAGTAAAAATATTTTGTATAGTGTTTGCTAACTTGCAGTGGTAGAACCTAAATTATTATGAATTATGTTTATTTTATTAGATTTGGTTTTCTTTACTTTTCATCTAAGGTCAATATCTCATTAATTTTATTTTTAACCATTTCTATCATTTTTATACCATTTTCTTAATAAATTTTGCTATGCTTTTGACTAGATTAAATGTTATTTGGTAGTCTTTAATATGGAAATTTAATCTCTCATTGTTTTGTGAGTAAATGTTATATAATATAGGAGAATGTTCTCGATTGTTTTTATCTCTCTTGGTCCATATACTTAATATAGCATTTCCTCTCATGGATCCTTGGGTGTTTCTCATGATCTTCTTGTTTCACATCTCAACTTGTGTAAGTTAGTTCTTAGTTGTGCTATTTATTACAAATTTTCACACTATGAAATGATAATCTTTAATAAGTTTTACACGTTTATCTCTTTTTTCTTATTGAAGTTATCGATGTAGTATTATTGTTTTCTTTTGTATTGTCTTCTTCGTTTCTTCTTCCTATAACATTCTTACACACAAATTGTTAATGCCTTTTTATTCATTGAGCCCATTTCTTCTCAATGTAGTGCCTACATAGGGACTTCACTAAGTGAATGCATGGCATACAATATTCATTACTGGGATATTAAAGAACATGCTTAATTCATTAGATATTGAAAACTATCCTTCAAAATTCTTCGTTGAACCCCCCTCCTAATACATCTACTAAATTTAGAATCACATTTTTTTGTATAAAGGGGGAAATCAATAACTAGAACATACAATAATTGTTATTACCAAGGATCAAATCTCACAATTGCCAAGAAATACCCTCCTGAACTGATATGATAGTCGACAAAAAATATCAAACAAGACTAACTTAGAATTGAACTAAGGTGGGTGACATTATCGCTATGAGTTACAGCCACTCAAGCTACCCCTAATGGGCTAAAACCCCCTTATTTTTACTAGATATACATGTATCTATCTTTGTCCCAACATTTTGAATATACCTTTTTATTTCGATCTCTAGTACATAGATAGGAAAAAACTCTTATATGTTTGCAAAAAAAAAAACAAACAAAAAAGTGCATTGATATCCTAACATAAGGATATGCCACTATAGTAATATAACCTAGAGTTCAAGGCTTGGTGTTATACTACTTTCACCCCTCTTCAATCTAATACATGGTCATGTATTCCCTATGGAAGGATTTTATGATCTAGATATCTACTTGTAAACCAAGGAAGATGAGATGGTTAAAATCATATCTCTTCATGCCTTAATTCTTTGGTCTCATGAACATTTTAAGAAAAATGTTGAGATTCAACAAGATGATGATCCTAGTGAAAATTAAGCACCTTCACTAGGTGGGGCCCATAGGCTATTTTTAGGTGTATGTCTATTTTTAGAATGGTGAGCATATTTGAAAATTAACAGGATGCTGATTCTAGATGGTTGAGAAAATTCTACCTTTAGATGAGTTTCTATTTTTAGAACATAAGCGAAGTCTATTTATAGATCGCATATCTAAAAATAGAATGCATGTCGATTATTATTAGCCCTTAATGATAATCAGAAAATAAATAATAACTTATTCTCGTCGAGCACTTTATTTCAGTTCACTGATGTGGCAAACTAGTTAGCTGAAGGAATTACAAGTTGCAAGGTTGGTTCATGACTCATGCATGATGGACTTCGTTGTAACTGAGTGTGACACAGTTGTAACAGAGTTGGAAGAGTAGTTATGGGAGTTGTTAATTAGTTTAACTCAGTTAAGTGAGTTAAACTCAGTTGTGCTAGTTGTAACTAAAGATACACTAGTGAAAGATGAGTATTTATTAATTATTTAATTAATTCACAAGTAGCGTCTTACTTGAAACTAAAGAAATACAACAGTTAACTACTTGCATGTCAGATCCAGCAGAGACTCAGTGGAGAGATTGGTGAAAGGGTGTGTTTGACTATTATTTGTGACTATAGTGATGCATTCAATGCATCTACACACACATTGGAGTTGCCAATGAGGATTGCACAATCAATTCAAGGCAAGATCGAATTCATTCAGGGAGCTTCTTTAGCAGGGATTGCATAGTGGAGGCAGGCTGTCAGGAGGCAGTAAATTGGTGCATGTGTGAACCAATTTTTGTATGATAGTGTGAGACGATTGTATATTGTACTGAGAGCTCTATGAGCTGATCTTTGTATGAGATTGTTTCATAATTCCATGATATACATAATATATGTTAGTTGGGGTTTTTAGCTTTAAGATTTCCTGGTAAAACATCTTGTTATGTGCGACTGATTTTTTCTTCATATGTTTGCAATTGGAGATTTAATTTCCGCAAAGAATTAAGTAGAAGGATTTTGTATTTAACAGTGGATTTAATTGTTAGATCAGGGGAGTTCGGTAATATACATGCATATTTTATATAATTTCTACATGCCATCAGAGCAGTGTTAATCACTGAATATTGCAATATTGAAGCAGTACTAAGTTGTGTTGGTGGAACAATTCGAATTTGCTGCAAGAATTTCTTGGTGCGACGGTTGAGTAAACATTGAAATGGATTTTAACTTTGTTGTGGTTGGAGTATGCAATCGAGGGCAGCTCAAACTAAATAGCCTGGAAGGACAGGATGGAGGCAGTGCTTGAAGATAATGGCTTGAAGGAGTTCATCAATAGAGATGTTCCTAAGCCCACTTGGACGGATGTTGCATTACTTGACGCGTGGCAAAAGAAAGTAGCAAAGATGAGAATAATTCTGTTGGAAGGTGTGAAAGACCATATTGTGTCAATCCTTCATGGGAAAGCCACTCCATTTGCAATGTGGAAGGCTTTGACAGATCTTTTCCAAAGCAGCAGCGACCATAGGAAGTTGGCGTTGAAAGATAAACTCAGGAAAATCAAAATGGAGAAGGGCGACATTATTCCAAAGTATCTCACGAAGTTTGTCCAATTTAAGGATGAGCTGGGGAGTGAAGGAATTACAGTTATTGATGATGACTTGGTCAGCTTGGATCTCCTTGGAATTCTGAAGAGTTGGCACAGTTATCAAGACTTTGTCAATGGGCGGGAGAAACTGTCGTATTGGGAGTGACTTTTTTCGGATATAGTGTAGGAGGAGATAAGGCGGAGTACCAGGGATGGCTCTTCATCAAAGCATGATGATGAAGAGGATTGTGCTTTGGTTGCCAAAGCGAGGAAAGGGAAGGAGAAGAAATCCCATTCAAAATCTGAGGCTAAAGGCAAGAAGTTGGATTTGTCCAAGGTGAAGTGTTTTCACTGTCACGAACATGGGCATCTCACCACTACTTGGCCATATAAAAAGAAGAACAAGAAGGCTATTGGAGCTAGAGTTGGTGAGGCCCTTGCCTCGCAATTTGAACTTGATTTCTCCTTGATTGCATGCTTGGTTTCAAGCGCAATGGGATCGGTGTGGTATCTTGATAGTGGTGCTTCCTTCTACATGACAGGAGATAAGGAGCTCTTCAGCGACTTGGAGGAGAAAGATCTCAAAATGCATATAGAGATGGGCGACGATGGACGATACAATACGACCAAAATTGGTGCCAATACCTTTGAGAGGGAGTCAGGTAAACCATTTCTGTTGAAATATGTTATGCATGTTCCAGGTCTAAAGAAGAGCCTAGTCTTAGTCGCAATGTTGAAGGACAGAGGTTATGACATTGTTTTCAGCGATGGAAAAGCTTTCATGCGACATAAAACAACGATTCAAACCAAGAGGATAGTGATTTGAGTCAAGAATATCTACAAGCTGGAGGTAGATGGTTGCGCTGCAATGGTGGGCAAAGAAGAAGAAGTTGTGAGCCGGGACGAGGGCCAATTATGGCACAGGAGATTGGGTCATCTTCACCATGGTGCCCTGAAGATTTTGCAGTATATTTCTACTAGACTTCCCAAGGGTACACTTGCACAGATAGATCAATGTAAGGGATGTACTATGGGTAAGTTTGTGAAGCCCAAATTTTATGAAAAGGAGAACCATGTTGCGGGGATCCTGGAGAGAGTTCACATAGACGTGTGTGGACCATTCTCGGTTGCTTCAACATCAAAACACGGGTATTATGTTATTTTTATTGATGAATATTCTCATAGATGCTGGATCTTCTTCATGCAGAAGAAAGATCAAACATTCTTAAAGTTATATGAGTTTAAAGAATTGGTGGAGAAAGAGTCGGGGAAGCAAGTGAAGGCTTTGCAGAGCAATAATGGTGGTGAATACATCTCGAATGAATTCAAAGACTTTTGCAGCAAAAAAGGAATTAGAAGAGAACTCATAGCACCTCATAACCCACAATAGAATGGGGTCGCGGAGAGGAAGAACAGAACGATCGTGGGTGCTACACGAGTTATGTTGCATGATCAAGGTCTACCAATGCACTTGTGGGTGGAAGCATGCAACACTGCAGTGTATGTGAAAAACCATTGTCCTCATAGAGTACTTGGCATGATTTCACCTGAAGAAGCTTTAACTGGTAAGAAACTGGATGTTTCTCACTTTAAGATTTTTGGCTCCCAAGAACACCAGGAAGAAGCTGGAGCCAACTACAGAAGTTGGGATATTTATGGGGTACAAGGGGTACACAGAAACACCCCATAATTATCGTTTGTATTTGCCAAACATTCAGATGACTGTGGTGTGACGGGATATAAAATTCAATGAGGAGAAAGCCATGAAGTTGTCACTTAAGAGGGAGCGACACTTGCATGCAGAGGAGGAACTGCTTGTTCCCAAAGATGAGCCTAAATATGTGGATCGGCCACAGGAGGATCATGGAGTGGAGGAGTCCACTCATGCAGAGCCAAACATCAGAACTAACAGAAGGCGTACCACATAAGCTGAGAGAATGAAGCTTGATGCGGCATAGAATGTAGGAGTCCCTACTTCACATCACAGACAAAGACAGTCTCCTGACCGATATACTAGATACATGGCTCTCATGAGCAAATGTATTTTGACAGAGCCATCTTCTTTTTAGGAAGTGTAGGAGCCCACATGGGTAGATGCAATGGTGGAGGAGTATGACTCCATTGTCAGAAATAGTGCTTAGGAAATTGTTCCTAGGCCAGTTGATAAATCAGTGGTAGGTTCAAGATGGATCTACAAGGTAAAGAAAGCCACTGATGGGAGTGTTGAGAAGTATAAGGCAATATTTGTGGCCCGGGGCTTCTCACAGATCAAGGGGATTGATTATGAAGAAACATTTGCACCTGTCGCACAATATTCTTCCATAAGGACCATCCTTGCTCTCTCAGTGCAGATGGGTTAGCACATTCACCAAATGGATGTGAAGACTACGTTCCCTAATGGGATAATTGAGGAATAAGTGTAAATTGAGCACCCTGAAGGATTTGAGATCTTTGGTAGCGAGTCGCATGTGTGCAGACTCAAAAGAGTGTTGTATGGGCTGAAGCAAGCACCCCGTTCTTAGTACACTCAGATCGATAGCTATTTCACTAGACTTGGCTTCACCAAGAGTGAGGCGGATGCAAACCTATACCAAATTGTGGTCGAGGGTAAGATTTTAATCATTGTTCTTTTTGTTGATGATTTAATACTGATTGGTGATGAGCAGTTGATACACTCATGCAAGGAGGACCTTGCAAAGGAGTTTGAGATGAAGGATATGGGCCTCCTTCATTATTTCCTTGGATTGGAAATATGGTAGTGAGAAGGTAAAGTGATTTTATCTCAAGGCAAGTATGCTCGGGAGATACTCGGTAAGTTTCACATGGAGGACTGCAAACCCATGGATACTCCTCTTCCAGGAAACTTGAGGAAAGAAGATGCTACATCGGGAGAGGTAGTGGATGCTACTGTCTATCGACAATTGGTGGGTTAGCTCATTTATTTAGTTAATACAAGACCGTACATATGCTATGCGGTGAACCAGCTTAGTCAAGCGATGGTTAAGCCTACCAAGCTCTTTTGGAAGGCAGGAAAGCATGTCCTAAGATATCTCAAGGGCACATCTGTGTATGGCTTATGGTATAGACAAATGAATGAGGTGAAGTTGCATGGCTTCATGGATGCAGATTGGGCGAGCAACCCAATAGACAGAAAGAGCACATCAGGAGGGGTTTTCAATATCGGATCTACAATTTTTTCTTGGTACAGCAGGAAACAGAGATCTATGGCACTTAGTTTAGCGAAAGTGGAATACATGGCAGCAAGTTAAGCTACATGTGAGGCTATCTGGATGAGGAAGATCCTGGTCGGTTTGTTCGATTCTCATTTAGATCCTACAGTGATTCATTGTGATAATCAAAGTTGCATTAAACTCTCGATTAATCTTGTGTTTCATGATAGATCTAAGCATATAGATATCTGGTATCATCATATCAGAGATTGTGTGCAGCGGAAGATCATGTTGCTTCAGTACATTCCTACGGAAGATCAGGATGCAAATATTCTGATGAAGGCGCTCACTAGGAGAAAATTCGAATACCATAGAGACAGGATCAGGGTGAAGGATAATCCCTTTCTTGTTGAGAGGGAGAGTTGAGATTCAACAAGATGATGATCCTAGTGAAAATTAAGCACCTTCACTAGGTGGGGCCCACAGGCTATTTTTAGGTGTATGTTTATTTTTAGAATGGTGAGCATATTCTAAAATTAGCAAGATTTTGATTCTATATGGTTGAGAAAATTATATCTTTAGATGAGTTTCTATTTTTAGAACATGGGCGAAGTATATTTATATATCGCATATCTAAAAATAGAATGCATGTCGATTATTATTAACCTTAATGATAATCAGACAATAAATAATAACTTATTCTCTTAGAGCACTTGATTTCAGTTAATTGATGTGGCAAACCAGTTAACTGAAGGAATTACGAGTTGCAAGGTTGGTTGGTGACTCATGCATGATGGAATTCATTGTAACTGAGTGTGACACAATTGTAAGAGAGTTGGAACAGTAGTTATGGGAGTTGTTATTTAGTTTAACTCAATTAAGTGAGTTAAACTCAATTGTGCTAGTTGTAACTAAAGATACACTAGTGAAATATGAGTGAATTAATTATTTAATTAATTCACAAGTAGTGTCTTACTTGCAACTGAAAAAATACAGCAGTTAACTACTTGCAAGTCAGATCCAGTGGAGACCCAATGGAGAGATAGGTGAAAGGGTGTGTTTGACTATCAGTTGTGACTATAGTGATGCATTCAATGCATCTAAACACACATTGGAGTTTTCAATGAGGATTGTGCAATCAATGCAAGGCAAGATCGAATTCATTCAGGGATCTTCTTCAGTAGGGATTGCGCAGTGGAGGCAGGTTGTCAGGAGGCAGTAAATTGGTGCATGTGTGAGCCAATTTTTGTATGACAACGTGAGACGATTGTATATTTTACTGAGAGCTCTATGAGCTGAGATTTATATGAAATTGTTTCATGATTCCATGATATACATAATATATGATAGTTGGGGTTTTTAGCTTTAAGCTTTCCCGGTAAAACATCTTGTTATGTGCGATTGTTTTTTCTTCATATGTTTGCAATTGGCGATTTAATTTTTGCAAAGAATTAAGTAGAAGGATTATGTATTTAATGATGGATTTAATTTTTAGATCAGGGGAGTTCAGTAATATACATGCGTATTGTATATAATTTCTACAAAATATATCTATTTATCAATATTTCCTTTTTAGTACTATTTAAGAAAGTGATCTACCCCATAGCATATTTTCTTATTGATTAGACTGAAAGGAAGTCTTGTTAGAGTGAGATACAAGAAACTATGATCTTAGGAATCAACTTGTCTTAGGGTAATTCATATTGAAATTTAGGTAGAAATAATTCCTTTCTTTAAGATTTTTCTCTATTACTGTATTGTCTTTTTGTACATGACGATTAAGGTTAGATGAAATATAAGGAGATTGGGCCTCATAACCATATTTGCAAACAAGACGTATAATCAATTGGTTGATATCAATAAATTGACGTAATCATAATAATCTCCCAAAGTAATGAGAAACATAAATTATACACATCCTCATGAGGCTATATGGAATGATAAAAAAGAGTCTTAGATGGTAAAATAATTAGGGTTTCTAGAAGATCCCCTTTAAATATAAAATTTATTTTCCCTTAAATACGAGATCAACCTATGGGATTTTACTAATGCATAGAACCAATCTTCAACATAGTAAACCATAATAAACTAGAGATAAAATCTTAAAAATATCAATATAAATAAAATAGGGCATTAGGAAAACTAATACATTTAATGATATGTATCATAGGGGCTCTAGTTCTCAATCTCATTTTCCATGGGAAATATTTGGATGATCTCAACAAAGGGTGAAGGTACACCCTCACAATCAATTTTTTCCTTCGAAATATATTGCACCTTTTTTTGTGGATTGATTTCTTTCTCGACAAACCATTTCCTAATACCTATAACACCGCCACAGTACCCCATAAAATCTCCTTCCCCATGTACTACTGCATTGACCCACACAACAATACATATAAACCTACAATTAAAAAATATCTCTCTTCCCTTTAATATGAAACAATATTGACTTGAATTTTCACAATTTTAAAATGCCTTTTATGAATGAAAATGATAGGATATTGAGAAAAAAGTAAATAATTAAGAGTGCCTATGACTTGCAAACCAAAATCACATGGTGAAAAAATTCGCAACAAATAAAAACATTGTATATACATTAATATAAAGATACATTACACACACATCATGTGTTATCATGAAAAATAAAATAAAATAATTTCAACCTCAGTCTCTGTAACTTTTATTTATCTATAAATTGTCATGGATAATCCAACGTATTGATTCTTTTTAATGGATTTTACAATATTTTGAAATCTCTTATTACACAATGTTTTACTTCAATTTAAAATTTATTAGTACTAGTTTAATTGCATGAAATACTGAAATTTTTTGAAAAAAATTGAAACGAAATAAAATAAATAAATAACATGCTATCTACATAATGGATAAAAGATGTATCCCCTGAAAACCTAATATAAGAAAAAACCAATCTCTAATGTGAGACTTGTGCCTTGGTAAATTTTTCTTAGTTGTGAAAGATAAATACCAAAAAGGTGCACTAAGTATGTAGTTTCATCGAAAATGTGTTTTGAGTGACTACTATAGGATATTTTACTTCCTCTATTATGTTTCAATTCCCACTCTTAGATGTTCTTCTCTATTGACAACTAATATTTGGGATTAAGAAAATCCATGTAAATATTGTTAATAAAAAAATAAAATAAATTGGAAGATGAATAGACGTTAGGAGATGAATCCAAATAGTCTCCCTCTCCTTGTATATATCTATGTGGCCTAACATGATATCAAAGCCAACCACATTTTACTTTCCCTCTGCTTTTGTAACTTCTATTTTCTTCCATCCTTTGGCATTCCTCTGCCTATTAACTCCTTCATTGTCTATCAAGGATGTTAATCTACATCATAACCTTTCCTTCTCCAGACATCATGCAATTTCATTGTGTGATTGTGCGTTGTTGAGTTTGTGACCGTGAATGTTGTGCCAAAGTACAATAAGGTTTTGGTCTTAATAATGTGTTGACTCAAATACTCTTGTTTGTGTAATCTTTTTCTGCAAAGGAGGATGATACTGATGTTCATGTAATCTAGTATGCATAATTCTCAATTTTCGAAGACTGTAATCTAGTATGTTTAGTATGATGCGGTAGTCAAATGTTGTCATATGCAGTGATGATTTGTGTTAAATTTTATACACCTTCACCTGCATTCATTAACTCATTTGGAGGGCCTCACCATGTGTGAGGTTTTGAAAATACATTCTTATTAAAAGGTCAATATGTGTATGTGAAGGATTGTGCTTGGTTTGATGGTATCTCTTTTTGAAGACTTTCATTATGAGACAAATTTTTAATGGGGACGATATATATCATTATCATATTCCACTTATTATAATGAGGCCAATATATATGTTACATGGTATATTGAATTCCTTATGGTGAATGGTCGTAGGTGAATTGTAATATTGTGTTGAACCTTATTTTGTTTATATATTATATTGAGAGGTTGGTTAATATATATAGCTTCATATATTATATTGGCGCATTGGTTTATATACACATTTTTGAAAAATTCAAATATTATTTGAAGCATGGTGTATGGAGGTATATTGATTATTTTCTTGAAGACATAGCCAATCAATTTTATTACTAAGACATCAATCTTTTTTTTGCAAGAATTGCAATTATTTTAAGGCCAGTTCAAATTTTATGATGTATTCACTCATCTCCATATTGGGAGTAGTTCTCACTAGCAAAGAGAACTACCACGAGTGATCCAGGAAGATAAAGCACACCTTAATTTTTAATTAGTTGTGGCAAGGATTTTGTGAAGTAGAAGGAGACAATGCACTTGAAAAAATCACTTCAGACAAGGAAATTTCCATTTGGGAAAATAATAATAGCAAGGCTTGTGCCTTGATTGTAGCATTACTAAATGAAGAGTTGAGTCATCATATTTCCCCATTTCATAATGCTTTTGAAGCTTTCATCATATGACTCACACTTTGAGCTTGAAGTTGTTCAATTGATGATCAATTTGATCAATCTTGAGTTAAAAAATGATGACCCTCATGCCTTAGCATCCGAAATAAGATCCATTATGCATGACATAAAAGCCATTAGTGTTGAAATAGACATTCCTCTCACTTCTTATGTCAAGATATTATATCCCACTTATTCACATTATGTTGAGTCATTGGAAGCAAGTGGAAAATGTAACAATATTTCCTTTGAATCCCTTGAGAAGAAGTTTGTTGAAAGAGAGAAGGAATTTGGGAAGAATACAACTCCTTAGTCTCCTGAAGAAGTTGTATTCCTTGCACAAAAAGAGAAGAATCAGGGACATGATTCTTCTATATGAAGAGGTGGCCAAAGAGGAAGAGGAAGGAAGAATTTTAGAGGCAGGGGGGCAGGAATTTACAAGGAGAAAGGTTTGATCTTCATTGCATACGGTGTAACAAAAATGGACGTGATGCTTCCACATGTAAGCTACCTTGGGATAGAATCAAGCGGGAAATAAATGAAGAAAAATATAAAACACATGTTAAAGGGAAAGCTAAAGCACCCGATTCCACTCATTATGTTGTAGAACATTGCAATATTGGAGTAGTTGAACACTTATTCAATGCTTCACTTGCTTCATTGAAATATTCTTTGTTTCTTGATTCAGGAGCAACTTGCCACATGAATTTCATAAGAGAATTCTTTGAAGAATTTACAAACAATCCTGACAAACCAGTCTACTTCGTAGACAAGTAAAAACTCAAGCAATTAGGGTTTGGCATCATCAGGATCAAATTGTGTGTTCTTCCATACTTTATTCTGCATAATGTTCTTTAGCTCCTAGAGTTGAGAAGAAACTTGTTGTCTTTCATCCACATCTGCCAACAAGGACATTCCATTCACATATTTGATGGAAAGGTTGAGGTCATAAAAGCATAAAAAAAGTCACTTGTCATGACTGGGATAGAAGAAGAAATGTGTTTGAATCTGCAAGGAACCTATGTTCGTGCACATAAATTTTCGTACAATTCTCACTATGATGAAGGTACAATTCCATCAAGTCTTTTATGACATGCTATATTTGGTCACTTGAACTATGACAACCATCTTTAGATGAAGAAAAATGGTGTTACTAGTTTTCCTACAATTCCTAAGAAACTTAAGCAATGTGATGCTTGTAACCTAGGAAAGCACAACAAAAATCATTTCATGATTCTCATTCCAGAGCACATAAAAATTGTGAACTCATTCATTCTGATTTGTGTGGCCAAATGCATATCCCTTCTGCAAATGGTAATAAATATATGTTGACATTTATTGATGACTACACCAAAATGTGTTGGGATTATTTATTAAAGAACAAATATGAAGCTTTTGAAAGATTCAAGAATTTTCATGCATGGATTGAAAGTGATGCACAATCTCATATCAAATTTATTTTTACTAATAATGTAAAATAATATACTTCAATTGAATTTGAAAACCATCTTCGCCAACATGGTATCAAACATCAAAGTGACATCAAACAACCATGCCTTATAATCCCCAACATAATGGAGTAGTTGAAAGAATGAACAAGACAATCTTAGATATGGTGTGTTCGATGATGTTTTTCAAAAATGTTAAGCTAATGTTTTGGGTTGATGTAGTTTTATGTGTTGTGTATATAAAGATTAGGTGTCCATATCATGCTATTAAAAATAAGACTCCCTATGAAATGTCGTATGACCACATTCCTTCGATAAGTCATCTCAAGGTTTTTGGTTCCACTTGTAATTCTTTGATATCTAAGGAAAACAGAAACAAACACAATGCAAGGAGCCAAAAATGTATCTTCTTGGAGTACTTAGATACCTCCAAAGCATACTATCTCTATGATGAACTTAATAAGAAGTTTATAATATCTAGAGATGTGATATTTCTTTAATCTTCCAAGACTGATAATGTTGTTGAGCGACAACTTGATCACTTGGATATATTCATATATGTAAAGTCTTTTCAAGAGTTTGATGGTGAGATTCCACGTCTTGAAGGGGGGATCCCTATACTAGATCAATCTGTGAAATCTCCTTATGAATCACTTTCCCCCCTGCATGAAGCTCCAACCACTAATCAAGAAGACACTTTGAATGATGTGATTGAGAGAATTGGGAGCCTAAATATTGATTCAACCCCATATAAGTCAATTGAGAAACCTAGGTCATCTTAGAAAGTTCCTCCAAAATGGCTCACAAAGACACTTGAATGTGTTCGTCCTGCTGAGGTTGGAAATACAGGAACAAAAATCTCAACTGAACATAATGGAGGTGATGTAGATGATTCTGATTCACCTGTTGATATGGATGTTTCTTATGATTGTGAACTAAATTTTTCTACAGACTTTGAACCAACGTCCTTCAAAGAAGTTTCTTCTCATGATGAATGGAAAGAAGTGATGTAGAAAGAATACGATGCTTTCATAAATAATGGCACCTGTAAGCTGGTTGATCCTCCTTTGAGAACCAAAACAATAGGCTACAAGTGGGTCTTCACGAACAAGTATAAAACAAATGGCTCACTTGACAAGCATAAATCCAGGCTTGTGGAAAATGGTTTTTCACAAAAGGAAGGCATCGATTATGAGGATACATTTTCCCCCACAAAAAAATTTTCTACCATCCAGACACTCTTTGCCTTGATAACTCATAATGGTTGGAAAGTCCATCAAATGGATGTAAAAATTTCTTTCTTGAATGTGTTGAGGTTCCCATGTTTTGGCCAGATTGGCAAGACCAAAAGATGAGACAACATCAGAACTGCTTTGGGGCCCTAGGATCTAGCCCTCCTCGACCCGGAGATGGATCTCTCCAATAAAACAAAGAATGATAAATATCTTTGAAGCTAAAATGGGATGTTAAGCTAGGTATGAAGCATAAAGGTAGGTTTAAAATGATTTGATTGGTTGGTTGTTGGGTTGGTCATGAGATCATAGACTGAGAAAGTAATGGAAATAAAGGAGCAAAATAGCAGGATGTTTCAGTAAAGGGGATAGGTGAGGAATGTGCCATCCATTGGGCTATGGAGTCATGAAAGGAGAATTACTTGCAACAACTAGCCAAGGCTTTCAGAGAGCAAGTCATCTACACTAAAGGATCTTTTAGATAGATGGTGGGATGGAACATTAAGGATTGAAAGTGAAAGAAGGAAAGACACCCAATTTCTGTCTATAGATCAGGTCAGAGTTCATTTAACTCCAGACCTTCTTGGACATACTCAGAGGCAACTTTCAATGGAGGGACAAAGGGGCAGCTTATAGATCGGACCAGAGGTCATTTAACTCCAGGTCAGCTTTAGCATGCTCCAAGGGAAAACAGAGATAAGTTTAATAGAGCCAGGGTCTATAGATCATAGAAGTACTTTGAACCTTCAATGCTTTGACACCAGCAAGAATATCCAAGCAGCAACCTCTAATTCATACATCAGCTAGTAGCATATGGAACCACTACACTGGTTAAATTAGCTGAATTTACTCTTAGATAACACATACAACAGAAAAAATTAAGGCAAGGAGAGTAGAGATATAAGGTACCTAACAAGGGTAAATCCTATGCCATATTTCTGATGCAAGCCATGCAGAAAATGAAAAAACATGAAAATGTAATAAACAGTGTTAGGAAAACATCACCAATAGTAATAGACCAGGATCTTGTGAAATGTGCTTGATTAATTGATGCAAAACCAGTCACACACTCTGAGCTCAATGGCTGTTACAGTCCAGACTTCTCCTCCCAACCTACTACATAACAACTACTCTACTAATCCCTCCCAAAACTGCTCTAACAGACAAAACTGAATCCCTCTAACTACAACGGCAGTAGCCGAACAACAACCTTTACAAAATGTTCTCGTGAATTCTTATAGGGGAAGACAACAACAGGAGTAGATGGTAAACATTGAATGGAACTCATTAAGGCTGAGGGGAGGTAGGTCGAATGCCCATTCCGTAGGATGGCTCTTCATTAACTGTGTGTACTCTGAAGCATGGTCCAGAAGTCTTGCTATTAACTCCAAGTATGTTCTTCTGAAGAAATCCGACTGTTGGCACTCTATGGTAGCTTCCTGAATTTGGTTAACTGGATGAAAGTCTGCGGGCCTCTCCATACCTCCATAACTGCTGTCTGACAGTCTTAAAGAATCTTCTGTCAGTAAAATATATTTAAGGGCTCGAGGAGGCATGGAGACTTCTGTAGGAGGTGTCCTTTTGGAAAAACGGAGTTGTGCATGACATTAAACACAGATACAACTTTGTTTCGTGTGCTCTAGTCTTCGACTGCGTCCTTTCCTCTGAATGTGGGGTTAAACATTAATTACATCAATAATAGGCATTAAACCCATTTGAATATCTTCTGCTGGTCCGCTGGAAAATGTTGAAATGGCCATCTCTGTGATGTCTGCATAATAAAATAGACCTGTTACAAACCCGGGCAGTGGTGGCGGAGGAATGCTGCGGAGGCCCGGAGGAACGATGGCGGAACAGTTGAGGTCAATGAAAATGATGAAGGGTGGCAGAAGAAATGGTTATTAGTGTAAAAGCCCAAAGATCATTGCTTGAGAGAATTACAAAGGAAAACACGGAAAAACAATGAAGCGGAGCCACGGATGTGGGACCCGGTCATGGCGGAGGGTGATTAGATCAGGACCGTCAAATCTTATGTGAGATCAACGGCGGGGATGAAATCAGAGGATCACTGTCGGAAGGAGCGGAGGAGTGGCAAGGCAGAAGTTTGCGATTGCAATTGGGAGGAAAGCCTTTGTAATAGTAGAACAAATGAATTTTAAACTTTACAAAGTAAAAGGGGGTTTTTTTCATGAATGGCGAGGGAACCGTATGGTGGGACCCAAAGGTACGAATCACAATCGAAAATCAGATTCGGGAGTAGGGCGGAGTGGTAAGTGCAAGACCTCCGATGCGATTGGGGAAAACCCAGTGTAAAAATGAAAACAATACAAATTTCCAATTTACAAAGGGAAAGGACTTATATTATATGAAAAGGCGGAAGTATGGTACGGTGGGCCCGGCGGGTCAATCGCAATCAGAGATCGGGAGTGGGGGTAATTGCAATCGCAATCGGGAAAATGTGCGATGCGATCAATCAGAGGGGAAAAGCGATCGAAGGGAAAGGGAGAGGAGTTGTGATCGGAGTGATTGGGAGAGGAGTTGCGATCGGGTCAATCGGAGAGATGGTGAGATTGGGCGAATCGAAGGTCGGAGCGATCAGAGGTGGACATGCGATGCGATCAATCGCATCGCAAATTTTTGCGATGAACCGATCGGGGGACTTCACATAAATGTTGCGATTAAGATCGAAGCGGGGGTGCGATAAAGCGCTAGCCGTTCGATCTAAACGGCGGATCAATGGTGTAAAATGCGGCGGATGACTTATAGAACAAACCAATCGCATCGGAGTTTTTTCGATGTTACAAAGGAAAGCGCCCGCCCGACACTCCGATTGCGATTGGCTCCCAAGGCTTTAAGCACTTGGTCTTGGGCTACGGGTATATGGGGAAGTGGTTGAAAGGGGCTGGCGGGAAAGGGGCTAAGCCCTATTATAAAGTCGAAAAGTGGGTTTTTAGCCCATTTTGAGTGAATTTTGGGACTAAGGAAGGGTAACGATAGAGGGATAAAGGGTGAATTAAACCAAACAAGGGGTATGGGTAGAATTTGGAGGGGATTTTGGGAGGATTTGGAGGGTAAAAAGGGAAATATAAGGGGAAGGAAAGAGGATGAAAACAAAGGCTTAGAGGGAATAAAATAAGAGGGAAAAGGAGGCCTTTGGGCATTTCTTCACAAACAGAGAGGCTTTATAATGGAAATCAACAAAGGAGACTTTATCAAAGGACAAAAGTCACAAGGAGGCTTCAAGGATGATGTGTTTTCAGGGGAAATGCATTCCTTGGAGGCTCAACAACATTTTAGCCCCATGTTTGCTTGTCAAAAATTTATGGGGGGGCTAACAGTGGCTCCACATGGGGATGGCTTCTTCTTGAAGGAGTCAAAAATTCAGAGAATGATCTTTGGTGTAGGCCAGATGCCCGCTTCTTGGCACATCCCTTTCTTTCTTTAGATCAACTACCACAAATCATGAAGACATCATATCAGCAGTAAAATTTCTCCCAAACAACTACCTACCCACACTATAGTCCTAACATTTTTCTTCTAGGTGCATTTGGACTAGCAGACCCTTTACATCATTTATTTTTATAACAGAAAATAAACCCATTCTAAATCTACCCTTATTTTTCCATGAGACCAGATTAGACTATTGGTCTCATATGTTTCTCTACCTAATCTAATATCTGCTGGGATTAAACTATCCAACATATTTTCTTCTCTACATTCTAAGATAGAAAATGAAAAACAGTCAAGCCAAGATTAGACTGTCTGGCTTGCTGGACTTTGCAGAAATTAAAACAACTAACTACATGCTCACATGCTGAGCTTTATTTCAGACTTCCTACCTACCCTACTCTAACTGGAAATCTCTGATGCTCTAGGTGATACAATAATGCCAATGCAACCAGTCAAGTAATAGCAAAAAGGGAAAGAAGAACTGACTGCTCATCAGAGACAACTGTAGGATGCTCTGTATGTGGATCTTCAAAACTGAGGCCACCAGCAGCGGTGACCAATTCTGATGTATTTGGCTCTCGCAAAGGATTGATGCTTGAGGAGCTGAGCCAATCAGGGCCTCCATGTATTCCGCCACGGGATCAAACACCACGTGATATAAACTTTCTTCTTTAAGGCCTGCCATGGCTGGTAGGCTGTCTGTGTCCCGGGAAGCTTCGATTACTGCATCTGCAGTGAGGCCTTTGTAATCACACTCCTCCTCTTCCTGGTTGGGAGTATTTGGCATATGGGCATCATCCAAGAATACCTCTTCTTCCTCTGGATCCAAACAAAGATGACTGCGGGAAAGGAGGTCTCGCTCATCTTCAATGCAGCCTGAGTTAGAGGACTCATTATATTCGACAGTGTTGTCCTCTAGTAGTGTAGGCTGGTTCTGCTGAAACGGACTGAACTCCGTGAAAAAATTAACATATTCTTGAGCGGGGGCTTCTTTTATCACCTTAATCCTTTCGGGATAAGGCTCCAGATATTCATTCCGCTCAAGATTTTATTCACCCCTTTCTTCCTTGTCCCCTGCGCTGAAGAGCTGCCGGCTTCCGTCCTCTTGGAAAGTATAACTGATGTTCAGATATAGAGCAGAGAGAAGATTCAATGAATCTTCGTCTGCTATCATGCTTTCAATGCTTTCTTCATCAGTATCATAGATGGCCTGCGTTGGCTCATCATTTTCTTGAAGTTGATGGTTGTAATCTTCCTCCCATGAATCTACTGATGATGGCCCTGCAAGGTCAGTTTCCCCTTGGAAAAAATTATCATCAGACAGATAAAAATAAGAGAAATAATAATTACAAGCATTGTCACCCATCAAATCTTCAGGACTCTCGGCAAGTCTTTCTTCAAAATAGTCTGCAAGTTCATTTTCTGATTCAAACTCTTGTTCATCATATATGCTTGGCATGTTGCTTCCGTCTTGTAGTGATCTAATTTGTCTTTCTTGAGGACAAGGAGCAGGTCTCTCCCAATCATCATTTCTGGTTTTAGCCTCATATTCTTCCCCTTCTGTGCTCAGCAGGGTATTGGCAGTCTCTATCAATCTTTCCAGCTTGTTCTCTAAAGAGATCTGCGTTATTTTCTCTGCCCGGTCTTTCTTTGCTGCTTTTAATCTTTCCTCCCTGCACTTTATGTTGTATTCGACAGTGACTGTTATATTCTGCATTTCCTCCAGGCTCGAAGGTTCTCTTTCTCTTATATGGAATTCCACCTCGGGGTCAAAAGAACTCGGATAATCCACTAGGGCCCATCCTAGAGGTGGTTTTATGTCAGAAGGTATTGCATGATATACCTTATTGAACCTGGCTGAAAATTCTTGCACTGACTCATCTGGCTGCCTTTTCAAATTTTGATACTCTTTTAGGATGAGGAGATCACTCTTTGGGGCTGCCCACTTATCAAGGAAAACTTGAGAAAATTGATGAAAGCTGCAAATGCTTGCCTCTGGCAGGCCTTTGAACCAACTCTTAACATTTCCTTGTAATGACAAGGCAAACATTATGATGCACACATCATTTTCTTCTATTTCATACAGTTCAAGTAAATCCTCAAGGTTTTGAACATGTTCTTCAACAGTGGTCCTTTTATTTTCTCCATCGAAAAGAGGTAGCTGGTTTATAAATTCTGTAGGAAGGGGTTGGAAGAGAAGAGGTAAAACCAGAGGCTTGTATCTTTCTATGACCTTTGTGGGTGTGGGTAGTGCAACAGGAGGCTCATGACTGCTTGCAGTTTCTTTAGGAGTGGGGGATACTACATGAGGCTCTTGTTCCACTAGGTCTTTCACAGGAGTACAAGTCTCCTCATGGTCTGAAGATTGAGACTTGAGATCTTTCCCACATTCATTGTGGGTCTCATATTTGTACACCTGATTAGGCTTAAAGTAGGATAGAACATAGTGGTAGACAAAGAAAATTAATTCTTTAAACCAAATCCAACCCATGTGTTCTATCCTTCTATGAGGTCTGGCCATATTTTAGGTTCTTCCTCCAGTGGAGTCTTTGAGAGTTATGGAGTGTGGAGTCGCCAGCTGGATGTATATGAATGTTGAAGTAGGATGATGTCCACCATCAACAATAGAATGCCAATCTAACCAGAGATTTTGGGTCTTTCAGTGCCTAAGAATGTTTAAGGTGAAATGCACTCAATTCCCCAGTATGGTCCCCATTATGTTGGGGTTCCCATGTTTTGGCCAGATTGGCAAGACCAAAAGATGAGACAACATCAGAACCGCTTTGGGGCCCTAGGATCTAGCCCTCCTGGACCCGAAGAGGGATCTCTCCAATAAAACAAAGAATGATATATATCTTTGAAGCTCAAATGGGATGTTAGGCTAGGTATGAAGCACAAAGGTAGGTTTAAAATGATTTGGTTGGTTGGTTGTTGGGTTGGTCATGAGATCATAGACTGAGAAAGTAATGGAAAGAAAGGAGCAAAATAGCAGGATGTTTCAGCAAAGGGGATAGGTGAGGAATGTGCCATCCATTGGGCTATGAAGTCATGAAAGGAGAATTACTTGCAACAACTAGCCAAGGCTTTCAGAGGGCAAGTCATCTACACTAAAGGATCTTTTAGATAGATGGTGGGATGGAACATTAAGGATTGAAAGTGAAAGAAGGAAAGACACCCAATTTCTGTCTATATATCAGGTCAGAGGTCATTTAACTCCAGACCTGCTTGGACATACTCAGAGGCGGCTTTCAATGGAGGGACAAAGGGGCAGCTTATAGATCGGACCAGAGGTCATTTAACTCCAGGTCAGCTTTAGCATGCTCTAAGGGAAAACAGAGATAATTTTAACAGAGCCAGGGTCTATAGATCATAGAAGGACTTTGAACCTTCAATGCTTTGACACCAGCAAGAATATCCAAGCAGCAACCTCTAATTCATACATCAGCTAGCAGCATATGGAACCACTACACTGGTTAAATTAGCTGAATTTACTCTTAGATAACACATACAGCAGAAAACATTAAGGCAAGGAGAGCAGAGACATAAGGTACCTAACAAGGGTAAATCCTATGCCATATTTCTGATGCAAGCCAATCAGAAAATGAAACAACATGAAAATGTAATAAACAATGTTAGGAAAACATCACCAATAGTAATAGACCAGGATCTTGTGAAATGTGCTTGATTAATTGATGCAAAACCAGTCACACACTTTGAGCTCAATGGCTGTTCCAGTCCAGACTTCTCCTCCCAGCCTACTACATAACAAATACTCTACTAATCCCTCCTAAAACTGCTCTAACAGTCAAAACTGAATCCCTCTAACTACAACGGCAGCAGCCGAGCAACAACCTTTACAAAATGTTCTCGGGAATTCTTATAGGGGAAGACAACAACAGGAGTAGATGATAAACATTGAATGGATCTCATTAAGGCTGAGGGGAGGTAGGTCGAATGCCCATTCCGCAGGATGGCTCTTCATTAACTATGTGTACTCTGAAGCATGGTCCAGAAGTCTTGCTATTAACTCCAAGTATGTTCTTCTGAAGAAATCCGACTGTTGGCACTCTGTGGTAGCTTCCTGAATTTGGTTAACCGGATGAAAGTCTGCAGGCCTCTCCATACCTCCATAAATACTGTCTGACAGTCTTAAAGAATCTTCTGTCATTAAAATATATTTAAGGGCTCGAGGAGGCATGGAGACTTTTGCAGGAGGTTTCCTTTTGGAAAAACAGAGCTCTGCATGACATTAAACATAGATACAGCTTTGTTTCGTGTGCTCTGGTCTTCGACTGCATCTTTTCCTTTGAATGCGAGGTTAAACATTAATTACATCAATAATAGGCATTAACCCCATTTGAATCTCTTTTGCTGGTCTGCTGGCAAATGCTGAAATGGCCATCTCTGTGTTGTCTGCATAATAAAATAGACCTGTTACGAACCCGGGCAGTGGTGGCGGAGGAATGCTGCGGAGGCCCGGAGGAACGGTGGCGGAACAGTTGAGGTCAGTGAAAATGATGAAGGGTGGCGGAAGAAATGGTTATTAGTGTAAAAGCCCAAAGATCATCGCTTGAGCGAATTACAAAGGAAAACACGGAAAAACGATGAAGCGGAGCCACGGATGTGGGACCCGGTCATGGCGGAGGGCGATTAGATCAAGACCGTCGGATCTTATGTGAGATCAACCGCAGGGATGAAATCGAAGGATCGTTGTCGGAAGGAGCGGAGGAGTGGCAAGGCAAAAGTTTGCGATTGCGATTGGGAGGAAAGCCTTTGTAATAGTAGAACGAATGAATTTTAAACTTTACAAAGGAAAAGGGGGTTTTTGTCATGAATGGCGGGGGAACCGTATGGTGGGACCCAAAGGTACAAATCGCAATCGGAAATCGGAGTTGGGAGTAGGGCGGAGTGGTAAGTGCAAGACCTCCGATGCGATTGGGGAAAACCCGGTGTAAAAATGAAAACAATACAAATTTCCAATTTACAAAGGGAAAGGCCTTATATTATATGAAAAGGCGGAAGTATGGTACGGTGGGCTCGGCGGGTCAATCGCAATCGGAGATCGGGAGTGGGGGTAATCGCAATCGCAATCAGGAAAATGTGCGATGCGATCAATCGGAGGGGAAAAGCGATTGGAGGGAAAGGGAGAGGAGTTGCGATCAGAGTGATTGGGAGAGGAGTTGCGATCGGGTCAATCAGAGAGATGGTGCGATTGGGCGGATCGGAGGTGGACATGCGATGCGATCAATCGCATCGCAAATTTTTGCGATGAACAAATCGGGGGACTTCACATAAATGTTGGGATTGCGATTCAAGCGGGGGTGTGATAAAGCGCCAGCCGTCTGATCTAAACGACGGATCAACGGTGTAAAACGCGGCGGAGGACTTATAGAACAAACCAATCGCATCGGAGTTTTTTCAATGTTACAAAGGAAAGCGCCCGCCCGACACTCCGATTGCGATTGGCTCCCAAGGCTTTAAGCGCTTGGTCTTGGGCTACGGGTATATGGGGAAGTGGTTGAAAGGGGCTGGCGGGAAAGGGGCTAAGCCCTATTATAAAGTCGAAAAGTGGGTTTTTAGCCCATTTTAAGTGAATTTTTGGACTAAGGAAGGGTAACGATAGAGGGATAAAGGGTGAATTAAACCAAACAAGGGGTATGGGTAGAATTTGGAGGAGATTTTGGGAGGATTTGGAGGGTAAAAAGGGAAATAGAAGGGGAAGGAAAGAGGATGAAAACAAAGGCTTAGAGGGAATGAAATAAGAGGGAAAAGGAGGCCTTTGGGCATTCTTCACAAACAAAGAGGCTTTATAATGGAAATCAGCAGAGGAGACTTTATCAAAGGACAAAAGGCACAAGGAGGCTTAACAACATTTTAGCCCCCTGTTTGCTTGTCAAAAATTTATGGGGGGGCTAACAGAATGGATATTTGAAAGAGAATGTTTGTATGTCCCAACCAGAAGGATTTGTTGTGAAGGGTCAAGAACACAAAGTATTGAAGCTTTTCAAATCCTTGTATGGCCTCAAACAAGCACCGCGAGCCCGGTATGAGAAATTGACTAAGAATTTTCTGAAAATCAATTTCAAACATTATGATCTTGATGATGCAACTTTGTTTGTCATAAAAGTTGGAAAAACAGTTGAATATTTTGTGGTGTATGTAGGTGATCTTCTAATGATAGGGAAAAATGATAACTACATTGAATCCATAAAGAAATAATTGAGGAAAGGTTTTGAAATGACAGATTTAGGCTATGTTCACTACTATCTTGGTATTGAAGTAACCCAACATCTGAAGTTTATATTCCTCTCTCAAAAGAAGTACATTGGAGATTTGTTGAACAAGTTTGGCATGGGTGAGTGCAATCATTTAACTACTCCAATGGAACAACATTTAAAGCTCGCATCCATTGAAGGAAAATAATTTAAGGATGCAACAAAGTATAGACAACTCATTGGAAGTCTCAACTACCTGACTACTACCAGACTAGGCATTTAATTTACAATTGGAATCCTCTCTGGGTTTATGCAAAAGCCTTGTGAGGGTCATTGGTCTGCTACAAAAAGAGTTCTAAAGTACTTGAAGGGAACACAAGACTTTGGACTCAATTATACATAGGTGGATGACTTTAGCTTGATTGGATAATTTGATTTAGATTTTGATGGAGATAAAGAAACAAAAGTATCTACTTTAGGTTATGTTATGAGTCTTGGATCAAGAGTTGTCTCTTGGAGGTCACGCAAACAGTCAGTTCCTGCAGATTCCACAACTGGGGCAGAATATGTGGTAGCAGCTAAAGCAACGAAAGAAATTGTGTGGCTCGAGAAAATTATGGAATATTTGTAGTAGAAGCAATTGCATTCAGCTCCTCTTTTGATTGAAAACACTTTTAAAGTAAAGTTGAAAAGAACCCAAAGTTCCATGATCAAATGAAGCACATTAATATAAAGTACCATTTGATTCGACATCATTTTGAGACCAAGAAAATCAACCTATGACATTGTTCCACAAATGAGCAGATTGCAAACATCTTCACTAAAGCACTTGGAAGAGAAAAGTTTGAAAGATTCACAATGATGCCTGGACTCACCAACGTCCCTCCATATTAAAGGGGGGAATGTTAACACATAATCTTTGGGATTAGGAAAATCCATGTAAATATAGTAAATAGCAAAATAAAAGAAATTGGAAGATGAAGAGACATTGGGATATGAATCCAACAATATACCTCTCCTTGTATATATCTATGGTTTCTCTTAATGCAAAAACGTAATTCATTCATGGAGTTACCCTCTTGGCCTCACCATCTCAATTGTGGAATAATAAACAATACAAATTAAATGGAACCCCTTCCTTTCCTAGCAAGTCGAGATTGACATAGTTTGATAGCCATCTAGTATTAGGATTAAGGTTTTCACATGCTTCAATCATCGACTAGATTTAAGGTTTTGAACACTCTAGAACCTTCTTGAAGTTCATACATGACTAGCTACACATATTTAGGTAATGTGCGCAGACATGTCATCCACTTCATATCATTGTGATCAACATGATAGGTTAAATTGTAGGAGCCATCACGTCCACACACAATCTTTGATTGATGTGAATTTTAGACTATTGGAAGGTCCATGTGTAAACTAACATGTACTTCTCGTGAACTTTTATTAAAAAATTGAATCCAAACATCTATTTATAGTCTAAAATCGGATCCATAATTTTTAAGACCCCAAGTCAATAAAGTGAGACCCACCGTTGAGATGGGACTTATAATCCAATAAATTCAAATTTTCAGTCCATAAAATATCAAAATGTATGGAAATTTATATAATGATCCATTTTAGATCGTATATTTGAGGGACCAATGCTTTGGAACTTTATTACATTTACAAAACTTGCATACTCACTATCAACTTTCTACAACACAAAACACTACAAAAACCCAAGTCAAAGAAAGAGTCAACATTCACAAACTTCACTTTTTTTGTTATGCCCATTTTTTATTGGCTTTTCAATTAATCTAATCACTCAAATTTAAAATAAAACACTTTACTTTCCAAGTGTTCACAAAAATTCACTACAAGTGTGATTTTTCATTAATTTCTTAAAATTCTAAAACTTGTTGTTAAAAATAAGGACATTAGAAAATGCATACCAAAATTTATAATAACACCATTTTGAAAGGGTGAGACTAGTTATTTGTAGATATTTTCATTTTCTACAAAACCGGTTGTTTATAAATTTCATATTGGTTTGTATTTGTCATATTTATTAAGTGAATATTTTATACATTTGTTATTGAAATTCACCAAAATGGCCTTGTTAAGTTAAAATGCAGATTTTTGGTTCTTCTAATTGATTCAAAATTGATTCGAAGGATAATATCTATTGTGTCATTTTCCATATTTTTACATTCCTATATTTTTAGTTTAAGCCTTAAACATGGTTCCTATATTCAACTGATATCTGTTTATAAAAAAAATTACAAAAAAAAAAAATTCTAATTAAAAGTCCAAATCAAATTTTCAAAAATGATATTAATTCTACTTTTAATTAATTACAAGACCTTTTATATTGTGTTATAAATATATAACTCTTTATCTTGTGTCATGAATATAAAACTTTTTATACTGTGTCATGAATATATACAATGTTTAAATCTATTTTCTTTAATTCTTATAATTCAAAAAATACATATCAAAATAGTTTAAACTGCACATTCAAGATAAAATAAGCATACTCAAATCTTAAGATATGAAACCATATTATTTCTTAATCTTCAGCATCATCTATTTATAAACTCAAATGTATCCAAAATGATTTATTTAACAAAAATATATAGATAATAGTTAACTTAACCTGTGATGCTTATACATCACTTCTTTTATATTTTACTATTTAAAATATTTTGACATTATAATTTTCATGTTTACTATTCTATTTAATTCAGCAAATTTTAATATTTTACTATTCAGGCCATTTTTACATTATCATTTTTAACATTTCTAACACTTCTTTTATATTTTACTATTCAAAATATTTTTACATTATAGTTTTCATATTTTCCTATTCTATTTAATTCAACAAACTTTTATATTTTACCATTCAACCCATTTTTACATTATCAATTTTATGATTTCCTATTCTATTTTATTCAGCCAATTTCATGGATATCCACGATTGCCATTTTCTCTGCGGTTGTTATTTTTATTCTTAACAACTTGCCATCCTTCATTTGATTCCCTATGTTTTTTATTAAACTGTATCAAAGATATGAACTTCAAAACCATTATTATTTGAAAATTTATACCCTAAATATTTTCCGAACGAAAAAACTCACTTGGCCACCACCCTATGCAGTACGATCTAAACTATGAAATTCAAATCCAATAAGTTAAAAAAACATTTAAATACAAACCTAAACTGAACTCATTTCCTAACTTTATTTCTCACCTGTTCCATCTAATTATGCCGAAATATTTATAATTTTAAACCAAGTTTAGGAACTCATCTCCTAACTTTATAATTACTTTAGAGATAAAGGGTAGATTTTCTGCATAAACAATCTATTTATGAAGATATTTTATATTTTTTCATAAAATATATAAATATATCATTGAATTTTATAGATTAAAAATAGGTTAGATTTAAGATTTTTGTGATGTATAATTTAGATAAATGTCTTTAGAATTAATCACATTGTATCAAATCTTAATGCTGTGATTAATTTAAAAGACATTTATCTAGATTAAAAATATATTAAAATTTTACAAAACATTCACTAATAAAATTACGTAAATATATTTTTGTTAAATTTAATAATTTTTACAAATAGATTTTTGGAAGTGAACTGCTTAAATAGATTGAAATGTTAGACTTTAAACTTTTGGAGCAGATATTCTACCATTCTCAATTTAAAAAAAAAAGTTTTAAATGAAATTTTCAATATAATGAATCTATAAATCTGTTAAATCTATAAAAATGATAGAAGCTTAGTAAATTTGGGGTTTAAATAATAGATTAACATAAATATAATATATTAATGATAGATGAATATGAACATTTAATTGTACCATATTAATATTTTAAACATAAGATAGAAAATATTAGAAAAACAAAAAATAATTATAATAAGTTCTTAGCTATGATTCACAGCAACAACTGTAATGAAAAGTAAGCCCAAAACATATGCAAGAACTTAAAATAATTAAAATAAAAGCACCATATCGTACACAATGACATTATACAAGCACTATTTACAGAGAAATGTACAACCCAGCCCTCTGCACCGGTTAACTACAATGTAACTTGGGCTTTTTTTTCTTCTTACATCTCTTCAAGATGCCAAATTTATAGCATGAAACCGGTGAAGCCAAGGGTAGCACAGTTGATACAATCTGATTAATCTGAACTCATTGACTGATTTTCATGGCAGCAACCTCTCCCATTCATAACGGCCTGAAAGTGGTAGGTCGTTGACAGGGTCATAATTATACCTGCCATGATCATCAATAGTCGTTAGGGTGCGCCCCACATTTGGAGTAAATGAAAAAATAGCAGTCGGGGACAACAAAAACATACAAGTTTCTCACATTATTTGCTCTAATTACCTCTCTGTGAAACGTTTTTGCTCTCTCGCTTCTGCAGCAAAGAAAAAATCTTCCAACTCATCAAAGGTAGGAGCATCAGACAGTCGCATTGTCCTCGGGATCATGTCATTTTCTCCATGATGCACGGAACAGCTTGTTGTGAAGCCTAGGGTTCCCCATGTCTCAGTGTTTCCACTTGAATCACTTGATGGTGTAGTTTCTCGCCTGGAAAAAGAAATCAAGGAAAATATCTTCAGAAATCCCAACATTGGTCCCAAAGCACAAAATTAGTTTCAGTGGAAGCAAATACATTTGGGTATTAGTGGTGATAGTTGGCTGAATTCAAAAGATATCACTCTATGACTTAGAGAGGGTTGGAATTTCAAAATAGATTTACTAGTCAGTTTTCACATTTTACTTTTCTTATTAGTCTTCCCAATTTTACTGAAGAATTTTGAAGATTTTGCAATTTTTTTAACTGTATTTGATGAGTAAATCAACTAAGGTGATGGGCAATTTCAAATTCCATTCCTTAGAAAAGCATTAAAAAAAAAAAACAAATCTGGCCTCAGAGGAGGAAACCACAAAATACTACTAGCATTAAAAAATTCCTAAAGCAAATCTGGCCTGATAGATGGACAAAGGAAAAAACCACAAAATAATACACTGACATATGAGTTGCTACTTAGTAAATTGGTTAATTCAATTACTTAAAGCTACATAATTAGAAAGACTCAAAGCTGCTAAAACATAAATATGCTAATCTGGCTAATTTTAACTTACACATGCAAGCCTTACAGTTACCAAATTTAGCTTTCTAAAAATAACTCATAACTAAACTCAATGACTTTAGTTAACCAGAGAGATTATTCTCTAACATAGCCAGCCATAGCAAATCCTGCAACTGAATGGCCTCCAAAAAAAATGCAAACTTTAGTTAACAAGAGAGATTATTCTCTAACGTAGCCAGCCATAGCAAATCCTGCAACTGAATGCCCCCCCCCTTCTAAAAAAAGGCATGGGACGCTAATTGGTGATAATAACGAGTTTAAGAAAAAAACTATTGGAAAAACGAATGAATATCTGAATACCTTTCTCTGGAAACGTAGTCCATCATGTTCTCCGTAGAAGAAGCTTCCATCTGCCAAAGCTGCAAAATGTGCTCCAGTTATGAAGATTGGAAGGAAATATTGTGGGTTGATCATCATCCAAAAAATATTGAAATAAAAAATTGCTGGAAGCTCGAATTCCAAAAACTGTTAGCAGTGGCAAACTGCAGTTTTCTGTGTGTCAACCACAAAAAATTTTGCCATTTACCATGAGGATTTTGCAGTGCAACATACTTACTCTACCCCATTAGCAGAAAATGATATCTAAAAAAAAACTTTCAAAAAGAAATAAAAGAAACAGAAACTGAAACTCACCTCAACTTCCACTAGAGCAGGATCCTGGTGAAATCCTTCAACAAAGGGAGCAACATCATCTACGCAAACTTGGTCTTTCTTGATTTGAGGAGTGCTCCCAGGCTTACTACTCAGAGAATTAGTTGCAGAATTGGCCACCATGGACATTGCTTGCACTCTGATCTTTCTGGAACCAGTAGAAAATCCGGAGCAACGTTTAACAGGAATGGCTTCTGATTCACAAGAATTTTCGCTTGATGGGTATATATTCAATCTAGACTCTGCTACTTTGGTGGCCTTGACGTTACAACATCTGGCCGGAGCTTTCTCAAGCGTTCTATTACGTAGCTCCAAATAAGATTTGTTCAGTTGGTGCTCATGATTTTTTCTGCTGCTCTGGATTTTGCCACTGTCTGCAAGAGTCCGAGGTCTCTGCAACGCAGCAAGAGTTCGAGCCCTGGTTCTAACACCAGCGTAAGAAAATTCCATGACTGCATTAACCTTGCCCATTACTTTACCCTTTTTCATGCCTTTTGCCATCTCAGAAGAAGAAGTGACAGCCACAGTGAAAAAAAGTTCAGGATTATGGCATCATGATGAGAATACCAAGACTTCAAAAAAGTGTTGTTGCTCTGCAAATCTAAAAGGCTTTAATTTGGCAAAGGGAGGCCCAGAGAAAAACTTGTCTGGCGGCTTTAACGGAATGCAGACAGATTGAGGGGATGATTTAGCTCTGAAAGAAGACTCAGATTCAAAGGGGCACAGGGCAGGCACGGGCACACTGACATAAACAGGAATATCTATACAAACCAACCTGTTCCAGAAACAGTAGAGGAAGATCCCGGTGGAGAGAAGGGGTTATAAAGAATGCCTAGTGGAGGTACCCGTTCCTGAACGAGGAAAACGCCGGTAACTGTATACTTGAATGTGGATCTTAATCTTGATCTTGAAAAAGGTCAGGGAGCTGGGCACTGGGGAGAGGAGGCAGCGCTCAGTGTACTAGTACCGGTGGGTTTTCTGATGACAATGATCATAATAATGTGTGGGTGGGGCAAAAACAAAAACAGAATGCAGGTCTGAAGTTTGGTGGAGACTTGAATATTGTGCACCGCCAGACTGTATATATGAAAGAATCTATTGGACTTTAAGACCTAATGCAATTTATTGTTATTTTAACCTCTTTACTTCCACTAATACTAAGGCCATCTGTTTTATCTCATGGAATGTAGTGTGGGATGATAGAGTTAGGAAGAAAAGTTATTTTAATGTTTAATTTAATGGATAGATTGTTTTTTTATCTGGCTTTTGTACTCTGTCTTTTTTCTGTGTAGTTTTACAATAAGTTAGTCTAGCTTTTCAACGAAGTTTTTGTTGAAAATCTATATGATATTATAATCTATTACTTTTCTTTCTTTTTAATCATGAGTGAATTCCTAATTTGTTGTAAAAATTCAAGTCATCATATTTAACAATTGATAACCAATTAGTAAGAACCTAAGCTAGGCCAGAGTAAGGAGACTATTTCTTCGACCTTATTACAAGAAGTCAAAAATATTTCTTGTAAAATGTAAAATTAAGTAGAAAAAATAATATCATATTGTATGATCAGTCAATAATACTATGAAAAAACATTACTCTGTGTCTCCACAAAAACCTTTCACAGATATCCAAGGTCTCCCATGAGAACTCTTCAAGCCAAAAATATTTTTTTGTAAAATGTAAAATTTGATAGAAAAAATAACATCACATTGCACCAAACACTAAATAATACCATTAAAAAAATATTGTTACTCTAAAATCGCCATAAAAACCCTCCACTGTAAAAACCCTCCAGTACTGATATCCCCAGGCGGTCCCCGTCTGAACCCTTTGGTCCGTTCAGAGGGCAAATATAATTATTAATTCAATGAAAAGCCAGGCGAATCTCAATCGTTGGATGGGTATCTATAATGGTGCGGATGGAATCTGTACATTGTTCTTTCTCAAGGTCCAAAAATGCGTGCCTTTTGCGCGCGGGTTTGCCATGCTTTAATACAGACAAAGTTTCGTACACTCCCACTATTTTGATTTTTAACCCCCCCACTCCTGGTCCCGTTCCCGTTCCCCATGACATATAATGCATGCACAAACATGGATCTGATTCCGTCTTATTTATTAAAACTTCTGACTGTCGTGTTTCGAACCTGGAACGTTATGGTTTCTTGCCCAGGGTGAAAATTCACAACTTTATAGTTTTCACATGACAGGCAGTACGAATTCTGCAGCTAAACTTGTTTTAATTTTCACACTGTGCTAAGGAAAAGAGTTTGATCATATATTTTGGGAATATTTTGAAAAGAGTTGATCACATATTCTGGGAATATTTTGAAATCTGACAAACCAGACGAAAGTTGAAGGTTTAATCTAGCTTTAATTTCTGGAAGTCAATTGTTTAATCTTGTTTTTAATGATTTAATTTCGCTTTAATTTTACAAACTAGAAAGATATCAATTGTTTAATCTTGTTTTTATTCATTAAATTCCAAAATAAATAAAGAAGAAAGTCAATTGTTTAATCTTGCTTCAATCTCACAAACTAAAAAGAATTCAATTATTTCATCTAGTTTTTATTTATTAAATTCCAAAAGATTCCCAAAATTTACAATCTAGAAAACGATCTTACAAATTTTCAATTACAAAATAAAAATTAAAATTAAAAAATTCCAAAAAACCATCCTCCAGAATTTTCAACTACAAAATACAGTAGAAAGCTATGGGGATTGAGATTCAAACAGTTGTCCAGTAGTATATGGACTCCCTCTGGTTAAATAGTCCGCTAGTTTACAACACCATAGATATTTTACGCTGTGAAATTTGGGTCCCAAAGTAAAAGTTTCAAACTCGTGATTTTGTTTCACCTCACATCATGTACAAGAAGCATTATTATTCCGTTTTGTCCATTTATGGTGATGGCTATAGCTTTCCACTCCTGTGAAAGGATATTCTAATGCAAATATTCCACCCCAGAATATCCTGCAACATATGAAACCAAACTAAAAGCAGAACCAGATAAATCTCATAAAATATTGTTCCAACGTCTTTCATGTTTATACGGCCATTCTCAATCACATGACTCTAACTACAGGAACTCAGGCTTAACATGATTAAGATGATTTTCCCCGAGATCCATTCGAAATATGCATTAAAAGTTTCCCACCCTTGAGCATTAGGCAGAATGCAATTATGAAGTTGTGTGGATGGTCTGAATTACTAAACTAAGGCCGGATTCATGAAAATTGCTTAAAACCGAAATCATGACAGTACCTGTAAAACCATAAAAGTTTCATTATTGTAATTTTATTCACATAATTTGGAACAATCTTTTCAGATTTGTAGTATTATTGGGTTTTTCCAAGGCTCATTTTTCCACACTTCAATCATTTTCTAACCAGTGAAGTGTTCTGAGTTGTAAGCTCACAATTTTGTTATTGGTCTACTATCTTTAACCAACAGTGAAGTGTTCTGAGTTGTAAGTTCACAATTTTGTTATTGTTCTACTATCTTTAACCAAAAATAAACCTATTTCATTATTATAACTGGAGAACTTTTTTATATATTTTTACAACATTGTGAACATTTATTGTTTCTTTCATGTTTATTCTTCTGACCATTTTACATTTCTAGAGTATATATAATGGTCCTGTTGGATCAGCATTTTCATCTAACTTTTGATGATGAACTATATTTAATGGTTCAAAAGCCACAACAAAAAGTATGATGTGATTTACTCGAAAATTCTTTCATAAGATTAAATATGTTTTTCCAAATTTATAGAATCTCAAATTTCGACTAAATCTAGTCATTGAGCTTAAAGGTTAATTCAATATGAGTCCGACAGAGCAATATGGGCTATAATAAAAAAACAAAAACTAACATGTTATATATGCTTAGTAAAATGTCTGGATGCACGTGTTATATAAAATATTTTAATGACAAGTATAGATATATTATATATTGTTTTAAAAAAATTATGTATATATGTGTAAAAGTTTTTATGATCACTTCAAAACAATGTGGGCTATAATAAAAAACAAAGACTAACATGTTATATATGCTTACTAAAATGTCTCGATGTACATGTTATATAAAATATATTAATGGCAACTATAGACATATTATATATTGTTTTAAAAAGATAATGTATATATGTGTAAAAAATGTTATGATCACTTCAAAACAATGTGGGCTATAATAAAAAAACAAAGACTAACATGTTATACATGCTTATAAGATGTCTAGATGTACATGTTATGTAAAATATTTTAATGTCAACTATGTACATATTATATATTGTTTTAAAAAGATTATATATATATGTGTAAAAGTTCTTATGATCACTTCAAAGCAATGTGGGCTATAATAAAAAAACAAAAAACTAACAAGTTATACATGCTTATAAGATGTTTGGATGTACATGTTATGTAAAATATTTTAATGTCAACTATGCACATACCATATATTGTTTTAAAAAACTATGTATATATGTGTAAAAGTTTTTATAATCACTTCAAAGAGATGTAGACTATAATAAAAAATAAAAACTAACATGTTATACATGCTTAGTAAGACGTTTCGATACACATGTTATGTAAAATATTTTAATGGCAATTATGGACATATTATATATTGTTTTAAAAATATATATCTGTAAAAGCTTTTATGATCACTTCAAAGCAATGTGGACTATAATAAAAAACAAAACTAACATGTCATACATGCTTAGTAAGATGTCTCGATGCACATGTTATGTACAATATTTTAGTGTCAATTATGCACATATTATATATTGTTTTAAAAAGATTATGTATATATGTGTAAAAGTTTTTATGATCGCTTCAATTGGTCATTTTTTTTAGGTATATATTTTTTTGGTGGAAATACAATTTAAACAATGAAAAATTAAGCATTGTATTTTGCACTTTAAAATAAATTTGCATCTAAAGAAATTATATCTTTTTGAGCTCATATTAAACTCTTGGTTAAGATGGATCTACTTTGTTATACTTTCAAATTTGCACTAAATCTTTTCAAATTCAGATTTTAAAGCTTATCTCATGTTAGATCTGTGATTAAGATGGATCTACACTAATATACTCTCAAAGTTACACAAGTCATATTTGTTTGTGCTTTCAGATTTACACTAAATCATTTCTAAGTCATACATGATCAAATTTATTATATACTTAAATTTCATTAGAAAAAATTTCTGTTTTCTAATCGGTGATGATGAGTAAAATATCTACCTAAAATATCTATGAAATTAAAAATCTTCTCCACAGTTTGATCCAAAAAAATCTCCACAAAATTCATTTTTTTTTTAATTTTCCATGCTCTCTGTACAACAAGAATAATAACGGATGTGATTCTCGTGAATAAAAATCAGTTATGATCCATCCATGTTACATGCCTCCAAAATTTCATCGAAGCAATGGATTATGAGAGACTTTTTTCACAACAATAATGAGGCCGCGAATCATCTTATCCAGATATCGCGCGATGCCAACTTCGAATGCCAATTCAATTCTGCTTCTACTGTTCCTCTTATCCATGGAATAACTTCGTTAACCTGTTAATAAGTTGTGGCACGGATTGTGATGCAAAAAAAGTTGCAGATTTCCGAGACCGTTACTTCCCGTACGGAGGCGCACGAGAACTAGGGTTGGCCACAATTTGCACGTAATGCTAAACCAGTACTGCATCATACATCATGTGGTGCTTCACCATCCAGGTGCCCCCGTTACTCTCTCCCAGAAGAATCAACAGAGTGTGAATATTTTAGTGGTGTTTACTTCAAATTCTGTGTAATTTAGGTCTACTCTTAGGCACGCATCAGTGATATATCCAAATTCTTGATCCCCATGCAATTTAGGGACCAACAGTTTCCAATAATTTAATATGCCAAAGCTAAAAATTACTCTAAGCTTTTCTATTTGCGTTCCCGAAGCAAGATTCATATATATATTTTTGTGAACTTATATGATGCCGGGTTTACATTGCAGTGTATGCCCGTTAATAGTACTTTGGAAAATTGTGCATTATTGGGATTCTTTTCAAATCTTGTATTCAAAGGTTATCTTAAAATTTAGGTTATTTTTAGCTTCATAAACGTTAAAAATACTTTCTTTCTTTTTTTCTAACAATGAAACAATATAGATTCAATCTATGCTATTTTGAAAGTAGACTCTGCTATCATCCAAAAACAATAAGCTGAAACTAAAAATTGCTGTTAGCACACATTTTTAATACTCTAAGATAATCCATGTCTGAAACATGTTTTAATGTCCATAATTTTCTTTTTTGGGACACTATTATCTTTCATAATCTATAATTCCAGGGTGTATGTTTTATGTTTCTTTCGAGTATAAATTATAGATTTCTAATTTTAGCTAGGTTAAAAAATTCAGATTTGTATTATAATAATATTTATTAATGTACTTTTTAAAACTTATAGTGTATATATTTTTGTATATAACTATTTAAAAGCCAAATTATTGAATTATTTTTAATTATATTTAATAATAATAATAAAATTGTTATATAAATTAAATAATTAATAAATATTAATAAATATAACAAAATGGTGTGATCATCCCCTCCTCTTTTGGGTGGAACTTCTTGTAACATAATGGAGCCCATCATCCCCTCCTCTATTGGGTGAAACTCTTTGTATCTTCTTGCTATGCTAATCTTGTAGTCTTTTGAATAATAGTGATTTTTTGTTATTTAGCAGAGAAGACCATTTCAAGGAATGGAAACTAGTTTTGCAAGTTCTTATTTTTAGGTAGCTCAACCCAAGATTTCTTATAATGTAATGTTGAAATTTGGATCTGTTCTAATAGTTCAAGAGGATCTTGTCTTTAATGTGTCTTTAATTTTCCTTTGGGGATGAAGCCTTTAGTAGCCCAAGATAATTTTCAGATCGGTTTTGGTATGTAAATTATATGAATTTTGGCCACAGTTGATTGATCTCCATAAGTGGATTTCCCATAAGGGAAATGTCTATTGTCTCAAGATATGAATATTTATCCTTTGGATTGGGGTTTTTTTGTTGTTGTCTTTGATAATATTGAGGATAATAAAGTTATTTGTGATTTTGGGCTAGACCCTTGTCCTGGGATAGGACAGTATTGGTCTCTTCATGCAACCTTGGTCTCCTTCTTTTGATCCAGTTTCAGAGTCTATCTCCTTAGCTCCAATTTGGGTAAGGATTTGGAACCTTCTACTGCATCTTTGGAATCTCTCTTCATTAACTTCTATTGGAAATGTAATAGGGAAATTTTATTGTTATAGTTTAAAAACTAAGCATTTTCTTAAACCCACTTATGCTAGAATATGTGTGGAGGTGGATTTTAATAAATGTTTTCATGTTGTGATAAACCTACTACTCCATATTATGTATGATTTTCAGAAGTTAGATTATGAATTTCACAAGTTTGATTATGAAAATGATGCATTCTGATGTTGAGCTTGTTATGAAACACAACATGTAATAAAAAATTTCCCCAAAAAATTGTAGAATAATAGAGTCCGGAAAAGTAGTCAATGGCCTAAATGGTGGGAAGGTGCTCAGAGATAACATTATACTATATACTGGAAAAATAGACTCGTGATAAGGAAGAAGTAAAAGATAGTTAAGAAGAAGTGCATGTCAAAGAGGATCTACTAGATTGGATTCAAGGAGAGAGGAGGCCCATGTTCAACAAACCCTTGGAATACTAGTTCCTCCTTTGAATTCTCACGAAACAAGACTGGAGAAGAAATTTCTTGCACTAATTAGGTAGATGAGGAAGAACCTTTAAAAATTAACAAAGTGGTTGTAGCCAACGAAGATCGCTCACAGAAAGGTGACTCCTCATATTTAGAAAAAAAACACGGTTTGGATCCAAGTTGGGAAAAGGCCAAAAACATCTAGCTAAGAAACCATGAAGTCAGCCAAAGTCAAACCAATAAGCAACAAGAAAATGAATGTAAATATATTTTTATTTTGGGAGTATTTTGGAAAATATTTAGTTGTAAAAGGAATATTTTTTTAGTATTTTGGAGTACTCCTTTGAGAGTTTGGATTGACCTAACTTGCTCTAAAGAAATGTAATAGTTCTAGGCTAAATCCGAGATCTATTTTTAAATATAAACCCTCATAATAATTTCATTAAAAAAAAGTAAATAAACATAAAATTATGAAAAAAAAACATAATAAGCAATAATAAATAATAAGAGTTCAATGACATAAATAAAAACCAAAATATAAAACTTGTAGGTCGATGACAATGTTTTTAATTAAATTGAAAAGAAAAAGAGCATAAATACCTTTAAAATAAATTTCAATCCTCTATCCATAATTACTACTAAAAATGTTCCATGGATGTTCCATTAAGGCTAAATTTTACCATTCAACCATTAATGATTATTGTTAATTAAAATAAAATTCTAGAAATACTATTATCCTTGTAACTATTAGTTTTTTTTTTCCACAAAAAAATATGTATTTTTTTTTTTTTTTTGTGAATTCCGTAGGACCTGTCTTTTCTATTATAAAGACAAAGTTGCTTAAATAATACAGTAAAAGAAAGTGCCTCAACCTGCCCAAAGGGAAACCAGGTCTGTTGGCCATCTTAAACAGTTAAAGGCCAGCCAAAAACGATACTGTTTCAGTCTAGCTATAGCAGTAAGAGCTACACGACTATGTCCATAATACTGACATATACAACAACAACTATAATATCTCTGAACAAAAAACATATATGAGCAAAAAGAAAGAAGAAGGTCTAGACATCAGAATATTTCACAGGGGCTGGAGCTTCATCTGACCCAAGCAGCTCCACCCACTGCATATCTCGCAATTGCTCTTCAATACGTCCAATGCGGTCATTATGCTGCTGCTGAACCTTAGTCATAGTAGTCATGTCCTGTTTGATATGGTTAAGCTCAAATAAAAAAGAAGAAGGAGAATCTTGTTCCTTCATACTCATGAGGGCTGTTGCAAGAACACATTTAAGGCGCCAATACATCTTAACAGTTTGCTGGAACAAAGATACCTTGCCCCTAGTACTGCCAGGGTCAAATATGTATTTTTTATTAATGATTAACATAAATTACATTTTATAAATGAACTCTATTGTGTATGTAGATTAATTGGTCCATCATGTCCTTCAGGGTTAAACAGTTTTTGGGAACTTTTTCAAAGGTTCCCCATATCATCCATACATATTCATATCATTCAAACATACAAAATAAAACAAAAATTATTACATGCATGTCTATATAAATCAGAGTGTCAGTCCTTCAGTCTTATTTAAAACTTTAAAAGACAAAAAATAAATAAAATTGTATCCCACTGAGAAAATGATCAAGTCTCCCCTGCGACTAGGAGATGATGGCTCAGAGTGTGGCTATATGATGTAGTCGTTGTAATACCATTGATCACCTCTGATACCGTCTAAAATTATTTTTCCAAAGTGAGTGCCACCTTAGAAAGTTCACTTGCATAGTGATTCAATTCTCTGTATATGTGTTGAAATTTACACAATGAGAGCATATTTTTTAAATTCATTGAATCAAGCAAAATAGGCTGCAAAATAAAATTCCTGCATGATTGTGATCCATTCATCTAATTTATCACTAGCTTTGAGTCACCAAATATTTGAGGTTGTTTCACTCACTAGTCTATGGGAAAGGAAAGAAGCAACCGATATGCATGAATTTAAGCAAAGTTGTTTGAGACCAACCCCAATTCATTGGAAATGTAAAATGAATGGTTAGAGGATAAGTAAAGGATGAAACCTACACCATAGTTTGTACCAAAAGATGTGGAGGCACTGTTGAAAAATTCCCATGGGAATTATTTATCTTGGCAGACTTCTGTGAATAACATAATTCCATTTCCTAATGGAAATGACAAAGAATTGCCATTTCCTCAACTACTACATGGCTCAGAATGTAAATGTGGTCCTAAAAAATGGTCCGATTGTGTGCGATACAAATGCCCCATAATATAATAAGTGGAAGGGCCATGGACTTGTGAGAGGACAAGAGAGTGAACTATTGTTGCTGGGCAGAATCCACAATTGGACCATGTTGTACATAGATCTAAGAATTAAGAACATGACATTGATCCTAAATGGATTGACCGAAATAGATATTAAAAAGTAGGTGATCAATTTATTCCCATTCATTTTGACAAATAAGAAACCATCCAAGACCATTTTCAAATATTTTTTTTAACTTATCCTAGGTAGGGACCTATTGTAGCAGCTACAACCACCCTCCAAAATTTTTCCTTTCCTTAGATTTTGGAGCCTAACCTTATTCTCACAGGAGATTATCTTGCATTGTTATCAGGTACTCATTATTTGATTCATGTTTATTCTTTATCTATGCTTGATTTCACTTTTTTTTCACTTATTTGGGTCCGTAAGTCACAAGCTAACCTCTTGTCTAAGCCTTGCAGAGCAGTTCTGGGCTTGCCTCCAGAAACTATGCAATCCATGAGGGTAAGTAGCCTTGGTAATTGGAATTGTGCATTCATGACTAACATTTAACCTTGGGATCGGAAATTGCGAAATCATGATAGGCAAACCAACACTTCTACTAGAAACTGAGCTTAGAAACTGTGCAGTGTACTGAGATGAAAAGTTGCCCAGTTCCCAAAATTGTGCAATCTTTCTTGGTGATATGCATTGTAGTCTTTTCTTGAAAAAGCAGAAAAGCTGAAAAAACAAAAACATCCCTAAAATCTAGGGATTTATGAAGGAAGCACACTTTCTATTTTTGGAAACTTTCACCATGTGTCACTTTTTCTTTTATTTTGGGCATGTGAGAAATCAACCTTAATTTTCTCAAATTTGTTTAATCGACGCCCCTAGAGCTCATTTGCACACTCGATCTTGGAGCTATAGCATTCCCGCAGAGATCAAGGAACCTTCAGTATGGTCATCATCGCTTTTCTGGGTGAGTTTTGCATTTATCAGTTTTTGTGCTTTTTCTGTCGCTTTTGTTGTTTGGCTTGTGTGAATGTTGTTTTTCTTTTTTCTTTGCATGCATGTTGGATTTTTAACTTTCTTTATCTTGTAGAAGTGTTGTTTAAGTTATCGTTTTCCTTTCGCAAGTCTCGCATCGGTTTCTTCATTTTTTCATCGATGGTCACTGTTGCGGCGACTCTTCTCACCGACTTGGTTTTCTTCCCATTTAATTAGTTTTTGTAGTTGATTTGTCTTTTTTCATAAATGCTTGGTTAAATCTGCACTCAAGCCATCACTATCTCTCAGATATGCTCATTTTCCACACTTCCCTTGGGCAGATATGCCATTTCCTTGGTCTGATTTCACCTTTCCCAACTGGGCACTATGCAATGTAGAGGCTCAAGGCGAGAGAATGGCCTATGGAAATATGAAGTGCATAGTACAAGCTAGCCCAAATTCACATTATGCAGTTTCAAGGCTCATCCTGCGCCCCTGTCCATTGAGACTGCGCAATGCAAAATCTCTCCCAGCTCACTGTCTAGGCTGAATTGTGCATTGCGCAACCTCAGTCCTCAAGCTTCAACCATGACTTCTGGGATTTCGTAATGTGTAGTTCCCTCAACCAGTCAGACCCTCTTCCTAGTGAAAATTGTGAAATCATTCTTATCAGATGCCTGACTTGTTTCTTGAACTTGTCTTGAAGGTGATTTTTCTTAAAACTAATGTTTTATTTCCATGAGTATCTTTTTTGTCCCATAGGTACATCAATGGTTGAAAACCTCTCTAGTAGTCACTGTAACAGTGGCACCCAAGAGAGCTACCTCAAAAGAAACTACCGAAAGTAGTATTGGGGATGCAGTTGAGCGTTCCGGTTAACTTGCCAGTATATGTTGACACTCAAATGCTTATAGAAAAGGGATTCAAACTCACATGGTAGCAGTTCTGGAAGAGACAATAACAGAAGAGAGAAATCAGATATAAGATAAGGGAAAAAGGAAGGTTGTTGATAGTGCAGAGGAGGAACAAAGATGGAATATGCAAGTAGATCATATCATTCAACAAGCAGCTTTGGAAATAGAAGTAAAGATGAGGTAGAGGAAGTAAAGATCAGAGCAAATAAAGAGAGAGAAGCAAATCTTGGAGGAAACAAAACTAAGAGCATAGAAAGCAGAATAAGAGCTAAGGGAAGAATGAGAGTTAAGAAGAAGAGAACATGAAGAGAAGTAGAAGATGGAAGAAGAATAAAGGCAAGGTGCTATGGTGGAAGAGACGACATCCATACAGGTTGAAGAGGAGATATAGGATCAACCAGTAGCAGAAGGAGTGAGCAAATAGATGCAGGATAGTGAGATTGCTCAGGAGATTGAACATTTTCTTGAAGTTGCAGACATGGAGTTGGGACCATAACTGCAATATCAATATGTGTACCTGATTCCTATCGCACCATAGGTCACCAGTCAGACTCCACCACCTCCAGTCGTAGATCTAGCCCCGAGTGAGGAAGGGGCGGGAGCTCCCCTTGGGGATGATCTAGTGATGGATGTGTACAATTTTTCATTTGATGAAATCCATAAGAATATTGTACAAGCACGAAGAAAGCACTTCCCAGATGATCATCCATCACCTGCATTCATGAGAGAAAGGGTGATAGTGGTAGAAAATAGCAGGAATCGAAATGTGATTGTTAATGCCAACTTGGATTTTACAGGTGCAGCGAGATCTAAAACTCATTATTTGTCAGCCGGGAATAAGAAGTTGGCACAAAATCTACATGTAGTCCCATAGGAGAATGAGCAACTCCGTGCAGTAGAGCATAATTCATTGTCTGCACAGGTATACCTAGAGGAGATGAGAGGAGTGATACTTGCTGACGTATCCACACTTGGAGACATTATGTGAGACCTTTATGAGGAGTTTGTGACCGTACATAAGAAATTTTCCACTTACATGAGTTGAAATGGAAGAGAAGAGAGTTTTTAAAGATCCTTAAGAATGTACAAGCTACCATCACCATCGTGCATGAGTGGACAATGTGATATAAGGCGACACCGCTTACACTAGTTAAGAAGATGAAGCCACAGGAGGAGCTAGAGAAAGAAAGAGTTCAGATTTTTCTCCAGAAGAACAAGAAACTCACCTCATTCATTGGAAACATCCATGCCTCGTATGTACGGATATAAAATAATTTGGAATTCATGGTGAGAACCTGCTGGATCCCATCAGTTGGTATATGCATCGAGATCAAATGAAAACAACAAGTCCGACTAGAGATAGACACGTACTTGGAGCAACTGGAGCAGATGGCTACTGGGAGGAATTGGATCTGAATAGAAAGAAATTGAAAACTTACATCGGTGGCCCGGTTCAGATCAGAACAATGTTTCTCTTGATTCAAGAAAAGGTTAATACCAGTTCCAAGGCATTGTACCCAAATTCTATGGAGGAAAGAGTCTGCTTTGAGCCTGAAACCATCTCATGGTTTGCGAAGATCATCACACAATACCAAGCTTGCATGAGTATGCAACTGAGAGACATCAAGTTGAAGTTCCCTGGCTTGATTTCACCCAAAATCTAGCATCATATTGTTTTATCATGATAGGCTTTCAAGTTGTCTCTACGCTATTTTGTCTTATATGGGTAAGAGTGGAAAATGTATATTATTTGTAATTATTGTATAAGTGAAATTCCATGTGACCATGATGGAATGTGAAGAGTCATATGTAGTGTGAGGAGTCATGAAGGAAACCTAAGAGTCACAGAGGGTGCATGCCAGGATTTACCCCACTTTGTTATAAATATATCTTCATAACTCTTGTAAAGGGCTTTTGGAAGCCAAGATTTTGACTAGGTTTAGGCTTAGAAAAAGGGTTGGGAGTTTTGTGTCAGCCTTGGCTTCTTCGTAATGTAGAGGGAGTATACTTCTTTGGGAGGAGCAGGTGTTGTTGAATTCCCATTCCACTATTGGGGCAAGTGGTTTGTCATGTTGTACGTATGAATGGAACTTTCACTTATAATAAAATCAGAAGCGACACGTCTTCATGCATATATTGTAAATGTAGTAGGATTATTCTTTTTATATTTGCGACATATGTTTTTTAAGTTACGCATATTCTTATGAACTATTTCGTTTTCATTTTTACAATTCTTGTTGAATGCATGCTCATGATTTAACCCATCACCTTTAACTTGTAGACTATTATTCTTGTTAGTTTTTGTGATGTCTTTGATATTGTGTGTTCCTTTCAAGTTGCGTACTATTACAGGCTTCTAAGGAGCGCACTTCTTTTCCATTTGTGTGTTGGAACCACTCATGTATCATATTGAATTTCCACAGGGTCACACACTTGATTTAACCAAAGACACTGTGCACCACTCTATGCGATTTGCATTGCAAGACATATCATTAAACACCCCACAGCTAGGACTCCTACTCCAAACAGTGTGAAGTCTAGTTGGGACTTCATATCGGGGAGATCCCCTAAATGTTGGCAGTTCCAACACCATCAATAGGACCTTTCCATTCAAAATGCACCACATAAGTATTTTTTCCTTGGGCGGGCATTTGAATTTCCACATTAGAGTCCACCACCATTTAGATTCTTATGGTTGTTGAGTAGAAAAAATAGAATTGTACCTTGCCTTTGTTGAATATACCCCACACTTATCCCTTGACCAAATGAGTTCATCCTCTCTGTTAGAAATTATGATGTGCCCCGAGTGAAGAGAATTTATGTAGGAGTTCTAATGTCTAATGTAATTTTCAGGAATGCCCAAATCAACCACAAATTTCCAACCTTGAAATCGAATAGTAGTAGAAGTGGGATCCATAATGTAGTCAATTTTAATGATCCCTCAATCCCTATGGGGGTCTAATAATTAAACTATAAGAAGATGATCTTGTTGACTCCCCGACCATGGGTAAATTCCCAAGCGAACATGAGCACCCAATCCCACCCTCCAGACCAACCCACTTCTAATGGTCTCGAAAGTATTCAAAACAACCCTCCATGTAATAGATATATTTTGTCTAGGTTTATCTGCCCACCTAATCCAGTCTTCCATCAAGAGTGGCAAGTTATATTTGGTAGTGACAACCTTGGTCCAAAAGCTTTGTGTCGAGAGGAGGCGAAAAACCCCCTTTTCCACAAGAGCATGAGAGAAATGAAAGATATTCTTTAATTCTCAACCCCCCAAACCTTTTGGTTTTGCAATTTTCTCCTAACCAACCCAAGAAAGAGTGGAATCTAAACCAGACCCAGGCCATAAGAATTTAAATCAAATCCTCTAAACATGTTCCAAACTCCTTTATAGATCCATGCCAAGGATGCCCAATATACTGGAATATCCTCTAGGACATATTTTATAAGCCCTAGATGACCTGCTCTAGACATCCATCAATGGATCCATATATTGATGCGCTTTTCTACCTTGGTGAATAACTAGTTCTAGTCTTTGCTTCTATAAGAATTGGGTTTAAGCATAAACCCCAAGTATTTAAGACCATCATCTAACTGAAAGAATTCCATTGGAAATATTTCAATGAGACAATGAACAATATCAACATCCAAATTTGATATGAGAAGAGAGGATTTATGATAATTAGTTATCATCACATAAGCCTTCCTAAAGAGACTAAGGATATTTTTCAGAATCACCACCTCACATGGATCACCATTCCAAAATATGAGGATTTCATTCACGAATAAGAGATGTGATATGACCAGAGTACGAGGGACCAAACACCCATGGAAGGAAACATTGGATTTTTCCTCTTCCAAAATATGGCTAAGGTCTTCTGCAACCACAGGGCTTCATTGGGGGAGAAATACCATACAATGTGCATTCATATTGGGGGATATATATTAAGAAAAAATGACATAATAGATTGAGAATTTAATGAGGGGTAAAGGGTTTTTATGTTGACATGTATTAAAAATAGAGCTCAAAGTTAATGAAAAAATATAAAGGGGTATAAAAGATGTTAATGAAAAAATGGATACCTACAATATCTAATGTTGAAAGTAGGGGTTTTTTAAATTGTGAAGGTGTATTGGGTTCATATTAATAGGGGGTTAAATAATGTGATTTTTAGAGGTATTTTCCAATATGCAATGAAATTAAGGGTATTTTTAGTATGCCACGAATACACGTGATATGTCGGAGGTTCATTGAGTGAAGCCCCCATGTCAACAACCAAAAGAAATAAAACAAGTGATAATGGGCATCCTTGACAAAGACCCCTCTGAGCATGAAAAAAAGGAGAGGTTGCACCATTTATAAGCACTGCAAAAGGAGACACTTTGAATACAACTCATAATCCAGTTAATGAACATAAGGCATAAACCTACATGAATTAATAAAATATGACGATAAATTCAATTGAACCATTCATAGGCCTTTGATAAATTGAGTTTGAAAATGTCCCCTTTTAGTTGCACAGCCTTGAGATTGTGTAGGCTTTCTTGAGCCACCCCTATGACTTCATGGATATGACAACCCTCCTGGAACCCAAATTGTTACTTTGAGATGGAATTCGAGAAAATAGGTTTGATGTGAAGTGAAATCACTTTTTAAACAACATTACAGAGCGATATCAAACTGAAATCATTAAAGGATAGGAGCATCCACCTTGGGGATCAGGGATATAAAGGTAGAATTTAAAGTCGAGATTACGTATTGCATCCTTCTTGATTCCTCCACCACCTCTAGAAAATATTTCCCCAAAATTTAATGTCCCAACCATCCATCCTAGGGCTTTTGTCCTTTTGAAAGTTTTTAAGTACCGCTTGGAGCTCTTCCTCATAAACGTTTTCCATAAGATCCATATTTTCCCCCTCATCTAGGAAATGAGGGAAAGGGGGTGCAGTTTGAATGATCTCAGCAATAGTTTTCTCATAACACGAAATAGATTTTTAAAATGGTTAACACCCATAGATTCCAATTCTAGTAAAGAGGAGATATCAATCCCTTCATAATATTACAAAGTCCAAATTGTGTTCTCCATCTTGCAACCTTTAGCAAAATCATGAAAACATTTGGAATTATTATCTCCACATTCTAGCCAAACTTCCCTACTCTTTAAACACCACTCGGCCTCTCGAAGCTCTAATATGTGCTTCTTATTTTTTTACATTTGAAATAGTAGGTATATGTATTCTGTAGTGGAAAAAACCTCGTCCTCAGTCAAGGAAAATGACCATATTTAGTCTTTAATGTTCTTGAGGTCCACTACTTCAGCTTCCCTCTTGGCATATTCCCATTGTTTTTTTTTTCTTGATATGCATAAGGTTATTCAAAAAAGTTTCCCTATAAAGAAACCATCAAGAGGAGAATGGTGATCCCACTACCCCTTTACCATATCAATAAAAGAGGCATCCTTTAACCAAGAGGAGTTTAATTTGAAGGGAGAGGAGATTTTATGAGCATCACCTTTTAATTCTAAGAAGATAGGAGTGTGATTAGAAATAGCACCAACGCCAGTACATTGTTTAATGTTTTGCATAAGCCCCATAACACCCTATGTGACAAGGAACTGGTCTAAATGTTTGGTGATTCTCATTGATCCCTTCATATTGTTTCTTCATGTAGGAAATTTTTTTAAATGGTCAATGTCAATCAAGGATCGAGAGATCAAAGAGTCACGAAAAAAATTCTTCCAACGGATCAGAATTAACCTGGTCCCCCCATGATTCAGAGCCACCCAACAAGATGTTGAAGTCTCTAGCGATAATAAGATGAGGCAAATTTACTGGAGAGTTGTTGAAAAAATACTCCAAAAAAGGACTCCAATTAAGGGAAGGACCATATACATTGAGAAATGAGAAAGAATTTTATAGTTCTTCAGGGAATAATTTCACCCCAAGCCTCGCCAAAGTACTCCAAGAGTTCATGAGATTGAAATAATGGTTGATCCAGCCCACCACCAAACCCCCCGAAAGTCCAATGATATTAGTATAATGAAAATGTAAACCACAAAACAGTTTTCCTAAACTATGAACAATAGAGAGTCCCAAACCAAGAGTCTCTTGAGGAAGAATTATTCCCATAGATTCATAATCGATAAGATGTTTCAACAAAATTATTTTTGGGAGACTCACCAGACCCCTATAATTGAAGGAAAGATTTATCATAAAGGAATAATGGAGGGGGTTAAAATTGTTCAAAGTATCCCAAAGATTGAAGCCTGGAAACCTGTTGCCATTTCCACCTTAGCTCGATCCTTTTCCAAGGTAATGTGGGATTTTCTACCCCTGCCACGAGACTCAAAACATGAAAGTTGAATCTTCCCTAACCCAAGGTGAAAATGCTTTTGAAAGCAACCATTTGATCTAGGTTGAAGGTTATATAAAGAGGAATCATCCCCTGATAGGTAGGAGAGGGATTGATTGAAGGACGTGGTAGGAGATGAAAGGTCACAAGGAGGGATTGTCAAAGTGAATAGGGCATGCGACAAAATGAAGGAAGAAAGGGGCAAGCTCGGGAGATTAGAAACATGGCCTATGTTATGTTTTAAAAAAATGTAAACATTGTAGACATTTGAAATAACATAGGAAGGATAGAAAGAGATAACCAGAACAATGGGCTCTTGTGAAGCCATCACAACATCTTCCATTGCCATAGGGTTTAAAATAGGAGCTGCAACCATAAAAACCAACTTCTTAAGCACCATAGAGGTATAGTCTAGTTACCACTAGTAGATGGGGTATTATTGGGAAGGCCTGAAACCTCCCAAAAAATATTATATTCATATATATGAATTGACTACATCATGGGGAAATTATTTACCAAATGACCATACCAATGGTATCATCAATAATGGAATTCATAATCCAATTCATGAATATTCGTCTCTCCATTCCCCATTTCCATTTCCTCGGGGAGACCCTCGCTCAGGTCCACCAAAACCAACACATGGGCCATCAACAAGATACCAGAAGAGAGGCATAAGAATCACGTGTAAAATATGTACCAAGACAATTGCCCAAATATTGGAGAACATCTTCCACCTAATTTTCCAGGGGAAGACCTGGAAACTAAACCTAGACCGACACAACATCTGATCGTTCCTTCTTGGAATAAAAAAGGGGAGTCCTGAATATGAAAATAACCAATGAAGAGTCGATATGCCAAAATTGTCCCACCATAGCACGAGCATCCTCCACATTTATAAACTTCAAATGAATCCACCCCAGGAAGATACTGAACAAATAGAGAAACATCTTGTGAATCCCATGCATGTACAGTTTGAATAATGAATCGATGGCCTTGAACACGACCCACCAAAAAAGACAAGGTCAAAAATCCTGATCTCTCTATACAAACATCACCACCTAGAACCATAGTCACGCGAGTACATAGTTTTCGGTGAGTACACCGAGCCTTTTTGTTTTCGGTCTTAACAAAATTTGAACTTTTGTTTGGTGAGATCCCATGATAGGGTTTCATTGGAAAAAATTGAGAGTGTGCAGTTGGAATATTACTGACCGGGATCTGAGAGGACGAGGGATGAGAGTGACTCAAAGAATAAGTGAAAGTAGAATGGAGTATATTGATGTTTGACAATAGGATTTTCGCCCGACTAGAAAATACCTGTTGAGAACCCCTGTTGAAACCCATATCAAAACCCATTCCCTCCAAAACCTAAGAATTTGGGCCTATAAACTGCTAGCTATTTTGGAGAAAGTTCACAATGGAAAGAGGCCTCAATCGAGCTGAATATAACAACCCCAAGTTAAAAATTCATGTAATAAAGTTAATAAAGGAAAAATAATACCATGGTCATGGGGCATGTATTCCAAGATGAATGTTGGGAAAAACATCCTAGTTGGTGTTGTTAGCCCCCCTATAAATTTTTTACAAGCAAAACAGGGGGCTAAATTGTTGTTGAGTCTTCAAGGAATGCATTTCCCCTGAAAACACAGTCTCCTTGAAGCCTCCTTGTGTCTTTTTCCCTTTGATGGAATCCCCTCTGCTGATTTCCATTATAAAGCCTCTCTGTTGTGAAGAAGAATGCCTGAAAGGCCCTTTTCTCTCTTACTTCACCTCCTACCTAACTTCTATTTCATTTTCTCTTCTTACCCTTCATTTTTCCCTTCAATTCTTCCTTTACCCTTGTCTTCCCTTTTTCCCCTTTATTTCCCCTATCGTTACTCTTCCTTGGCCTTGAAATGCATTAAAAAAGGGCCAAAACCCACTTTCCGACCTTGTAATAAGGCTTAGCCCCTTCCGCTGCGCCCTTAGCCCCTTTTCTTCCATGCGCCCGCACCCTGGAACCAAGTTTTAAACCCTTCGACGCCTAGCGCAAAGCGCAGATCGGAGATTTCGGTTTTTATTTTAATGCCCATCGCGTTTTTCATTTTTGCGATCTGCGCTCATCGCACTTTCCAACTTCGCGATCTGCGCTCATCGCACTTTCCGCTCCGTCGCACTTTCCAACTTTGTGATATGCGCTCATCCTAGTTGCATCCATCACGAAGCGCAAAGCGCAGTTTTCTGCTTAGTGCCACTCTCCGCCATCGCATTTTCCACCTTTGCGATTTGCGATCCGTACCACCGGGTCCCACGTCCACGGTTCCGCTCCATTGTTTTTTCCCTTTTTCCTTTGTGATTCACTTAAGTGAAAGCCTTTGGGCCTTTACACTATAATCATTTCTTCTACCACTTCTCATTGTTTCCGCTGTCCCCACTGTTCTGCCACCGTTCCTCCGGCCTCCAAAGCATTCCTCCGCAGCCACTGCCCGGGTTTATGACAAGTTTATTTATTTGCGCAGAGGGCACAGAGATGGCCATTTCAACATGTACCAGCGGATCAGCCGAATAAATTCAAAGGGGGGTTGGTGCATGTTATTAAGGAAATTAATGTTTAAACCCCGCATTCAAAGGAAAAGGGCACAATTTGAAGACTTAAGCACGCAAAGGTCATATCCACGTTTTAATATCAGCAGAACGCATTTCTCCAGGACAGACACTTACCTACAGCACTCTCCATGCCTCCTCGAGCCCTAAAACGATTAATTACACCGACTGAAGCTCATTTATGATAGTCAGGTAGCAGTTATGGAGGTATGGAGCGGCCCTGCAGATCTTTCAGCCAGTTCATTTATTCCAAAAGGCTAGCTCGAAATTCCAGATGACCAGAGGGACTTCGAGAACATATCAAAGGTCAATCTCGACCTGACAGAGATCTCCAAACCAGTTGTAGAGTACAACATAGTGCCATTAAGCAGTATGGGCGTGAACACTTCCGATGTTCTGTCTTAATGAGATCAATTCATTGTTCACCTACTTCTGTTTTCTCCTCTTCTCCTATAAGGATCCCAAGGACATATTGTAAAGGTTGTTGTTGGCTACTGCCGTTTCTGTTAGAGGGATTCAGTTTGACTGTTAGAACAGTCTTGGGAGGGAGTTGCAGAGTAGCTTGTATGTAATAGGCTGGGAGGAGAATTCTAGACTGTATTAGCCATTGAACTTATTGTACATGACTGGTTTTGCATCAATTAATCAAAGCACTTTCACAGGATCCTGGTCTATTACAATCGGTGATGTTTTTCTTACTTCGTTTATTACACATTCACATTGTTTCATGTTCTTCAGGCTCGCATCAGAATAATGGTATAGGATTCACCCTTGCTAGGTGCCCTATGCTGTCTACTCTCTTTGCCTTCGATGTTTTCTTCTAAATGTGTTATCTAGGAATTGATTTCACTTAATTTAACTAGTGTAGTGGATGTTATTGCCTGCTCTCTGATGTATGAATTAAGTGAAGCTGTTCTTAGATGTTCTGGTTGGGTTTAAGCTGGAAGGTTTGGGAACACTGGGGATCGTAGTTGCCTCGTCCACTAGATCCTCAAGGCCGACCAGCTGGCCTTTCTAAGATCCCTTCGTTAAACTTATCTCTGTTTTTTCCTTGGAGTTGCTAAAGCAGACCTGGAGTTAAATGACCTCTGGTCTGATCTATAAGCAGCCCCTATGTCCCTCTTTGAGAGCTACCTTAGAGTATGTCCAAGCAGGTCTGGAGTTAAATGACCTCTGACCTTATCTATAGACAGAAATTGGGTTACTCTCCTTCTTTCACTTTCCTTCCTTAATGTTCCACCCCACCATCCAATCTAACAAGATCCTTTAGTATTAGATGACTTGCCCTTTGGAAGCCTTGGCTAGTGGATGCAAGTAATTTCCTCTCATGACTCCATAGCCCAATGGATGGCACATTTTTGACCTATCCTCTTTGTTGAAACGTCCTGCTGCTTTGCTCCTTTCCTCCCATTACTTTCCCAGTCTATGGTCTCATGACTCAATCCAGCAACCAACCCACCAAATCATTTAAAATCCATCGTGCTTCATAACTAGCCTAATATCTTATTTTGAGCTTCAAAGATATATCATTCTTTGATTTATTGGAGAGATCCCTCTCCGGGTCTAGGAGGGCTAGATCCTAGGGCCCCAAAGTGGTTTGATGTTGTCTCATCTTTTGGTATTGACAAATCTGCCAAAACATGGGAACCCCAACATAATGGCGACTCCGTTGGGGAAGAGACCAATCAACCTTGATTTGGTAAACCACTGTGGTGGACAGTAAGTTGTAAATCATCCACCTGGCGACTCCACAATTCTGAATGATTAAAAGACTCCGCTGGTAATCAGCTGGCCACTGATTATCTTGGTTTCACATAAGACTCCACTGGGAGACCATGTCGCAGTACAACATCATCCATGCCAAAGAACCAGTCACTTCACTTATGGAAGACTCTGAACAATTTGCAGAAATAGATCCAAGCCTCGTAGCAGAGTTTCAGAATGGAGTAGCAAGTGTACTGGCAGAAATTGATGGGGAGGACCTTCCAAAGGTTGTTGACCTTCTTAGCTCACACCTCAATGCCCAACCTGCGCTTAAGAAGATGTTTTTAGAGCTGGTGGTTGAAATATATGAAGCTGAGATTGAACTTTTGAACTCACAAGAGATATCATACGAGTTCAGAGACCCGAGGGCCTTCTTGGAAAGTCTCCCGCCCCCCAAAAGAGAAGAGATTCCGCTGCTCTTCAAAATGCAAGAAGAAGAGGATCCGGTTTTCTTGAGCCACACTGAAGACGCAGTGGAAGTTGAAATAATCGAAGCTGCCCAGGACATAGACCACCTACCAGTCATGGCAGGCCTGAAAGAAGACAACGTGCATCAAGTGTTCGTTGATCCTGTGGCAGAGTACATGGAGGCCCTGATGTGCTCAGATACCCCAGCATTGATCTTTAGCACGGGCCGGATTCATCAGAAATGGTCACTATTGATGGTGACCACAGTGTTGAAGAACCACACGCAGAGCACCCTGTGGTTATCTCTGACAGGTAGCTAGTGCTCATATCCTTTTTTGTTATTGCTTGACTGGTTGCATTGGCATTATTGTATTACCTAGTACATCAGAGATTTCCAGTAGAGTAGGGTAGGTAGGGAAAGTGTAATAAAGCTCATATGTGAGCATGTAGTTAGTTGTTTTATTTTCTGCAAAGTCCAGCAAGTCAGACAGTCTAATCCTGACTTGATTGTTTTTCAATTTCCGTCTTAGAATGTAGAGAAGCATATGAGACCAACAGTCTAATCTGGTCTCATGGAGCAATAAGGGTAGGTTTAGAATAGGTTTATTTTTTCCTGTTTGCAAAAATTGATGATGTAAAAGGGTCTGCAAGTCCAAATGCACCCAAGAAGAAAAAATGTTAGGACTATAGTGTGGGTAGGTAGTTTTTTAGGAGAAGTTTTACTACTGTTATATTGTCTTCATAGTTGTGGCAGCTGATCTAAAGAAAGAAGAAAGATGGCTTATAGCAGCAGGCGTCTGGCCTACACCAAGAGATCATTTTCTGAATTCTTGACTCCTTCAAGAAGAAGCCATCCCCATGTGGAGCCACTGTTAGCCCCCCTATAAATTTTTGACAAGCAAAACAGGGGGCTAAATTGTTGTTGAGTCTTCAAGGAATGCATTTCCCCTGAAAACACAGTCTCCTTGAAGCCTCCTTGTGTCGTTTTCCCTTTGATGAAATCCCCTTTGCTGATTTCCATTATAAAGCCTCTCTGTTGTGAAGAAGAATGCCTGAAAGGCCCTTTTTCCTCTTACTTCACCTCCTACCTAACTTCTGTTTCGTTTTCTCTTCTTACCCTTCATTTTTCCCTTCAATTCTTCCTTTACCCTTGTCTTCCATTTTTTCCCCTTTATTTCCCCTATCGTTACTCTTCCTTGGCCTTGAAATGCATTAAAAAAGGGCCAAGACCCACTTTCCGACCTTGTAATAAGGCTTAGCCCCTTCCGCTGCTCCCTTAGCCCCTTTTCTTCCATGCGCCCGCACCCTGGAACCAAGTTTTAAACCCTTTGACGCCTAGCGCAAAGCGCAGATCGCAGATTTCGGTTTTTATTTTAATGCCCATCTCATTTTTCATTTTTGCGATCTGCGCTCATCGCACTCTCCAACTTCGCGATCTGCGCTCATCGCACTTTCCGCTCCGTCGCACTTTCCAACTTTGTGATATGCGCCCATCCCAGTTGCATCCATCGCGAAGCGCAAAGCGCAGTTTTCTGCTTAGTGCCACTCTCCGCCATTGCATTTTCCGCCTTTGCGATTTGCGATCCGTACCAGCGGGTCCCACGTCCACGGCTCCGCTCCATTGTTTTTCCCTTTTCCCTTTGTGATTCACTTAAGTGAAAGCCTTTGGGCCTTTACACTATAATCATTTCTTCCGTCACTTCTCATTGTTTCCGCTGTCCCCACTGTTCTGCCACCGTTCCTCTGGCCTCCAAAGAATTCCTCCGCCTCCACTGCCCGGGTTTATGACAAGTTTATTTATTTGCGCAGAGGGCACAGAGATGGCCATCTCAGCATGTACCAGCAGATCAGCCGAATAAATTCAAAGGGGGGTTGGTGCCTGTTATTAATGAAATTAATGTTTAAACCCCGCATTCAAAGGAAAAGGGCACGCTTTGAAGACTTAAGCACGCAAAGGTCATATCCGCGTTTTAATATTAGCAGAACACATTTCTCCAGGACGGACACTTACCCGCAGCACTCTCCATGCCTCCTCGAGCCCTGAAACGATTAATCACACCGACTGAAGCTCATTTAAGACAGTCAGGTAGTAGTTATGGAGGTATGGAGCGGCCCTGCAAATCTTTCAGCCAGTTCATTTATTCCAGAAGGCTAGCTCGAAATTCCAGACGACCAGAGGAACTTCAAGAACATATCAAAGGTCAATCTCGACTTGACAGAGATGTCCAAACCAGTTGTAGAGTACATCACAGTGCCATTAAGCAGTATGGGAGTGAACACTTCCACTATTCTGTCTTAATGAGATCAATTCATTGTTCACCTACTTCTGTTTCTTCCTCTTCTCCTATAAGAATCCCCAAGAACATATTGTAAGGGTTGTTGTTGGCTACTACCGTTGCAGTTAGAGGGATTCAGTTTTACTATTAGAACAGTCTTGGGAGGGAGTTGCAGAGTAGCTTGTATGTAATAGGCTGGGAGGAGAAGTCTGGACTGTATTAGCCATTGAGCTTATTGTACATGACTGGTTTTGCATCAATTAATCAAAGCACATTTCTCAGGATCCTGGTCTATTACTATTGGTGATGTTCTTCTTACTTCGTTTATTGCATTTTCACATTGTTTCATGTTCCTCAGGCTCGCATCAAAAGTTTGGCATAAGATTCACCCTTGTTAGGTGCCTTATGTTGCTGCTCTCCCAGCCCTTAATGTTTTCTACTAAATGTGTTATCTAGGAATTGATTTCACTTAATTTAACCAGTGTAGTGGATGTTATTGCCTGCTCTTTGATGTATGAATTAAGTGAATCTGTTCTAAGATGTTCTTGTTGGGATTAAGCTGGAAGGTTTGGGAACACTGGGGATCAGAGTTAGCCCTGTCCACTAGGATCCTTGCGCGACCAGCTGGCCCTTCTAAGATCCCTTCTGTTAAACTTATCTCTGTTTTTCCCTTGGAGTTGCTAAAGCAGACCTGGAGTTAAATGACCTCTGGTATGATCTATAAGCATCCCCTTTGTCCCTTCGAGAGCTGCCTTAGAGTATGTCCAAGCAGGTCTAGAGTTAAATGACCTCTGACCTGATCTATAGACAGAAATTGGGTTACTCTCCTTCTTTCACTTTCTTTCCTTAATGTTCCATCCCGCCCTCTAATCTAAAGATCCTTTAGTATTAGATGACTTGCCCTTTGGAAGCCTTGGCTAGTAGATGCAAGTAATTTCCTTTCATGACTCCATAGCCCAATGGATGGCACAGTTTTGACCTATCCTCTTTGTTGAAACGTCCTGCTGCTTTGCTCCTTTCCTCCCATTACTTTCCCAGTCTATGGTCTCATGACTCAATCCAGCAACCAACCAACCAAATCATTTAAAATCCCTCGTGCTTCATAACTAGCCTAATATCTTATTTTGAGCTTCAAAGATATATCATTCTTTGATTTATTGGAGAGATCCCTCTCTGGGTCCAGGAGGGCTAGATCCTAGGGCCCCAAAGTGGTTTGATGTTGTCTCATCTTTTGGTATTGCCAAATCTGCCAAAACATGGGAACCCCAACAGGTGTCACTTTCGGTTTACTATGGCTAAGGAAATTGGAAAAGGCATTGACAATGGCAAAGTGGAATTTATTGACATTTATTTATGAAAATAATGGAAAATAGGAGAAAAGGATGGCGAAAGGTGACAAATTCACGTGAGGAGGAAAATGAAGGAAAATAATGGAAAATGAAGAAAATAGAGGCCTCAATGATAAAAAGGCTTATAAGGACCACTTCATATTTTTTTGATAGGTTTTGGGTGGAGCTCTCATTCTATTCTCTCTCTCACATACTCTTGGACACTTAGAGTTTTTCTTGGAGCACTCTTTAGGGGTGTGGCAAACTTGTGATTTGGAGCAAGAAGGAAATGAAAAATGGAAAAGCGCAAGAGGACAATGGGATCAACAACTATAACGGGTTTTCTTTGAAGGTGCCAAGTTACATGTATGATTTCCTTGCTGGTTCTGGCATGCATGGAACATGTATGTGGTTTCTTAGTTATGATATGTCATTGGAATAGAGGATTTTCTAGATTGACAGTGATTTTTCCTAGGCTTTCCATTTCCTAGATATCCATTGAACTTGTACGTGGTTTCTTAGTTATGATATGTCATTAGAATAGAGGTTTTGCTAGATTGATAGTGATTTTTCCTAGCCTTTCCATTTCCTAGATATCCATGGTGTTGTGGATAAATTTATTTATTTACTTCTTTATTTTTTTATTTATTTAATTTATTTAATTTTTTTTTAATTTTTTAATTTTTTTTATTTTTAATTTTTTATTTTATTTTATTTTTCTGATTGGTGCTCATGTTCCTTATGGTTGTGGGTTGAGTTAATAGTTCCTCAAAGCCTAGGTTGGACAAACACTATGGAAGCCCTGTAATAGATTGGGTTGAGTTACTAGTCCTAGAAGACTTGTTTGGATAAACGCTTTGGAAGCACTTGGTGGATTGAGTTACTAAACCTGGAATCCCTAGTCTGAAAAATTCTCTGGAAGCCCGACAACAACTGTGGGTTGAGTTACTAGTCCTGGAAGCCTTGGTTGGAACAAACGATTTGGAGCCATAGGTATCTTGGGTAGAGATCGATATGGTGATGGTTAGTGATGTCTGACCGTGAGGTGGAATCATTGGTTGAGGGTTAAGGTGGTTTGGCCTCTTGAAGATCTGGTTTGGTTTTGTTTGGTTTATTCGATGAGATCTCACATTCATGTTTGGAATATGGCACAGGGGTGATTGGTTGAAAGAAATATTTGGTTCAGCCCAATATATGGTCGGGTGGTATGTGGAAGTCCCATAACTAGTTTCATTTTTCACATGTTAATAAGATCTATTTCCCTCTTGCATTTGATGGGTAAATATACTTGTTCTTATGTGATCTTAATGGTTTTTCTATCATTGTTATTATGCTGGTTATATGATGGTTATGATCATGGTTCATGACAGACTTGAGTTGTGGTTCTCATCGTGTTTTTATTAGTAGATGAAATGTTAATGAATGCATTACCTAATAAATGATCTTGCAGCCATTATGAGGAGGCATTAGTCCTCCTTGATAAATCTCAGATAAGTATGAAGTACCCATGTTCATGATGTGTTTGACAGAATGTTTGTCATGGCTAGGCCTTGTCGGGTCAGATCTTATTCAAGTTTTACATTAGAGGCATTTTCATCATGTTATTTATCATTTCTATAATTTTCATGAAGTTCTGGGTAGTGGCCTAAGTCTTGGCTCAAAAAAAGTGGCTCAAAATCCAGGGTTTCTGGCACATAACTGCCTAAAAAGGCTGTAGTCGCATGGATTCCTTGTTGTGCATGCGAGTGGATGTTTTCGGTCTCATGAAGGGTGTTGAGTCTCAAATCTGCATCTTTTCCATACACTTTTCTATACCTTTTTCACTCACCTGAACCTCCCAAGTTGTCAATATCATGTGCAAAAGAGCATCTAACATGGTTTTTAATTATATTTTTGTGTTTTCTATTTGATTTAGATTTTGTTCATTCAGCTGTGGAATCTTGCCACTTTCCGCAGCTGCTGCAACTTTCCGCAGCTATTTTGTGAAACTCTATGCTACAGTTGTCTATAAGGAAAACGAACCACATGGGCAGGTCAGGAATGATGTGGACATGGTTCATGTCCTATTGGTTCGAGCAAACTCATCTAAAGAAGCCGCGGTCAAAGGCGTCCACATGGAAGTCAACCATAGAGTCTCATGTTGGCAGGACTCTGTTTCGTGTCACATGAAGATTCATACGGCCGTTTCTAAGTTGCGAAGGATAAATCGACATCTGTACATGGCTCCTTAGTCGAATTCAAGCATCCACTCCTCGTAGATTTACTTTCCAACACGGCCATGATCCTAGATCCGTGGACGTAATGGTCTACGTGTTCTCCACCAGCATGAACTTTAGGAGACAATTATATTTCTTTTGTTATATATAATGCGTTTGCATATGCATATAGAGTTAGTCGATGTTAGTCTCTGTTATCTTTTATTAGTCTGCTCTGTAATGTGATTACGCTGCACTTGTGCCGTAACATCACCTTTCTGTAATGACTTTTTTTTAATATAAGAGAACTCTGTTTTCAACCGAAATTCGTATTTGAAGATCGTTGCCAAGGCTGGTGTAGAGGGCCCCTGCTCAGCTAAGGTTTTGTGCATTAGTGTATAGTTCTCATTTCATTTCTTTAAAGTTCATTGTGCCATAATCCATTCATATGTTCATACATTGCATTTTCTTCATTTCTGTTTATAAACTTCCATAATTTCCATTTCACTTCTGTCTTTCAAGTTTTATGTTGTTAATCACTGATCAGTGTTCTTGTTTCAGGTTATAGATAGGTAGCCCGGGCATTTTCATAGCTTTTTGACTAATGACATGGAACTAACATTGTTCTGCTGCTAATTTGCTTTTCATAGCTTTTGTTTAATTTCAGTATTGCTTTGTTCATTTCATTTTTGCTTATTTGCTTCAGTAGTTAAATTTAGATATATTAAGCTGCTCATAGCATCTTCAGTTGCCTCCGAAAGCCATAGCTGGACTGATGGTGAGGGATTGTACTATGAAATGTGTAGTTTAGTATTAGTTTCTTTTCTGCAAATTTAGATATATTAAGCTGCTCATAGCATCTTCAGTTGCCTCCGAAAGCCACAGCTGGACTGATGGTGAGGGATTGTATTATGAAATGTGTAGTTTAGTATTAGTTTTTTTTCTGCAAATTTAGATATATTAAGCTGCTCATAGCATCTTCAGTTGCCTCCGAAAGCCACAGCTGGACTGATGGTGAGGGATTGTATTATGAAATGTGTAGTTTAGTATTAGTTTCTTTTCTGTAAATTTAGATATATTAAATCATGCATGACATCTTCAGTTGCCTCCGAAAGCCACAGCTGGACTGATGGTGAGGGATTGAATCATGAATGTATGGTTTGATATTAGTTTACTTTCTGCAAGTTAGATATCAGTTACTCAAGTTGTTTATGATTACTTCCGAAAATCATAGCTGGACTAATGATGAAGGATCGGAAGATAAATTGATGTAATCTGATTTAGATTTATTTTGTTGCAATTTTGAATTTCCTTAAGCATAGTTTATTTTGTGTTTAGTCAGCAGCAAGAATAGTTTGGTTTTCATGCTCAATAGTTCACTATTTTGATTTATTAGACTAGCAGCACCTTTTCATTTCAGCAGCACATTTTCATTCCCTTTCAAGTCTTGTCATTGTAAATTTCAAATTTCTTTTTAAAGTTTCAAGTTGGTCAATCATTATAGGGGATATCATTTCCTTGAACAAACATAACCAAACTTGTTTTCATCTTAGAATTTCCATTTCACCTTAGAAAACCAAAAACGACAAAAAGTTAAGAAATAGGTTATCTTGCACATATAGTGCGCCGCACTTCATCAGCTTACGATTCCCGGATTGACAAATTAAATGCAGCAATTTAGGACACACTAAATTGACCAAACATTTTGGCACCGTTTCCGGGGAAGTGTAACTAGGTAGCCAATTTCTTAAAAAAAAAAACACAAAATCATAAAAGAAGGGAAAACTTGATAACTTCTTGAAGTATGCTCTCCTCTTGCACCTAGTGTGATTTGGAGGATCAGAAAAGAGAGTTATTGGTTCAGTAATTTCTTAAGTATGCTCTCTTCTTGCACCTAGTGTGACCTGGAAGATCAGAAAGAGAATTATTAGCCCAACTTTAAAAAAAAAAAAAAAATGACATGCATAGAGCAAGAGATTATAGGGGAAGGTTTATAGCTAAAGCCAAGAGTTCGATTTTTACAACTCCATCTTCTTCAAGGCATAGACAAGATTCACCACCATCTACCCCTAGCCTTAAGATTTTTGGAATTCAAGGAGCAGCTGAATTAGAAGATTCTCCTATACCACCTACTAAATCTCATTTAGAAAAGGAAGAGACTCCCTCTCATCCTCCCTTGATAGAAGAACTAGAGGACTTTAAGGACTCTAAAGAAACTATCATGGAAGAGGAAGTAATAGATGGAGGTAGAGGTAGAGGTAGAAGAGGAGGAAACAATGGAGACAACAATGGTGAAGGAAATAATGGTAGAAATAAGGAAGGAGACAACTTGTTTGGATTCCCTATAGTTGATGAGGAAACTCATGCAACAATGAAAAATATCTCACCATCTGTCCTCCCTAACTTTTATGGATTGCGAAGTGAGGATCCTGAAACATTTCTGTTTGAGTTTGAAGTTGTGTGCCGAACCTATGACTATATGGAAGACTCTCAAAAACTTAAACTATTTCCTTCAACTTTGAAGGGATCTGCTTTGAAATGGTTCATGGGATTAGCCACTCAATCTATTAGGACTTGGAATGATATGAAACAAAATTTTTTGGATAGATACTTGGACTATTGTATGCCCACCAATCACAAGGATGAGGTATTCAAAATGATGCAAAAAGAAGATGAAAATTTGGAAGACTTACTTGAAAGATTTCAATATAACTTGAAAAGAGCAAAGATGAGCAACTTAGATGATGAAACCTTGAAAGCCCTCATATTAAAAGCCATTAGAGATGAATGGATATATATTTTAAACATGATGGGGAAAGGAGACATTTCTCAACTCCCACTTCGTGATATAACTGAACTATGTGTCCATCTCTCAAGAGGAAAATCTAAAACAGGAAAAGGGCCTAGGGATCCTTCTCTTATTAGGGCTAAAAAATCTGCAACTGGATCAGTAAGTAGGGCAGAGATTGGTAACATGCTTGATGAGTTCAAAACTGATATCTTAGGGAGCCTTAGTGAACAACTAGACACCCTTAAAATCCAAAACAAGCAGAAAGCAGAAACAGATGCTTTAGCCATCTTTTGTCCGAAATGTAGGAAGAAACATGCTTTAAGGGAATGTCCCTTGGATGCAAAGTTGTAGAAACATGTATGATTTGCTCAGAGAATCATGAGATCAAGGATTGTCCTTCAATTCCTGGACTCAAAGCTGTCTTTCAAGAAGACCCAAATTCAGTAGAATCTCTCTGTTTTGTTGCAAGGAGACCTTGGCAGGGACAACAAACTCAAGGGTTTAACAACCCCATGAATTTTCAAACCCAACCAAATTGGAATCCTTGGCAACAACCTTGGCCCCAACATCAAAATTCATATCAGCCATGGGTACAGGGGATGCAAAATCCTTATGGGAGATTTGCTCAATTTTATCAATATCCTCCATCTTTTCAAAATCAACAAGCTCCACAACTTCCAAACCCAAATCCACAACTTTCATTGCCATTTCCACAACAACAGCCTTCTCAACAAAATCCAAATCCTCAACTCATGCTTCCATACCAACAAAAGACAAGTCAACTTCCAGCTCAGCCATTGCCAAATCCTAACAATAAGAATCCTCAGAATACTTACATGGTAGAAGGACAACAATTTCCTACCTATATGATTGTTCCTCTCAACGATGTACAACTCAGATCTGGTAGAGTTTTAGAAAAACCTTCTATAGATATTCAAGAGCAAAATACCTCTGAGGAGGACTCTCTTCAAGTCAATAAGGGTTTTGAGGAAGAATCTCTTCAAAATCCAAGCATGCAAAAAGAAAAAGAAAAGTTAACACCCACAACTCCTATAGTTGAGCAACCAACATATTCATCTACACCTCCTTTTCCTGAAAGACTACAAATTGACAAGGGGGTGGAAAAACAAATTTTGTTGCCTAACTCTGACTTTCTAGATGAATTGAAGAATGTTTGTATCAAGATTCCCTTGCTACAAGCCATTCGAGAAATTCCTATTCTAGCAAAAACCATAAAGGAGTTGAGTTTTAAAAGACCAGGAAGGAAACTAAAAGACACAAGAAGAATCCACATGGTAGGAAAGATTGCAGATATTATGATGGGAAAAATTACCATGCAGAAGTATGTAGATCCAGGAAGTCCAATTGTCAAGACACATATAAATGGGATAGAAATTCCAAACACATTGATTGACTTAGGGGCTGCTATCAACATTATGAGTAGACAGACTATGGACCAGCTAAAACTTCCCAACCTTCTTTTTACACCTACTTTACTGCAACTTGCAGATCGATCAATTATTAAACCAGATGGTGTATTAGAAGATATTTCAGTCTCCTTAGATTCTTGGGAATATCCGGTAGATTTTATGATTTTGACTCCCAAGAGTAATCTAGGAGGACACCCACTTATCTTAGGAAGACCTTGGCTAGCCACAACTGATGCTTTTATTAGTTGTAGATCTGGAGACATGTACATTTCTAATGGTAATTCGACAAAGAAATTCAATTTGTATCCTCCAGCAAGAGCAATCACAGAAGTAGGAGACAATGAATGGGTCGATGATGAGGACATTATACAACCTGTCTTTACCATTTCTGAAATCGGTGAGGATAGTCAAATTCTGAACACATTAGAAAATTTTGAGACATCTTCAGAATATGACCCCACACAATTTCAGTTGGAATCTGACATAGAATATTTATCATCAAGAAAAATGTCTCTTTACTCTATGGAAGAGTTTGGTAATTCTGCTATTGAGATTTTTCCAGAAAAGACATTGAATATCAACAAACATTTGGAGAAGTCACAACAAGAAGAACTAACCAGAATCTTGCAAAAAAATTCTACTGCATTTGCATGGGAGTATACTGACATGAAAGGTATTGATCCTAAGACTTGCATCCATCATATCTATATTGAGGAAAACAGTAGACCAATCGGACAACCTCAAAGAAGGATGAATCCAAATCTTAGGGAGATAGTGAAAGAAGAGCTCCAAAAACTACTCAATGTAAACTTCATTTATCCAATTTCAGATAGCCGATGGGTTTCTCCTTTGGTTATAGTACCTAAAAAGAATGGTAAATGGAGGGTATGCATTGATTACGGGGAATTGAACAAAGCAACTTTGAAGGATCACTTTCCTTTGCCTTTTATTGATCAGGTATTAGATACATTAGCAGGTAAAAAGTACTTTTCATTTTTGGATGGTTTTAGTGGCTATAATCAAATTAAGGTAGCACCTGAAGATCAAGATAAGACCACATTTACTTGTCCATGGGGAACTTTTGCCTACCGAGTGCTTCCTTTTGGGTTATGTAATGCACCAGCAACATTCCAAAGAGCAGTGCTAGGAATTTTTTCTGATCTAATCCATGATTGTGTAGAGGTTTATATGGATGATTTTACAGTTTATGGTAATTCATTTGAAGAAGCATTAGAAAATTTGGAAAAAAGTTCTTATAAGATGTAAAGAAACAAACCTTTCATTAAGCCATGAAAAATGCTTTATGATGTTTACTGAAGGGATTGTTTTAGGACATCATATTTCAGGAGATGGGATTAAGGTTGATAGATCAAAAGTTGAAGTCATCTCCAAGTTGCCTATTCCAAATTGTTAAAGATATGTTAGAAGTTTTCTAGGATTTACTAGTTACTATAGAAGATTTATAGAAAACTTCACTAAAATAGCATCTCCACTCTTCAAATTGCTTACAAAAGACTGTGAATTTAAATGGGATCCTGATTGTCAATCAGCTTTTGAAACTTTGAAAACAAGAATATATGAAGCACCTATCTTGAGAGGACCAAATTGGAAACTCCCTTTCCATATTTCTACGGATGCTTCAGATACAGCTCTAGGAGCTGTGTTGGGTCAAAAAGATTTAGTTCCTTATGCCATTTATTATACCGGTAAAAATTTGACTCCCACAGAGTTGAACTATACTGTGACTGAAAAAGAGTTTTTAGCTGTTGTTCATGCAATTAATAAGTTTAGACATTACATAACATGCTATGAAACTTTTATTCATACTGACCATTCTGCAATTAGATATTTAATGAACAAACTTGTTACTAATGGCAGAGTGACAAGATGGCTCTTACTTTTACAAGAATTCAATATTACTGTGTTGGATAGACCAGGGAAACAAAATACAGTAGCTGATTTCTTGTCTAGGATTCAGAATACTAAAGAAGATTCTCCTGTAGAGGATAAGTTTCCTGATGAATACTTGTTTGCGGTAACTATTAAGACTCCTTGGTATGCAGATATTGCTAACTATTTGGTTACAGGGAAACTACCTTCACATTTATTTCCAAGTGAAAAACGAAAAATTATTCGGGAGAGTTCAAAATATTCATGGATTTCTAACGAATTGTTTAAAACAGGGCCAGATCTTGTGATCAGAAGATGTGTCAGGGAAGATGAAATGCCTGATATTCTTAAGGCATGTCATGATGAACCATGCGGCGGGCACTTTGCAGACAAAAGGACGGCCTATAAAATCCTTTCTTTAGGATATTATTGGCCTTCCCTCTTCAAAGATGAAAAACAATATGTCAAAAGGTGTGACAGCTGCCAAAGAGTAGGGAAACCTACCCTTTCAAATGAAATGCCATTGCAAACATAGGTACTCATTGAACCCTTTGAAAAGTGGGCTTTAGATTTCATTGGACCTATTAATCCACCATCCAAGCAAAAGAAGTATATATTGGTTTGTACTCATTATGTTACTAAATGGGTAGAAGCCAAAGCATTAGTATCTGCTACTGAAAATTCAGTTGTTCATTTTCTTTATGAGGATATTTTTACTCGCTTTGGTGTTCCAAGAGAAATTGTGACAGATCAGGGGAGCCAATTCACATTCAATTTGGTGGAGAAGTTGATGGAAGAATACAAAATCAAGCACAGAAGATCTACTCCTTACCATCCACAAGCAAATGGTCAAGTGGAGTCCACAAACAAAGTTCTTGAAAGTATCATCACCAAAACTGTTCATCTACATAGAAGAGATTAGGCAGAAAGGCTTCCAGAAGCCTTGTGGGCCTACAGAACTACATGGAGGAATACAACAGGACATTCTCCCTATGAACTTGTTTATGGGAAAGAAGTCTTGCTCCCAATTGAGTTCCAAGTCAAGACCTTCAAGATAGCAGTTCAGTTGGGGATGGACTTATCAGAAGCCCAAAAGCATAGAATGGAGCAGTTGAATGAGCTAGATGAGATCGGACAAGAAGCAATTCTAAGAACTGATCTAGTTCAATATCAAAGAACTAAATGGCATGACAAATATATCAAAGAGAAGAAGTTTCAAGAAGGAGATTGGGCATTGTTATTTGACTCCAAGTTTAAAGATTTTCAAGGGAAATTTCAGACTCATTGGCTTGGGCCATATGAGATTGACAAGATCTTTAGCAATGGAGTTGTAAGAATCAAGACCATTGATGAGTTTCAAACTCCTCTTATTGTGAATGGCCATAGATTGAAAGTTTATCATAAGCCACTCTCAAAAGAGGATTTTGTCAAAATGTTTCAAGAAAGTTCTGCAGTCAGGCTGGTACAGAAGAATTCTTCTTCTCCACCAGCCTAGCTTTTGTTCTTTTCAGTTAAAAAAAAAATAAAAAATAAAATAAAAAATGGTATAAGCCTGAAAACCAATCATTGATTGGCAGTCTTATACAAAAAATATAGGGTGAAAATCAGGAACACCTGACACTCTATATTTTCCAAAAAAAAATCTCTCTTTCATTTCACAAGTTTTGTCACCACCCACTCCATTTCATTCCACTTCATTCCATTTCATTTCATTTCATTTCACTTCATTCCACTTCATTTTATCCATTTCATTCGATTCCATCAATAAAAATCTTTTTCATGACCATTTCCATCTGGTCATTTGTCATCTGTTCATTTCCATTCATCCAAGTAATAGCTGTGTCAGTTTCCGCAGCTGACATCTGTTTCCGTAGCTGACTCCAGTTTCCGCAGCCAGAAGCAGATTCCGCAGCTACTACTCTGTTTTCAAAAAGAATGTACAGTCAGATGTTATTTCCATAATTATGAAATAAAATGCAAGCGAGAGGATAAAAAATGAAGATATGGAGCATTCAAGACACCAATGAAGAGAAAATAGTTGAAGACCAAGGGAAAAGGCAAAGATTCCAAAGGTATGAATAAAATTTATTTCAAATAGCATTGAAAAACACATTTTTATATAGTTCTGAACCATGAGCTCTATCCATTATGTGCAATGATTATATTGACAATTCCGTAACCTTTCATGATCTCCATATTATCCTCTCACATTCATTCTCAAACAGTTTCATCATTAAACCCCCGATTTTCACTCATGATCCAATATTCCACCGGTGACAAGGAGACGTATTTGATTTGACCAAGGACTCTTACAGCCGCATAAATTCATAACCGTTGATTGAAACGTGTTCACATTTATTTCGCAGCCACCAAATTTCAAAATGCGGCTGAGTGTGTTATATTCTGTCAATCTCTCAGTCGTATCTTTGTTATGCTCACGAAAACCCTTTCTGTTCTGTCTCACTCCATTCTGTTCATTGTGCTCATTCTCACTCTCGAATATCTACCCACAGTCTCACTCCATTCCGTTTATGGTGTTCATTCCCATTTTATGATACATTCCCACAGTCATTGTGCTCGTTCCTATGCATTCAACCGTTCTATTTCCATTTGAACCCTCACGCAGGCAAATTTGTGAAGAGCAGAGAAGAGAAATGGGTAAATTGCTAAGAGCAGAACCGGAAGGACCGAAGTTTATGGAGGGATATCCGCAAATAAAGGAGATATTGAAGAAAGCAAAATGGCTGCGTTTTATCCAGAAATTCAGAGGTTATCACAAAGAAGTTACGAAAGCATTTGCAAGGTCGTTTAATGGCTTGGAAGCAGAGATTGGAGACCTTAAGTTTGCGGTCAATGAAGCATCTATAGCAACAGCCACGGAACTTCTTCAAGAGGGTGAGCGTTGGTTTAAAAATAAAAGCATCAGTGATGAAGCATGGAAAACAATCTTACGAAACCAAGGTATGGACATAACTGTTTTTAAAAGAGGAATTCTTGTGCATGCATTGAAAGAGGAATGGGCTACTTTGTTGCTAGTTGTTCAGAAATTCATTACATGTGAAGGCCGTTTTGGGTCCATGTACATGTACCATACCAGGTTACTAATGAATTTTCTAGATAATCAAGCTCTCAATCTTCCATATTTCCTGTTAAATAGCTTGAAGAAAATGGCTGTGACTGTTCAGAAACACTTAGGAGATGTAGAACCACATCTATATCACCACGACCTTGTAAAAATCTTGATTGAAAATGAGTTAAAGAAAAATAAAGACACATGGGAACAATTTCTGGTTAGAAATTTCTTTGAGGAACCTCAGGAAATTCCTGAAGGTAGCACAGCAAGAAGGAGTAGAAGAAAAAGAATAGATGATGAAACCCAAATTACTCCTACTCAGGAAATTCCTGCAGGTAGCACAACAAGAAGAAGTAGGAGAAAAAGAACAATTGATGAAATCCAAAATACTCCTACTACTACTATGGAAAGAACTGATAGGGAAGAGAGACTGTCAAAAAGGAAGAAGAAGGAAATCAAGGGTAAGAAGCCAATAACACCAAAAGAGAGAAAAACTATTGAGGCCATACATCAAACTCCTTCTTCTTCTGAAGAAGATCATCAAGTGTTATCTGAAAGATTAGTTTATCTTCAAAAACAGTCATCTATGCCCAAGAAGACAGAGAAAGGAAAACAAAAACAAAAGGATAATGTACCACAGCGTGTGAGAAGAAGCAGCAGACTTAAGGGGAAATTGAGGAAAACACGAATTAAGGGTCCTCATTTCATTGATTTGGGTGAGGAGACATCTGAACAGTCCCCAGCTGACCATAGTGCATCTCAGTCAGTTAGTGAACCTGGTTCATTTCATTCTCAGTCAGACATTGAACATACTCCATCCTATTCTCAGCAAGATGTTGATGTAAGCCCTTCTCAGCCAGATTTTGAAAATAACTCTCCTTCACGGCATTTTGGGGACATCCCAATAAAAATGACACTTGAAATAGACCCCAAGCAGCAGGAAGTATATGACTATATAGAATCTTTGGAAAAGGCAGCTATAGGTCCAAGTACTTCGTCCATTCAGCCTCATACATTGCAGGATGATTTAGTCCAATCACTAAAACAGGAAATTTTTGAGCTAGAGATTTTAAATAGGCACATCAAAAATGAAAATGAGACATTGAAAGAACAAGGAAAACTGGACAAAATCATCCATGATAATACCATGCTACATTTGGGAATATGGCAGAAGAAGAATAAGAAATTAAAAAGGAAATGCCAGAAGTTGAGCAGAGCACTCGTTAATATCAAATTTAGGTGCTTAATGAAGAAACCCAGAATGTTGGCAGTACCAAGGAAGAACAGGAGAGGATTGGATGTGCTGGCTGAAGTGTCAAGGCACATGAACTGAAGAAAGATTATCAAAATTTTGGTTGCATGAGGACATGCAACACCTTCACAGTGGGAGTATGTTGAGTCTCAAATCTGCATCTTTTCCATACACTTTTCTATACCTTTTTCACTCACCTGAACCTCCCAAGTTGTCAATATCATGTGCAAAAGAGCATCTAACATGGTTTTTAATTATATTTTTGTGTTTGCTATTTGATTTAGATTTTGTTCATTCAGCTACGGAATCTTGCCACTTTCCGCAGCTGCTGCAACTTTCCGCAGCTATTTTGTGAAACTCTATGCTACAGGTGTCTACAAGGAAAACGAGCCACATGGGAAGGTCAGGAATGATGTGGACATGGTTCGTGTCCTATTGGTTCGAGCAAACTCATCTAAAGAAGCCGCGGTCAAAGGCGTCCACATGGAAGTCAACCATAGAGTCTCATGTCGGCAGGACTCTGTTTCATGTCACATGAAGATTCATACGGCTGTTTCTAAGCTACGGAGGATAAATCGACATCTGTACATGGCTCTTAGTCGAATTCAAGCATCCACTTCTCGTAGATTTACTTTCCAACATGGCCATGATCCTAGATCCGTGGACGTAGTGGTCTACGTGCTCTCCACCAGCATGAACTTTAGGAGACAGTTATATTTCTTTTGTTATATATAATGCGTTTTCATACGCATATAGAGTTAGTTGATGTTAGTCTCTGTTATCTTCTATTAATATGCTCTGTAGTGTGATTACGCTGCATGATAGTGTGCTCACCTTTTCATAATAGCGCTTTTTAATATAAGAAGATTTCTGTTTTCAACCGAAATTACTATTTGAAGATTGTTGCCAAAGGGTGGTGTAGGGCCTTAACTCGGCCTAAGGTTTTGTGCATTAGTGTATAATTTTCATTTCGTTTCTTTAGAGATCATTGTGTCATAATCCATTCATATGTTCATACATTGCATTGGTTTCATTTCTGTTTATACACTTCCATAATTTCCATTTCATTTCTGTCTTTCATGTTTTATGTTGTTAATCACTTATCAGTGTTCTTGTTTCAGGTTATAGATAGGCAGTCCGGGCATTTTCATAGCTTTTTGACTAATGACATGGAACTAACATTGTTCTGCTGCTAATTTGCTTTTCATAGTTTCTGTTTAATTTTAGTATTGCTCTGTTTATTTCAGTTTTTTTTATTTACTTCAGTAGTTAAAATTAGATATACTAAGCTGCTCATAGCATCTTCAGTTGCCTCCGAAAGCCACAGCTGGACTGATGGTGAGGGATTGTATTATGAAATGTGTAGTTTAGTATTAGTTTCTTTTAAATTTAGATATATTATTTGCTCATAACATCTTGATTTGCCTCCAGCCACAATTTGGGTGATGACCCTGTTTTGTATTATGAAATGTGTAGTTTTAGTATTAGTTTCTTTACGCAAATTTAGATATATTAAAGCTGCTCATAACATCTTGATTTACTCCAGAAAGCCACATTTGGAGTGATGGTGAGAGTTGTATTATGAAATGTGTAGTTTAGTATTAGTTTTCCTTCTGTAAATTTAGATATATTAAATCATGCATGACATCTTGATTGCCTCAAAGCCACGTTGGTGATGGTGAGGGATTGAATCATGAATGTATGGTTTTATATTAGTTTACTTTCTGCAAGTTAAATATCAGTTACTAGAGTTGTTTATGATTACTTCCGAAAATCATAGCTGGACTAATGATGAAGGGTGAGAAGATAGATTGATGTAATCTGATTTAGATTTATTTTGTTGCAATTTTGAATTTCCTTAAGCATAGTTTCTTTTGTGTTTAGTCGGCAGCAAGAATAGTTTGGTTTTCATGCTCACTAGTTCATCGTTTTGATTTATTAGATTAGCAGCACCTTTTCATTTCAGCAGTACATTTTCATTTTCTTTCAAGTCTTATCATGTAAATTTCAAATTTATTTTTAAAGTTTCAAGTTGGTAAATCATTATAGGGGATATCACTTCCTTGAACAAACATAACCAAACTTGTTTTCATCTTAGAATTTCCATTTCACCTTAGAAAACCAAAAATGACAAAAAGTTAAGAAATAGGTTATCTTGCACATATAGTGCGCCGCACTTCATCAGCTTACGATTCCCGGATTGAAAAATTAAATGCAGCAATTTAGGACACACTAAATTGACCAAAAAAAGGGATTTTCATCAGTGTGACTATGGCTCTAGATTAGTCAAACAATAAGTTGTCTCAGGGCTTGAGAACCTGGAAGGGTTCGTTGGCTCTTAAAGGTCCTTTAACATTTGAGGAAGGTTAGATTGGTCTTATCTCATTGGTTCCACTTCCTTAAATCTACTTGGGAAGTTGAATCATATCATAGTAACTCTTCATCACATGTTTACCCCGGTGGACCTGTTAGCTTGGGTAAATGTTGGAGGAGGGCGTTAGAGGGTGGTATCAGAGCTCCCAGGTTCAACACTTGGATTGGATGGGCGTGATGTGTTTGTTATTCATGCATGTTAGTTGTCTATGTGATTGTTATGAATTCATTGTGATAGTGAATATTGTAGTTTGTGTCATCGTGATGCTGATATGTTGGTTGAGATAGAGTAGGAGAAGCAAGTCATTAGTGCGAGTTTGCAACACTAGACCTCGGGATAAGAGAAGATAATCATATAGGTTTGTATATTGGGTATACAGATATGTTTTTTAATGGTTATTATATGAATTATGGTTATGTACATTCTTGGCATTCTATTGTTGTTGTGGTTACATGCATGATAGATGACATTTAATCAGTGCAGTCATATGCACATGCGTTATATATTCATGAATGGTAGTAACTTGTTTTTATATGCATTGTGGTCATATGCATGATTATTATGGTCATTACATTAGGATCTCGATGTTATATGTATCATGCTAATCTGGATCAGCCAATGCAGATGGTTAGGGCTATGATATTCAGGTATGAGTCGATATAATTGTGATATTGTGTCATATTAATCTGAAATGACTTGTGCAGATGTGATAGCCTCCCCTAAGATACATTGAGGTGTGATTTTGATTTTGTCATTTATATTTGGTTTATCTAACATTGTATGTTTATAGGTTGTTTGAATTTTTGGTTAATCGCGTGATATAAGTATGTGTCTATAAGATTGCATGAAAGAATGATCTTGTTTTAAGATGGTCATACTAACACATATGTGTTGAGATAGTTGATATGTACTTGAGTGTAAGTAGGTACTAGTTGTGGTATTATGAATAATGACTATGAGTTGATTGTTGATTATGGAATCATGGTTAGTATTGGTAAATGATGATTTTAAATTAATAGATATGTTGTATTGATCCAGCCTGGAATAGGTGACTGACATGTGTGAACAATTGCGGGGTAACATGCTTCCTACTAGCATGACAAGGTAACAATTGATTTATTTATATAACTAAAAGCTGGGTGATGTGATAGCACGTAATAAGACTCAATTGTAGCAAGGTAAAAGTTCAACGAAAGGAATTGGGTGAGAATTCCTTTGGTTATGTTTGGAAATTGAAATTTCAAATGAATCAGTGCTTTGCATACATGAAGTCTTCTTAACCTTGATTTCATCTTACATTATGTGGATATGTGCTATATTCGTGAACATGTATTTGACAGGTATAACAAATGGATTCCAATTATAGCTAGATTCATCAAGAAATTGGAGTTCCTTGAGAGATGATATATGTATGTGTTTAGTTACAAGGTAGCGTGCTTGGCATGGTAAGGTAAGTAAACCTTTATGTTGTTATAATTATTTATGCACTGAAAATTACCTGTGTTATGGAAGTATGATGTAGGGGATTGAATGGAAAAAGGGACTGCCATGACATATTGAAGGAGGATCATGTTTATCTTTCCCATGGAATAATTGGGAACCCATGGGGATTGAGTCATGGTGTTTGTTGAGAGTCTTGTGCTTTTGGTCTTTTTATTTTTTATTTCTTTACGCTTGATTTGCGGTCTTGATTGTGTCCAGTGCATGATAGTGTCACTTTCTTTGTGGTGTTGTATTGTTATTGGTTTTCATGGCTTTCTTCTTATTTGCTTCTTGTTCTTGCCTTTTATGTTTTGAGGGTCTTGCAATTAGTTGGAAAGGAAGAAAGTTAATGGAGCTCGGGGAGAGCTGAATGAAACCCAACAAGTAATGTAGGACCTGGATGAAGCCCGACATGTGAGTACGGGCAACTGAAGACAAGAGTATGAAAATCAGTTGGATTGGTTGTGTCCATTGGGATAAATGGACGATGGTAGGACACTCATGAGAAAGGTAAAGTAAATGGATTTGAGGCATTAGATGCCTTGGCTATGTTGTGAATTGTTTTTCTCAATGTTGTGTGTGTTTTGCACAAATAAAGGGAGTTCTCTTAACCTTAACCTTAACCTTATGATATATGGTAATTATATTATGATCATGATTATGTTGATGTATATATATGTATACATGGATGTATGTATGTTTTTTTTGACAGGGTCATCAGGGATCACGATTGTTTTATGCTAATGTTTGTATGTATATATGTATGTCGTTGTCTGACAGGGTCATCAAGAATCATTCTTGTGGAGTAATGATTGCTTATAGAAGTGAATGACATAATGAGGTTCCCAGTTTATGAGGAATCAAGTGATAAGAGTAGCCCTAACAGATCTATGAGGTCAGTATTGCATGCATATGAATTGATAGTATATGCTTGTACTATGCCTATGTTCATGTTATGGACATGTAGTACTGAGGGATACATCAACAGAATGAGAGAAGAGTGACCCGTGACATGTTGGAACATGCATGAATAGTGGAAAGACACTAGAAGCAAGGTTTCTTAGTAGATTCAGTGTGTGGTCTATGGATGTGCAGTAATATTATTGTATATATGTTATACATGTTGCACTTGTGATGTTGTGTGCATGAGTTGTTGTGTATATATGGTGTTGTGTACATGTTGGTAATGCAGTTTTGTGTATAGATAGTGTTGTGTGCATGTAGGATATGTGGTGTTGTGTACATATGGTGTTTTCGACATGTTTGATATGTGGTTCTATGTACATATGGTTCTTTGTGCATGTTGTATATGTGGTGCTGCATACATATGGTGTGGTGTGTATGTTGTACACATGGTGCTATGTACATGTGGTGTTGTGTGCATGTGGTGTCATGTACATGTTGTACATGGGGTGTTGTTTGCAGGTGGTGATTTGTACATGTTTTGCACGTGGTGTTGTGTACATGTCGTGCATGTGGTGCTATGTACACATTGTGCAGGTGATGTTGTGTACATGTGGTGTTGTGTACACATTATGCAGGTGATGTTGTGTACATATGGTGTTGTGTACACGTTCTACAAGTGGTGTTGTGTACACGTTGTTGAGGTGGTGTTGTTTACATGTTGTGTAGGTGGTGTTGTGTACATGTGGTACTGTCTACATGGTGTACATGTGGTATTGTGTGCATGGCGTACATGTTGTGTTGTGTACATGTGGTATTGTGTGCATGTCGTACATGCTATGTTATGCACATGTGGTATTTTGTGCATGTCGTACATGCTATGTTGTGCACATGTGGTATTGTGTGCATGTTGTACATGTTGTTTTGTGTATGTCCATTGTATAGTCGTGGTATCGTGACATGTGTATTTGTTGTGTTATAACTTGTGTATGTATATGTATTGTGTTGTGCAGCGAATGTAGGTGTATGTGTTGTGTCGTACACCAGATGTAGGTGTATGTGTTGTCTTGTATGTCAGGTGTATATGCATGTATTGTATGGTGTTGAATGCCATGTGTGGATGTAGGTGTGATGCAAGGCTATGTGTATGTGTACATGGTTGAAGGAAGTCATTGGGTGCTTTCCAGGTGTTGCAATTTATTTGTTGTGTATGGAAAGGATAAAGAATGAAGAAAATGACCGATTGAAGGATACATATTAGTATTTTATTTCAATTTTTTCTATGCATGTGTTATGTGATTCTGATTCATAATGATTACATGTGATCTATGATTCCATTTTATGATGGTTACATGTGATTTATGATTATTATTTATGATGGTTGTGTTTTGAGCTAACTGGATGTGATATGTTTATACATAATGATTTGATCGAACAACTAGTTTGACTTCTTGTGACAGGAAGTAAATATATTTGAAGTGTACCTTATTGACAAGCCACGATGAGGTGTGATGTGAATTTATTTCAATTTATTTTGACTCTAATGGCATTTATGTGCTTGGATATGAAAGCTTGAAAATGCCTAGTTTGGGTGGTTGAAATTGACTTCAAGAATTAGCAGCAACAATGAAATAAATTAGAACATGAAACAATATGTTGGTAGAGCAATTCAAGAGTAGGGCCATCATGGGACCCTGGTACCCAATACTGTCTATTTATTTCCATGAGAAAGCTATGACTGGTGTGATGTTTTTGAAGCAGGGATATGCCTTGGTTTTTTGATCTTCTGATGCAAGGAAGCCTTGCCAAGGGAGGAGTCACTTGAGGGACTATGTAGCAGAGAAGGGGATGCTTGCAGAAATTTGAAGGTGTGTGACTGCACAGAAGGGGGTGGCCGGATTTCCCAAGGGACTGTGTAACAGAGAAGGCAATGCCATGGATAGATTTATTTTGGTCATTAGCATTTCCAGATGGAATCAGATGCACATTGGGAGTGTTCCCTAGAACAACAAACTGATAACTGTCCACTAAGAGGACAAGTGGCGTAGGATTGCTGCGTTGGACCTTGTTTACTTTGGAAATGGATTATGGGCTTCCTGGGAAGGAGGTGAGTCCTAGTATTACTTTTGAGAGTGGAGGTGTGAACCTCTAGATTCCCTTGTTGCTGATGCAGGAATTGTATCCTTTTATTTGTTGGTTAGAGCAAATGTGCATATGTGTATATGTGTATATTATTGTAAATATTGTATCGAGCTATGTTATTGTAAATATTGTACCGAATTGCATGTATGATTTCCTTGCTAGTTTTGGAATGCATGACACATGCATGTGGTTTCTTGGTTATGATCTGTCATTAGCATGGAGGATTGTCTGTATTGATAGTGGTTTTTCCTAGCCTTTCCATTTCTTAGATATCCATGGTGTTGTGGGTTTACCTTTGATTTCTAATTGGTACTCATGTTACTTATGGCTATGGGTTGAGTTACTAGTTCCTAGAAGCCTTGGTTGGACAAACACTCTAGAAGCCTTGTAACAGCTTGGGTTGAGTTACTAGTCCTCGAAACCTTAGTTAGAAAAGCACTCTAGAAGCCCTTGGTGGGTCGAGTTACTAGTCCTGGAAGCCATGGTTGGAAAAACTCTCTGGAAGCTTGGAAATAACTGTAGGTTGAGTTACTAGTCCTGGAAGCCCTGGACAACTTGGGTAGAGACCGATATGGTGATGGTTAGTGATGTTCGACCATGAGGTGGAATCACTGGTTGAGGGTTGAGGTGGTTTTTCCTCTAGAATCCATGGTTTGGTTTTGTTTGGTTTATTAAATGAGATCCCACATTCATGCTAGGAATATGGCGCGAGGGTGATTAGCTAAAAAAAAAATTTGGTTCAACCCAATCTATGGTCGGGTGGTACGTGGAAGTCCCACACGTGTCAATAAGAGCTCTTTCCCTCTTGTATTTGATGGGTAAATTTAGTTGTTATTATTTGATCTTAATGGTTTTTCTATCATTGTTATTATGTTGGTTATATACTGGTTATGAGCATGGTTTAATATAGACTTGAGTTCTCATCATGTTTTGATTAGTAGATGAGATGTTAAGGAATGCATGACCAAATAGGTGATATTGTAGCCATTATGAAGAGGCATCGATCCTTGTTAATAAATATCAGATTAATATGAAGTCCCCATGTTCAGATGTGTTTATATGACCTATAGCTTACATGTTCATGATGTGTTCGATAGAATGTCTGTCATGGATATGACTTGTCGGGTTAGATCCTTGTTCAAGTTTTGCATTAGATGCCTTGTCATCATGTTATTTATCATTTCTCAAAGTTTCATGAAGTTCTAGGCAGTGGCATGAGTCCTGGCCAAGAAAAAGTGGCTCAGAATTTAGGGTCACTAGCACAAAATTGGCTGAAAAAGACTGTAGTCGCATGGATGTCTTGTTAAGCATGCAACTGAAGGGTTTCAGTCGCATGGAGGGCTTGTCATAAGTACGACTGGGGCTCTAGATCAGTCAAACAACAAGTTGTCTCAAGGGTTGAGCACCTGGAGAGGTTGGTTTGCTACTGGAGGTCCTGTAGCATCTGAGGAAAGTTAGATTGGTCTTGTCTCATTGGTTCCACTTCCTTAACTGTACTTGGTAAGTTGAATCATATCATAGTAACTCTTCATCACATGTTTACCCTAGTGGACGGGTTAGCTTTGGTAAATGTGGGAGGACGACGTTATACTGAACCCTAAATTTGGCTAATCGAACCAAGAATACAATCCCAAGAGCCCTGACTGTTGTCCAAAAATCGACCAGAGACCAACACAAATGGGGACAAATGAAGAGTAGTTGGGTTAGGAGGGGAATCACTAGCCATAGTGAAAACCAGGAAAACATGAGAGTGTCTAGGAGCGGGGAACAGAGGGGATCCAGAGCGTAATGGAAAATAAGCTAGGTGTCCAAAGGAGGTTAAATATATTCTGGTTATAGGAGAAATTTCAAGCTCGTAATCTACGAGCTCCACCTCATCCATATTAATAAATGTAAAATCACGGACTTACCACAACAATTCCTGTGAAAAACGTACTACCAAGAAGTCGCACAACGAAAACATTACAGAGAAAAAGAATTATTCCATGACCTCAATGAGGTAGTTTCCAAATATGACCATCGAAAAAGATGTGGCCATAAAAAAAACTTAGGAATCCCCCGGTGAGATGGAGAAAAAATAAGGGGTGTTGAAACCCTAGGTTATGCCATTTTCAACCCCCAGAGAACACCAACACAGTGTTTTTTTCACCAGACTTTTGTTAAGAATTATTAGTTGTTGTTATAAGTAACTATACATTTTGAAATCAAATCACTCTTTAAATTGGACAAGTTTTACAATTGTGATAGGCAGGTGTTAAATTTGATAAGTATTTACCCATATTTTCTTTACTTAATAGTTAAATACTGCCCATTTTAAAATATACACTTTAGTGTGATGTTTACTTAATTTTTAAAACCATCATTTGATGGGCGGGATCAAAATTTACTGACAATTCCAAATAAACATTGCATAAAATTAAAAAAAACCAACATGACACTCCAAGGTAAGCATCGCACCATGTGGTACCCGCAATACCAAGACCAGAAGATGGATGAGACTCTAATATAAGCACCAAATAATGTTAAGCCTCCAAAATTTGTAAATTAATGAAAATAAATTATTTTATATTTATATAACAAAAAAGAACAAAAACACATATAGCATATAACATAATCTGGACAATTTTTACAATTATGATGGGTCAATGTTAAATTTGACAGGGATTTACCCATATTTGTTTTTATTTAACCATTTTAAAATCTACACTTTAGTGTGATGTTTACTTAATTTCTAAAACCATCAATTTGATGGGTGAGATCAAAATTTACTGACAATTCCAAATAAGATTGCAGAAAATAAAAAAAGTTAGCACCATACTCCAAGATAAGAAACAGACCATGTGGTACCGATCAAATTGTAAGATAAGCACCAAATACCCCCATAATGTTAAGCCTCCAAAATTTGTAAATTAATGAAAAAAATTGTTTTATATTTACAACAAAAAAAACAAAATCAGATATAATTCACAACATTTGAGATAAGCACCAAATGCTCCCATAATGCTGAGACTCCAAAATTTTTAAATTAAAAGATCTTTTTTTATATTTACAGCAAAAAAATAACAAAAACACATATAATACATGATATTTAAATGATAAGTCATGTAAATTTGTAGACTAATAGAAAATTGCTTTTATATTTATAGCAAAAACAGTATTAACAAAAACACATAATACATGATATTTAAATGATAAGTAGCTTTTATATTTATAGCAAAAACAATATTAACAAAAACACATAATACATGATATTTAAATGATAAGTCATGTGAAGACAATTTAGAAAAAACCCTCTTTCTTAGAAAAATTATTTGATAGATAGAGATGCCCAAAGTGGAGACTATTATGGCCCTGAGCTTATCTGGATTGCAGGTTTAGGTATCTCACCTGCATGGAACATGAATTTACTAGTGTCCCTTGAATGCATGGAATTTGCTATCTAGATTGCAGGTTTGGGCATCCCACCTACATGAAACATGATTTTACTCAGTGTCCATTGAATAGGTGGAATTTCCTGATTTAGGCATTTCACCAACATGGAACTTTACTTTGCTTAATACTTGTTAGATCCCTGGAATTTGCAACCAACATAAGACTGACTTGTTCCAATAAAGGAAGTTAGACAAATTTGAAAATATTTGGCTATATTTAAAAGGCAAATTAGGAAATAACTGACCATTTTGACATCAGATTTCATCCCTCATCATAACTATTATAATCTGTTTGGTAATAAGTAATATAGTCTTTGGAAATCAATCGAGTGTTGATTGAATTTTTAAACTGTAAATGTACTTCTTTACTCTTAGTACAATGATTATAAGTAACATGCATTCAGCTGATTATCATATTGATTCACAGCATCTGGTAGTTGGTAGTTCGTATTGATATGGGGAGATTAATGGCATCCTAATCAGCTAGCACAGTATGGAGAAAATTCATGGCAGAAGATGGAAAGAATTAATTGAATTCATCGCTTTCTGTCGGTCCTTGTTGTCAGAGTTTCAGTGAGTAACAGAATGGTAGGTCCTCAACTCTACTGGTCCATACTGCGCTTATAAAAACGTGGGTCCGTGTTGGGTTCAAACTGAGAAAAAGAAGAGGAAACTCCGGAGCTGAATTGAATAATTGACACAAAAGTAGTTTTCATTTTATCAGGTAAGACAAGGGATAGATGTGGACTACACTTGCGACATAAATGTAAGGAAAATGGTGTGGTGTGGTGTGGTGTGTTAGTGAGGGGATGCTTGAATTATGTGGCAACCGTATTCACCCATTCAAATGGTAAATTCATGGTCATCTCAGTCAAGTTTTCCTCCACAAAGCTCACTCATCATTTGATATTTATATTCAAAGTCACAAGAAAATAAAAGTTGCAGAAATGTTTAACACAGCTGACATCCTTGCTTTTTTGATAAGTTACAATATTCTTATTTAGGAACTTCGATGAGCATCAATGGGTGGATAAATTGCATTTATATGGTTGTTGGTAGGATTTTGATTTCAGTGTCAGTTTATTTTTTTGGACTTTGTTATTATAAATTTGGTAATGTAGTTTATTGGGGTTTGGATAAGGCCATCGGGTGCTTTTTGTTAAGACATTTTTTGATGTAAAATGAGAGGTTTAATTTCTCATGGAGATCAAGGTGGTATATTGGACATGATTAAGATGTAGTCTCACCAAGCTTAAAAAAAAAATGCTAATGCAATTGTTTATACCATCATAATATGTTCAATTCCCAGCCCGATTAGGATAGTATATTGGACATGATTAAGATGTACACCAAGCTTTAAAAATACATAAATTTGGTAATACAATTGTTTATAAATCATAATTTTTCAATATTTAAAAATTAAATTTTTTAATTGTATTATTGGATATATAGATAATTTTTAGTTCTCAAAATTCTTAATGCCCTTAAATTGTAATAATTTTACAATTTCAATAAACTAGTGCAATCATATAAATTAAATAGTTGGTAAATGCATATAAACATTAAAATAATGATTTTATGATATATTTCAGATTGCTAAAATTGAAAAAAATATAAAAACTAATTAAATTATAGGTCTATTTTAAAATATTATCATTATTATCTCTCTTTCTCTATATGTGTAATACCACATGGAACAATATTCTTAACTATAGAAACAATACCATGGGCCAATGTCATCAATACTGCAATGCCAAAAAAAATCACAAGTCACTTAATATAAGGCTTGTTTGGGTAAAAATGGCACTAGCCTAGATACATCTTAAATTTGGATCTACCAAGCCCTAAAAGGGATCAAGTTTGGAATTACGATGAATTTAAGCCGGTATACTTGTATTGCACAATGGCTTCATTTATAACAGATACCATGGGAACTATTGATAAACCCATCAAATGACTAACACAAACTTATATATAATTATCTTATATTTTTTTATTTTAATTTAGTTTTAATTTTATTTGAAATAATTTGACCATATCAACATAACTTTACATTACATTACATTTTAATTTTAATTTTATTTGAAATAATTTGACCATACCAACATAATTTTACATTACATTACATAATGTTTTACAACATCACTATCATACTTGAATGTAAAACATCAGTGCAATATCTATTCTACTTTGAACATAAATCTTAGTCATTGACTTATGTATTTCATCTTATAGTGACAATCAACCATACTGAATGATTCAAAAAAAAATTTGATAATTTGATTTTTATGATTTTTTTTTTACTTTTCATAAACACACTTATCAATTTAATTATTATCTAATTAAAAAAAAAAAAAAAACCCTTAAAATATTTACAATAAACTATTTGAAACATCCAAATATATCACTTTCTAAGTTTACAAATCATAATTTTAAAATAGTTTATGTCATCATTATCGATCTACAGATGATAATTTTAAAACAGCATCAAAGAACTATTTGAACAACACAAATTTTGATTACAATAATTATTAAATCACCACATTTCCCACAAATAATAAGAGACTTTTTGAAATCCCACAGAGAACGCCTGTCACTTTCTCATGAAAAAATAAAAGGGAATATGCTGTTATTATAATTCCATGAAAGATTCCTTCAACGCATCCCGAGTAATTGCCAATAAGAACTCAATGGGAGTTACCGTGAAGTTACTGTTACCCCGCACAATCTCCAAACATCTAGTCATCAATTTTCACAACCTTTGTTTGAAAAATTATATGGCTTCATTTTAAAATGTGCAATACTACACAATTTTAAAAGGGTTTCGGACCAACAAAAAAAAAATGGTACATAATGTTTCCTCTCACCCTTTTATGTTTTATGGTTGTTTAGTCTTTATGATGTAATTTAGTGAATTTGTTTGTACGGATATTTAATATCTTTCGGTGCTAGAACGGCTATTATTCTTCCCCTATGAATAATAGGGCACATAAATTTAATCAACCAAATACAGTATAATCACTATTATTTTTACTTTTCTTTCACATAAAAATGTGTATATTTACATACAAATGTAAGAGTTTTCCCAGGTTTTAACTCAAATTTATAATTATAATTATAGTCATTTGTTCATCATGCTTTATAAACTAAAAATTCTATGTAAAGTGAGATTTTATGATTTATGGATATTCTTAGTTAAACATTGTTTTACTTTTTCTAGTTGAATCACCATCATCATAATATTTCTTTCTATCTTTTCTGTAATGTAATATTTGGGGTTGTGGGAGGTATTACTTAATAATTTAATTCAATTTCCAAGGTTTGTTTTGAAGATAGGGTCACAAAAATATTTCTTCTACAAGGTTTATGGAATTAAATTTTGATATCACCATTGTGTCTTGCTCATCAAGAGCTTTTTGATGATATAAATTATATCTCAATCTAAATCTTAGATTGAAAGTTATGTTTAGATAAAATTTGACCTAACAAAGAAAATGTCACATCATCAAGTTGACCATGTGGCACTCAAGTGGTTTCTAAGTAACTCTAACAAGTCAACAGAAAAGAGACACATCGGGTCAAATCCATGTCACATTGCTTGGTGGTATCATTGTCGATAACATTCAGTATGAGAAAAAGGTCTCACAATGGGCAACAAGCGACAATGGGGTTTCACACTGAAACCTCAGTTTGGTCAAAGCCTAACTTCAAGATCTACCTCACTTTCGTTCCAACTCATACTTGTCGATGTCCGAGGTTTGAATGTAGGGTCCACCCCCAAGCCATGCCATCTTGGCATTAGTTCTCAATGTCAAAATTTTTACCTTTCTTGCACATATAATTTTGTGGTCAATGGCCAATGGGCGATATTGACCCATCGACACAAGGCCTCTTCACCGAACTGGTCGAGAGTCCGACGACCCGACCACAATGCAGGGTTTCAATGAAAAGGTTCAACCTTTGGTCTTTTGGCATCAAAGTTTATTTTATGTATATGTTTGTATATGCATGTGGATCATTCCACCCCAAATTTTGTTGACCCAAACAAGCTTCAAAATTTAGGCATTCTGCAAACAAAAGGGGGTGTCTATCGAATTCCATTTCTTTGTATGGTAACCAACATAAGGCCTGAAGTCTTGAACCCTTAATTTCCATATATGTACAAAAGAAGGTGTGGGCACTCTGGTTTCCATATTTATGTGTATCAAGGAAAAATGGCCCAAGGTCCTAAAAAACCTCAAGCACTGACACCTCTTACAGGCTTCTTAAACTAAAACATCAATTAGTTGAAAAAATGCATAACTACATGAGAGGAATTACAATGCATCTACCACTTTGTTCCATTATGAAAATGTTGAGCTATAATTTAGAGAGAAAGATATTCATGTAAAGAAAAGGAAAAAAACAGATACATGGTTTAATACTTCCATCATGAACATACTATTAATCTGTACAAACTAATATTTTATTTCTATCATACATAGTCAAGACATCTGCAATTTACAAGTATGGAACAAATCATCATAATTCAAGCATTCAACACAACTATAACCCTGTAAAGCATCTTATCAATCCCAAGCTTAATTATGAAATTTAGAATGACAAATATAAATAATTGAGGTGTTCCATAACTCATGAATATGATAGTAACTACAGAGCTCAAACATTCCTTCATGAGCACTCAAGTCCATGCATTAGTCAATAATCACAATAAGGAACATACATAACTTGAAATGTTAATATGCAGAGACAAATTTTACTTATTTAAGTGTGTTAGAACGGTTGGAAATTGAAGGAGGGACTTCCACTCTCCACCCAACCATAGGTCAACTACACAATAATATTTCTTGCGATTGAACACCCTTGAGCTAGATACCGAGTTTGAGGGGATTCTTGCACAAGGGTAAATTCACACCAATAGATTGCTCAAACTATTAGGATATGGGTTCCACTGCTTGGGTGGTTCATCAACTACCTTTTGGTAGTAAACACCCCAGTGAATCACATACTCCTTGAATTCAAAACACAAGGCTTCACTTAACTCAAGTAATAGGTGTGTTGCTCAATTTTTTAGGATTGAACCCACTATGAGGGTGGTTGAATAGCCAATTGGAAAGAACCCAATAGTGTCTTTAACTTTTTGGCAAGAAGTATGTGATTTAACAAACCAAGCACGTCCTTAGTGGTGTAACAAGCAAACCAAAAGCACTAATTGCTTTAACATACAGGGAAAGAACTCAGTGGTGTGTTTAATTGTTCGATAGAAACTAAGTGGTTTAATGGACCAACCAAGCACTTAGTGGTTGGATTTTCAATCCTTTAACTGCACACTAGTAACATAGGCTCACACAATGATTTTTGTGGCCTCAAACATAGTAATGGGAGTTAACACCCGAGGTCACAGTGTGTAGGATCAAAGTTACATAGCCTAAAAACCCAAAGGGATAAGGGAAATCCAAGTACACAAGAGACTTAAACAATAAAAAAGTTGGGTATCTGAGTCTTATTCCAAGTATTCAACAAATAAACAAAAAATCCATTTGTGTTGTGTGCATATATAGAAATTTTAATACAATTATGTATTTCATGGATTCTCCTGATCTAACAATTATATGCCACTATTAAATACATAATCCTTCTACTTAAATCTTTGCGGAAATCTAATCTCCAATTGCAAACACATGAAGAAAGATCAATCACACATAACACAGATGTTTTACCGGAAAGCATAAAGCTAAAAACCCCACTATCATATATTATGTATATATCATGGATCATGAAACAATCTCATACAAAACTCTAATCCAAGAGCTCTCAGTACAATATACAATCATCTCACACTGTCATACAAAAATTTGCAAATACATGCGCCAATTTAATGCCTCCTAACATCTTGCCTCCACTGTGCAATCCCTGCTAATCACAGTCCCTGAATGAATTTTATCTTGCCTTGCCTTGACTGCGAAATCCTCATTGGCATCTCCAATGCGTGTTTGGTTGCAAGTGTGCACCCACTAATGTCACAACTGATAGTCAAATTGTCCCTTTCACCTATCTCTCAATCGGGTCTCCACTAGATCTGACATGCATGTAGTTAACAATAGTAAATCTTCAGTTGCATGTGAGATCACTCCATGTGAATTAATTTAATATGTAATTCACTAATCTCTCACTAGGGTATCCTTAGTTACAACTAGCACAACTGAGTTTAACTCACTTAATTGAGTTAAACTACTTTACAACTCACATAACTACACATCCAACTCTGTTACAACTTTGTATCACTCATTTACAACGAAGTTGACTTACATGTCCCACCAACCAACCTTAGAACTCGAAATTCCTTTAGTAAAGTGGTTTGCCACATCAATTAACTGAAATCAAGTGCTTCAAGAGAATAGATTATTATTTATTGTTTAATTATTATTAAGAGAAAATAATAATCGACATGCATTCTATTTTTAGACATGCAATCCATGAAACGACTTCACACATAAATTCAAAAAATAGACACCCAACCATAAAATAATTTTCTCAACCATCTATAAATAGACTCCTGTTATAAATAGAATTTTTTCACCATTCTAAAAATAGACATACACCTAAAAATAGCCTACAGGCCCCACCTAGTGTAGGTGCTTAATTTTCACTAGGATCACCATCTTGTTGAATCTCAACACTCCCTCTCAACAAGAAAGGGATTATCCTTCACCCTGATCCTATCTCTATGGTATTAGAATTTTCTCCTGGTGAGCGCCTTCGTCAGAATATCTGCATCCTGATCTTCCGTAGGAATGTACTGAAGAAGCATGATATTTTGCTGCACACAATCTCTAATATGATGATACCGAATATCTATATGCTTAGATCTATCATGAAACATATGATTAATCGAGAGTGTAATGCAACTCTGATTATCACAATGAATCACTGTAGGATTTAAATGAGAACCAAACAAACCTACCAGGATCTTCCTCATCCAGATAGCCTCACATGCAGCTTGACTTGCTACCTTGTATTCCGCCTCCGCTGAAATGAGTGCCACGGATCTCTGTTTCCTTCTGTACCAAGAAAAAACTGTAGATTCGATACTGAAAGCCCCTCCCGATGTTATCTTTCTATCCTTTGGGTTGCCCGCCCAATCTGCATCCATGAAGCCATGAAAATGCACCTCATATGTTTGTCTGTACCCTAAGCCATACTCATATGTGCCCCTGATAGATCTCAAGACATGCTTGCTCGCCTTCCAAAAGAGCTTGGTAGGCTTAACCATCGCTTGACTAAGCTGGTTCACCGCATAGCATATGTTTAGTCTTGTATTAACTAAATACATGAGCGAACCCACCAACTGTCGATAGACAATAGCATCCACTACCTCTTTCCTCTAGTTTCCTGGAAGAGGAGTATCCATGGGTTTGCAGCCCTCCATGCAAAAATTACCAAGTATATCCCTTGCATACTTTCCTTGAGACACAAAAATTTCACCTTCTCGCTGCCATATTTCCAATCCAAGGAAATAGTGAAGGAGGCCCATATCCTTCATCTCAAACTCATTTGCAAGGTCCTCCTTGCATGAGTGTATCATACGCTCATCACCAGTCAGTATTAAATCATCAACATAAAGAACAATGATTAAAAGCTTACTCTCGACCACAATCTGGTATAGGTTTGCATCCGCCTCACTCTTGGTGAAGCCAAGTTCGATGAAATACCTGTCGATCCGAGCGTACCAAGCATGAGGTGCTTGCTTCAACCCATATAACGCTCTTTTGAGTCTGCACACATGCGACTCGCTACTGAAGATATCAAATCCTTTAGGCTGCTTAATGTACACTTCTTCCTTAATGATCCCATCAAGGAACACAGTCTTCACATCCATATGATGAATGTGCCAACCCATCTGCGCTGCGAGAGCAAGGATGGTCCTTATGGAAGAATATCGTGTGATAGGTGCAAAGGTTTCTTCATAATCAATCCCCTCGATCTGTGAGAAGCCCCGGGCCACAAATCTGGCCTTGTATTTCTCAACACTCCGATCAACAGCTTGCTTTACCTTGTAGATCCATTTTGAACCTACCACTGATTTATCAACCGACCTTGGAACAATTTCCCAAGCACTTTTTCTGACAATGGAGTCATACTCCTCCACCATTGCATCTACCCATGTGGGCTCCCGCACTACTTTCTGAAAGGAAGATGGCTCAGTCACAATACATTTTCTCATGAGAGCCATGTATCCAGTGAATCGGTTAGGAGACTGTCTCTGTCTACATTGTGAAGTAGGGACTCCTACATTCTGTGCCGCATTAAGCTTCAACCTCTCAGCTTCTGTGGTATGCCTTCTTCCAGTTCTGATGTTTGGCTCTGCATGAGTGGACTCCTCCACTCCATGAACCTCCTCCTATCGCTAATCCACATCTAGAGACTCATCTTTGGGAACCAAAAGTTCCTCCTTTGCATGTAAGTCTAGCTCCCTCTCAAGCGACAACTTCATGGCTTTCTCCTCATTGAATTTTATATCCCATCGCACCACAGTCATTCGGGTGTTTGAAAAATACACACGATAATTATGCCGTATTTCTGTGTACCCCACAAATATCCCAACTTCAGCAGTCGGCTCCAGCTTCTTCCTGGCGTTCTTGGTCACATGCACATAAACGGATGAGCCAAAAATATTAAAGTGAGAAACATCCTGTTTCTTACCAGTAAAAGCTTCTTCAGGTGTACTTATACCAAGTACTCTATGAGGATATTGGTTTTTAACATAAACCGCAGCTTTGCATGCTTCCACCTACAAATTCATTGGTAGGCCCTGACCATGCAGCATAGATCTTGCAACATCCACGATCCTTTTGTTCTTCCTCTCCGTGACCCCATTTTGTTGTGGGTTATGAGGATTTATGCGTTCTCTTTGAATTCCTTCTTTGCTACAGAAGTCTTTGAATTTGTTCGAGATGTATTCTCCACCATTATCGCTCTGCAGAGCCTTCACTTGCTTCCTCGAATCTTTTTCAACCAATTCCTTAAACTCACAGAAATTTGAGAATGCTTGATCCTTCTTCTGCATGAAGAAGATCCAGTATCTATGAGAAAATTCATCAACAAAAATAACATAATACCTATGTTTTGTTGTTGAGGCAACCGAGAATGGCCCACACACGTCTGTGTGAACTCTCTCCAGGATCACCGAAGAACGATTCTCCTTTTCATGAAAGGTAGTCTTTACAAAATTTCCCATAGTACATCCCTTGCATTGATCTAACTGTGTAAGTGTACACTTGGGAAGTCTAGTAGAAATCTATTGCAAAATTTTCAGGGTGCCATGGTGAAGATGTCCCAATCGCCTGTGCCATAATTCACCCTCATGTCGGCTTACCACTTCTTCTTCTTTTCCCACCATTGCAGCACAACCATCTACCTCCAGCTTGTAGAGATTCTTAATTCGAATCCCTATCCTCTTGGTTTGACCCGTTGTTTTATGTTGCAAGAAATATTTTCCATCGCTGAAAACAACATCATAACCTCTGTCCTCTAAAATCGCGACTGAGACCAAGTTTTTCTTTAGACTTGGAACATGCATAACATATTTCAATAGAAATGGGTTACCTGACTCCCTCTCAAAGATAATGGTACCAATTCCGGTCGCACTGTATCGTCCATCGTTGCCCATCTCTATATGCATTTGGAGATCTTTCTCCTCGAAGTCACTGAAAAAGCTCCTTATCTTCCTTCATGTGGAAGGAAGCACCACTATCAAGATACCACACCGATCCCATTGCACTTAAAACCAAGCATTCGATCAAAGAGAAATCAAGTTCAGATTGTGAGGCAAGGGCCTCATTAGCTGCAGCTCTAGCAACCTTCTTGTTTTTCTTTTTCTGTGGGCAGTTAGTGGCAACAATAGTAAATCTTCAGTTGCATGCGAGATCACTCCATGTGAATTAATTTAAAATTTAATTCACTAATCTCTCACTATTGTATCTTTAGTTACAACTAGTTACAACTAGCACAACTGAGTTTATCTCACTTAATTGAGTTAAACTACTTTACAACTCACATAACTACACATCCAACTTTGTTACAACTTTGTATCACTCAGTTACAATGAAGTCCACTTGCATGTCCTAGCAACCGACCATAGAACTTGAAATTACTTCAGTCAACTGGTTTTCCACATCAATTAACTGAAATCAAGTGCTTCAAGAGAATATATGATTATTTATTGTCTAATTATTATTAAGAGATAATAATAATCGACATGCATTCTATTTTTAGACATGCAATCCATGAACCGACTTCGCACATGCATTCCAAAAGTAGATGCCCGTCCATAAATAGAATAACCTAGATGTCCCTTCGTACAACCAAGAGAGAGCACTTCCTTCACTCTTTGGTGCCATCACCTCCCAGGTTATCTCTTTGATTTGTGAGAGGGAAAAAATGGGAATGGGCACCGCCTATATTTCCACTGCCCCAGTCCAATCACATAATGGATGTTAGTGGCTCTTCCAACTAAATTAAGCCCTAATCACATCACATTAAACCTCTCAGAAAATGGCTTCACTAAGCTACAACCAATTTCTACATTTAATTCAATACGATATGGGCATTGGATTTTAAAACTAGGTGGGAAAGCAAGTGACTTCACACATTAAAGAAACTTTAGGAAAAACTAGTGAGAAAGAAAGCTTCACTTAGACCAAGGATCCACAAGGTTGTACTTCTTTAGTCATGTTAATTAATTTTAATGAATGATTTTCAGATAGTTAATTAGAGGTTCGTCCAATCATGGCTCTCTCCACACTAGTGTGGTAGTCACAATTATCATTACAATAAGCAGGGGTAGAATATGGGGATGTTACAAACCCCACCCCTTAAAGTAACACCATCCTTGGTTTTTTATATAAAAAAATATAAATAATTAAGCCTTATAGCTAGACCCATTTACGTCAACAAAAATTTTCTATGTCGTGAATTATCTTGTCCAATCTTGTCGTTTATTGTCATCAAGGCTTCCACATGGAACAAACTCAACTCGTTTCTTCCTGGGGCACACACAATGCATTTATGATACCAATGAGTATGCACATGGCTCCTTTAAAACCATTTCAATCAAATTTCCTCTTCCTTGTAGTCACACACCTTCCAAGTTTAGGTACCCCCTTCTGTACCTCCCCAATCCCTCGGGTGATCCATTCCTTGGCATGGATTCTTTGCACAGAAAGAGCCTTGATGGATTCTCATAGCCAAGGCATCCCTCTAGCTTAATCTAATAAAAAAAACAAAATTTCCATGGAATTCCTCATGAATATCAATACATATCATAGGGTTCAAGTGTCACCACAATGGCTTAGTCCTTAAGGTCTTCAACTCTAGTACACTTCTGTTGCACCATTTTGATATTACCATGTCAATACCACTTTGATATTGGGTGTGATGAACATCATATATATATATGTGTGCTAGATAGCTCAAAAATTCACCTTTATGGTTTCTCTTTGCTTCCTTTTTCTTCATATATAATGAGTTCGGATTCATCTTTACCAAGTAAGCTTCGTCTTTACTCGACAAGCTCTATTTTGCTTAATCTATGGATTTCAAACATAGGGGTTTTGCCCAAATAATAGATGGGAGTGTGTTCAATATTGAGGGATTGATTCCAATATGAAGGTGGTTTGTTAGCCTTTTAGTAAGCACTTAGAATGCGCTACGTGGTTCATTAATCTAATTGCAAGCACTTAGTGGTGTTAAATTATGGATTTATTTCATTGCAAAGGAGGTTCATCAACGATTTAGTAATCACTTAGGAAGCATTAAGTGGTTCCTAAACCTAACTACAAGCATCAAGTGGTTTCATTTCAATCACTGAGTTTCACATGGGGTACCCCATCAAGCACTCACCCATATGATCCTAAGCAACCCCCATTCCAAGAAGTCTCCCTGTTCGATGGTTTTCCTACATGGGGTAATCATCGGAGATTTAAAACCAAGTGCTGGTTTGACATACTCTATTGTAATGTGAAAGAAGTCTTATGTTCAAGTGACCATTTGGCATGCTTCACTACATTGCTCATGGAGCCTTATAGCTGAATTTCTCCCATGAGGTAAACAAACTGCCATGGGGATGTAATACCATCACAAAATTCTCCTTCCTGAGCTCCATGCTCCAGTTATTTTTATTTTATTTTATTTTTTAGTGTCACAACATTTAGTTTCCATGAGATATACTAAGAAACTTTGAATAAAAAAAATTAACTTACCAACTTTGCTTCATTCGAGAGTTTGATCTCATAAGCATGATACTTTTAGTCATGTTGTTGGGATCCCTCATAGATGGTGTTATTATATCATGGTGGCTTCTATCTCACACCCCATTTCAGAAATATACCTCCAATATAATCTTTAATCAACTAAATAATTGTCAGTGTTTATGCATACAATCTCTTCATTGCAAGATTCACAACCTCCTGAAGTGATCTTAGATTTATTGAACATATACAAATTTTATTAACCCATCTGATTTCAATTAGATTGACATGTATCTATCATCACATGATATGCGTGCATCACATTTATTATAATATTTTCATAATGAAATCATGCGTTTATTCCAACAACTCAAAGATTCCACACTAAAGCTGCATATATTTAAATTCATGATAACCAATTTCCACTTTGGTTTTACATGCATTGCAAAAGTCATTGAAATATTTTTGTGGTGAAGACTTCCTACCTTAACCATATCCTGACTTGGGTATCCATGCAAAGCATTCATTAATTTGGAAACCCAAATATATCAATTTAGTTGAAAGGACTTCTTACCAAATTTGTGTCCTTTACCCTTTTACTTTTGCATTCTACCTGCTTTACTTTCTTGGCTATCATTACAAGCATTCTTAGTTGACTTATTTTTAGGGAATCCAACTAGATTTTAGCATACTTTTTGTTGCAATATACAACAATCCCTAAAATTATTTGAACTTCACATATTAGTCACAACTCTATCAATTCAGTTGTTTATAGGTTTTAATGAAATTCATAAATGCATTTGCTTTAGGTGTCCAATTTAAAAAGCCTATAATTGTCCTGTCACTTTTTTTTTTCTTTTGTCAAGTTGTCTATGATCCTCTAGGCTTGACCTGTGGCTTGAGGAGCTACAACCCAGGGGCATCTAAGCCTTCAAAGTCACATGGGGATCGCACCTGGCCTGGGACACACCAATCCTTTAGCTGACTGGATTTTTAGCATATCTCCTCCCCCTAGCATAGAGCACAACCACCCCCGTGAGGTTTGATCTTGGGTTGCCTTACCGAAGAGGCCCATCCTCAATCGGTTATGCTAGTGGGAGTTTAAATTGTCTTGTCACTTTTAAAGTTAACTTTTAGTTTCTATTATTTTAAAATATTTACATGACCAAGTTTATAAGCCCAACATATTATATGCATACTAACAATGGTAGTTAACCAACAAGAGATCATTATTGCATTCTTTCTCGTTGAATATTCCATGTGATAGGGAGTTTTATTAGGTAACCTCATCATGTTACCCAAAGTTTACCATTCACACAATCATCATATTTTAAATTAATTGAATTATTCTCCTACTATGATGGTTCTAAACAATTGACCTTTCAGATGAAATGGAACCGTTATACCCTGATCTCATTTTCCAATTTCTCTGATACTCATAAATTATAAAACATGTATTAGCCAAGCACAATTACAATAAAGGTAACCTCTTTCTTAAATTGTTTTAGCAACTATAACATTTATGGCCAACTAGTTCATAATAATCCAATTAGGATTTGTTGCGTGATATTTTACCCTCATCTACCCTCTAATGTAATTTATCTCATGAACATAATTTAATCAGAGCTTTTACTAAGGTCTACAATAAATTCAAGGCGCCAAAAATATTTCTAAATAGTTCAAGAGGACTTTTTCAATGTTTCAAAGGGATTATGGGGATGTTGCCTCATATTTATTTGCATTGCTAGTTTTTGTTTCATGTTTCTAGAATTTACATGAACTATTCTTCTTTCATTCTTTGTAAGGGCATGCACTGATTACATGTTCTTCTCTGCAACCCAACATGTCAATGTCCTTCTTTTCACTATAATATTCCTAATTAGCCAAAGCTAATAGGAATATTCAATTTTGTTTTACTTTTCCTGTCTCATGAATAAAATTGTAAAGGAGGATCAATATAACTCCTAAACAACAAAATAAATAAATGCTCAATGTGAAACAAGCTAAATCTGAGCTCTCTTCATAAACACACTTAAGTGTGAAAGAGGCTGGATCAATTGACTGGGTCAACAAGACCAATTCAACAGTGCTATCTACATGCATTGCATCTCCTAAAGGCACAATGTAGTTCATGTTGGTGGCCACTCATGTGAATGAAGCTAAATCATCAAGATGGTTGAGGGTTTGACAAGATTTCCATATTATATAAGGAAGAGGAGGACACCGAGAAAGGGGTTGATTATTTGATATTTCTAAGGTGTTTTCTGTTTAGACATTCCTTATTCTCTGGCTGTTTAGTTGAGAATAGTGTTGTTTAGCACTTGGGTGTTCCTGGTCAGGAATCCCACCTCCTTCCTTGAGCAGCTCTTGGAGGAGACTTGTTCTATCTTGTCCACTATCAGGCATTTGGACAAGCTTCATCTTCCAACCACAATTCAGATCCTATTGAGGGTTTTATTTTTTTTGTAAGCTACAGCAGTGGAAGCTAGATCTATTCAGATCTAGAAAAATCTATTGCCTCTTCTCAATGAGTGTGTATTTTATCCTCCCGGAAGAGTGTATTGGATCATTAGAGCTGCACTTTCAGATCTAGGCATCAGGCCTACTCAGTACTAAAGCTAACATCACAGTTTCTCTCTGATAACTGCGTTATCTGCAAGAGGGAAGTTGCAGGGTGTTTGAGCAACGTTTTGGAGGAGTGATCTCTGGCGTTAAGGGGCTCTCCTTGCACTGTGGTGATCCATGGATTGTCCATCCAATCCATGTTCATTTCAGATATGATTTGCATCTGGTTCTATTTAATACATAATTACTAAATATTAGTGCAGGACTGCAACTTAGATCTCAGATCTATTCACTGTTGTTCATGATTTGCTCAGATCCCCAGGGGGAGTGTATTAAGGAGCCCATCTAGTACACAGATTTGTATTGGATCTATATTTTTGTGTGCAGATCTGCTCTAGATCTAAAGTGTAATATATATTATTTGTAGCATCAATAAAATAATCCTGTCAGGCTTTGCAGTCTCATTTTGTTGTTGCATCACCTCAATCTTGAGGGATTCTTCATGTAAATCTTCTGTTTATCTATTGTACAGTGTATGGGCCATAATGTAGAATTGATTCCCTGATGTCCATACCATATTGCATACAACACCTTCAGAAAATCACGCTGTCTGTGCTTCAGTAAATTCTGCAGTAATCAAGTCATAGGGATTGGGCCTTTTTAAGCCATATCGGGAGTGGGAGACCTGTTTAACAAAGCTAGAGTCATTTTTTTTTGCTGAAATTTGGTATGTGAGTCCCACATGACCTAAGATACAAGACCCCACCATCACGTGCCATTATTTTTATGCACATCTCTGAAATTAACCTTTTTAGGGCATAAATTGCTGCTTTCCCCCATATTTTGTGGGTAGAATGAATCATATTGCTTGCTAATGAACATTTTATGGAAATAAATCTGATTTAACATCTGTTGTGAGTTATATGGCTGCATCTCCAACCTTAGAATATCTTAAGATATCCTTATTGTTGTAAAAAATCCCTATTTTGGGATATTACAGTGGTATCAAAGCAAGATCTCTGGCTCAGCCTGTGAGATATAGATATTAGAAGAATAAAGAATAATAGTGAAGAAATATTACACAAAGGGCAAAGAGAAGAGTTTTTCTAACTGTAATATACCAAAACCGGGAAATTATACAACAATAAGAATACCTTAAGGTATTCCAAAGTTGGAGAGCAGCAAGTAATTAACTCATGTAGTGTATTTAAACACATAGCTTCCATAGAAAAATCACAACAAAAAACTATGCCTTTATACAATGTCACCAAGTGGGGAAAAGCAACAGTTTTGGCCCCAAAAATGTTATTTTCTGAATATTGAGTTATAAAAATGAAAAATAACGGTTGTGTCCCATATAAAAGACAATATAGGACATGCATGAAAAAGAGTTTCAGAAAGAAATGCCTTTATCCTAGTTAAACAGGCCTCCCATGCTCAAAACAACTTAAAATTGACAAAACCCCAAGACTGCAACACAGAGAAATTGCTGCATAAAAGACTGTGCAGTCCAATGGAGGTAAAACTTAGAAAATAGAGGAAGAAATTAGATCTTCTTATTATATTACTCAATGAGGCATAAAAATAGAGATCTAATCTCTTTTATACGGATCCAAGAAGACCCAACAAGGGTTTCTTGACAGAAATGATATACATGAAAGAGCTGCTGCAGATCTGTGGTTGAATCACGCTGGGTGGCTGAAGCTCTGCATAAAAATGGCTGAACATGCAAAGAAATGGTTGTAGATGCTTCCTCTAGCTTTCCTAAAGAAAGGCTGATCCTCCTCTTGGGAAACTAGCTCCTCAAAATGGGGTTTTGATCCCTCCCACTGCACACCTTAATAAATAACATAGTTTTCTGAAGGGATTAGGTTTTTTCTAAAGGTAAGTGCTTGGCCCAACACCAGGTAGTGGAAATTTCAGATCATAAATATCCTCTTATATTTCTTAGACAATATCTCCAAGAAGGAGTAGGGAATCCCCACCCGTGAAAACCCTTGCACTAAGCAGTGCAACAACTTAGCTAAATAGCCAAGTATGTAGGAAGTCTAAGAAGACCACATAAAAATATAATCTCCAATATGTCCATACGCTTGCCATCTCCTCCATTATATAATTGATGAGCTTCCTCACCAAGGGTCCCACCCACTATGAGGTTGCTTCCATGCAAAGGCTCCTCCACCATATTTACGTTGTCCCCATGTGCCTTGCTCATCCTTTTACAACGCTGTTTGATTTATTCAACCTTGAATGAATCTTCATGCCTTGTCCCTTTTCACACTCAAGGTGCCTTCATTTTGACTAGCTGGATTGATCTCTATTCACATTGAGCTAGCTTTATTTAAGATCCACTCTTTGAGAATAAATCATGTTGAATTGGTTAAAATTGACCTTGTCCACATAGTTTAGACCTTGTTCACTCATGTGGATGCTTGATCCAGTTATTTCATGATCCCTTTTCACACTATGAGGGATTTTTATTCATACTTAAGCAACTTATGAGCCTCCTTGCCCATTTATTCAGTCAACTGGATTTAAAAAGAAAAATTAATATTCCTATTAGTTGCATGCTAATTTAGGAATATTACAGTCTCCCCCTCCCAAATGTTGCTTGTCCTCAAGAAACTGCAAGGGTGCTGCAAAATATCCCCTCTCCTTCTTGTGGCCTCCTCAAGATAGAAGTGATGACAATCATGGGGAATCTCACCATCAATGAAGGCATTCCATCTCCATGCTATCATCCAAAGGAAATGAACTACCTCCCAGCTTGGTAATTCATAGAAAAGCTCCTCCCAATGGCTCATGAGAAGCATGCACCAAGGGCTCCAACCAAACATATGGTCCACATCATAAAGAAACAAGTGGTATACAGTACTGGCCATATAGTTTTCCATGCTCCCCTTAGAACATGTAGTGCAGAAAATGTAGGGACTCTCTTCCCCCAAGGACACATCCAACAAATGTGTCTCTCCTCCAACCATGCCCCCAAAAAATACAAGAAAATATTCAGCATGTGGGATCATAAGTAAGATGATGCTAGCGGCCATATGCAATAGGGGAGAAGTACAATGGTCCCTCATGTGGAACCAGCGCAGTTTTCCTCCTAACTGCCATAGAATATGATATGAAAAGCGTTCTCCCCAACACTTGTTTGCTGCCCCATCTTTCTTGCATTCTTGTAGAAGGTGTATGATGGTTGGTGTTGAGGAATCACACCATGAAGAATACATCATCTCTCCAAGATCTCCTAAGGAATGGCCAACATCACCATAGTTCATGGCCCAAAGTGGCTCCTGAGGCTCATCAGAAAAAGTGCCCCCTCTTGGAGCGAAGACCTGCACATGAGTGTTAAGAAAATGCAAGTATATAATAAATACATCACGAGGTTCAACAATACAATGTTTATCATACACTTGTTCCAAATCAGCAAGGTAGCTCATATATGAGTTCCCTCTCACACTCAAAGAATAAGGAGGGGGTAATGGTAACTCTTCCCAAGAGCTATGTTCCTCAACCAATAAATGATTCATGCACTTACTCATATGAGAGTGCATCTCCTCTTTGAAATTTTCCCACATGAATCCATCTAAGATAGTATGATATGTTCTAATGAAACCAGTGGGGTTTGAAAGCAAGACCTCATATGTTGTGTTAAGTAGTTTATTCTTGAGTTTGGAATCTTTAATCAAGTAGATTTGATCATGAGCATAAATGATCCCATCAACTACCTTACACTTCCCATCCATTGCTTGCCCATCAAGAACCTTACATGTGAATAGGTCCTTGGAATATTCCATCAAGAGTTGGGACTCCCAATAAGGTTCTAGGCTTCCCAACATCGACAGCGCTGTAGTAGTCTCAAATGAGGTATCTGTCATATGATGGCTCTCCTCCTTGACATGCTTGATGTCAAAGTCACATGTTGGAGTATTCCAAACTTTCTTTTACTGCCTCTCTTGCAGCTGATCTTTCTCAAGACAAGATTGAAGTTTAGGAGAGTCACCCTCCTTTTGAAAGGTTCTCTTTCTCCAAAACTTCCACAATTTTGCTCCTGCATACAAAAATGAAAATATATATATTTTTTTTATGTTCAGAAATTTTCATTATATATTGGAGTATCCTTTGCTGCTTCAAAGCTATGGAGTAGCCTTTTGATACTATGCTCATATCAACACATATTTCTGAATCTATCTTCTCCAACGCAAATAGATGAATGGAAGATAGCAAGGTCAATTTCAGAAATTTACTTAGCCTCCCATCAATGATTCTCAGTGCTGTAGTGGCTCCTTCCAAGGTTCCATCTATAGACAAATATGTTGCTGCTGCATATAGTTGAGAGAAAACTTTTGTTTTCCTCCAATTAGGAGGTCCTCTTGGTGAAATGCCTCCTTGCAAAGAGGCATCAAGGCATAGAGTAGGATGTGGATGTAGGTGGACAGATTTTCCCCTACCTTCATTGCATAGATCCTCTTGCCTCCTTTATTTTTTAAGCTTTGAAACAGATAAGGTTACATGCTCTTCATCTTGTGATGCCCTTCCTCCTCTTTTCCCCCTTCTATCCTCAATATCTCATCATTTGACAATGACGGTACATGCTGTTGATGTGTTATGCCAAGAGCTCTATGTGTGAGACCTTTTGGAACTCCTTGCAAGAGTGCAAGAGTTTCTTTTCTTGGAGAAAGTGCTCCATCCTCCCTTCATGAGGTGCTTGAGGTGCCATTTTCATGGCTTCGTTATCATCTCCTGCCTTTCCTTTCTCCTCTTCAATAGTTGAAGTTGCCTTATCTCCAATAAGAGACCTTAGATCTTGGTATTATTTTGAAGAAGGAATCTTCATGTCTTCCTTTTGAGAAGAAAGCCTTTCATCCAAAGGGGATCTTGCCCTTGGAAAAGTATCAAAGAAGCTCACCTCCTCTTTAGTGGTTTTCAGAAATGGAGTTGGATTTATAGACCCTCCCAACTCATGCAAAAGCTTGGTTTGATATGGTTTGACAGTTTCAACAAAATATGTTTTACATGAAATTTCATCAAACCTCTTTACTAATATTTTAATGAACCTTGCATAAGTAGATGTATTTGCATTCTTTAAGGAAAATGATTCAAACAACCACCAAGCATAGGCCTTACCCTCAAAATGCAGCGTTGCTACTTTGATGGCTTCAATTTATGAAACTTGATGTTGTTGCACAAAGGTGTCTAGCTCCTTCACCCAAGCCCTAGCTGGACATAGAGGTGATCCATCAAAAGTAGATAGAAAAAATCTACCCTCACCCTGCTTCTTGCTCCTTGTGCTCCTTTCCTCCTTCATTTGGAAAAACCCTTGGAAGTTCAATTGTTCTTTGAACTCCTTAGATTGAGCTTCATAATCCTGCAAATAATCACTAAGAGTATCTCTCTTTGGCACATCTCCTTTCTTCCTCTTCATGAAGAAGTTGCTAATAGAACGTGGCAGATATGATGATATGGCTGAGTGCTCATATCCATAAGATGAGGATTTAGAATCTTCCTCAGGTATAGATCTTACTGAGGGATTTTCGGGTTTCTCCCTCTTCATTTCTTTGATTCCCTTGCTCCTACTCTGCAGATTTGGAAAGAGAAGTTTTGAGAACCTCTTTTCTCCAGACAACAAGGGTTTGCTCTGATTTCTTATGAAAATCTCCTCCTCCCCCTAAGAATACTCCATGATTCTTGAAGCTCACAGGCTGAGCCAAGATTGTTGCTCCAATACCACTGTAATATCCCAAAACCGGGAAATTCTACAACAATAAGAATACCTTAAGGTATTCCAAAGTTTGAGATCAGAAAGTAATTAAATCATGTAGTGTATTTAAACACATAGATTCCAGAGAACAATCACAACAACAAACTATGCCTTTATACAATGTCACCAAATGGGGAAAAGCAGCAGTTTTGGCCCCAAAAATGTTATTTTCTGAATATTGAGTTATAACAGTGAAAAATAACGGTTGTGTCCCTTATAATAGACAATGTAGGACATGCATGCAAAATATTTTCAGAAACAAAATCCTTTAGCCTAGTTAAACAAGGCTCCCATGCTCAAAATAGCTTAAAATTGAAAAAACCCCAAGACTGCAACACATAGAAATTGTTGCATAAAATACTACGCAGTCCAATGGAGGTCAAACATAGAAAATAGAGGAAGAAATCAGATATTCTTATTATATTACTCAATGATTCATAAAAACATAGATATAATCTCTTTTATACAGATCCAAGAAGACCCGACAAGGGTTTCTTAACAGAAATGATATACATGAAAGAGCTGCTGCAAATCTGTGGCTGAATCATGCTGGGTAGCTGAATCTCTGCATAAAAATGACTGAACATGCAAATAAATCACTGTATATGCTTCCTTTAGCTTTCCCAAAGAAAGGTTGATCCTCCTCTTGGGAAACTAGCTCCTCAAAATGGGGTTTTGAGCCCTCCCACTATACACCTTAAGAAATAACGCAGTTTTCTGAAGGGACTACGTTTTTGCTAAGGTAAGTTCTTGGCCCAACACTAGGTAGTGGAAAATTTAGATCAGAAATATCCTCTTATATTTCTTAGACAAGATCTCTAAAAAAGAGTAGGGAATCCCCATCCGGGAAAACCCTTGCACTAAGCAGTGCAACAACTTAGCTACAACCAAGTATGCAGGAAGTCTAAGAAAACCAAAAAAAAATATAATCTCCAATATTTCCATGTGCTTGCCATCTCCTCCATTATACAATTGATGAGCTTTCTCACCAAGGGTCCCACCCACTATGAGGTTGCTTCCATGCAAAGGCTCCTCCACCATATTTACGTTGTCCCCATGTGCCTTGCTCATCCTCTTACAACGTTGTTTGATTTAGTCAACCTTAACTGAATCTTCATGCCCTGTCCCTTTTCACACTCAAGGTGACTTCATTTTGACTAGCTGGATTGATCTCTATTCACATTGAGCTGGCTTTATTTAGGATCCACTCTTTGAGAATAAATCATGTTGACTTGGTCAAAATTGACCTTGTCCACATAGTTTAGACCTTGTTCACACATGTGGATGCTTGATCTGATTATTTCATGATCCCTTTTCACACTATGAGGGATTTTTATTCATACTTAAGAAACTTATGAGCCTCCTTGCCCATTTATTCATTCAACTCGATTTAAAAGGAAAAATTAATATTCCTATTAGCTGCATGCTAATTTAGGAATATTACACTAACATTCTCTCTCAAGCCATGCATGAAATGAAGGAAGAAATTAGGGGCATGAGAAGGGGAAGACATGAAAATCCCTCAAGGAGTTATTCTCATGAAGAAAGCCCCAGTACTTCTTATGCTGTGTGTGAGAATTCAACCACACAATCTGATCTACAACGCTGTAGCATGCCTACTTTCTTGTTGAGAGAAAGAGGAGATCTCCCTGCTTCTTTTCCAAACCTTGGAAGGCATTAAAGAAGATCTCAAGGAGATGGAAGGGGAGGAGTGTAGAATATTTCTGGAAAGGTTTGAAACAAGCCCTAACTATTCTCATGATAGGTGTGAGCATTCAGCCATACATGTAGGTCCACTGCGCAATCTATTGCCCACATTTACTGCAAGGAGGATGGAGGAAGAAGATCCATCACCACATGGAGGTGAAGGGGGAGCCATTGCTTCCATTAGAGGAGCCCTTGTATCTTTACAATGAGTTCCAAATGATTCAACATGTGGGGACCAAAACACAATTCTGGAAGGAGAGGAAGAGAAGAAGGAGAGGAAGAGAAGAAGGATCAACATCAAGGGATGATGAGCATTCACCCTTATATATTTCAGAAGAATTCTACAAAGAGGAAGGAGACTACACTGTGCAGAGAAGAGAGGGACAAATTAGTCCACTCATACATGCAATCCACTTCAGCTTTTGATGTCTCACTACATGGAGGCATTCCACCTGGGAGGCCACCAGATCTAGAATTGGTGAGAGACATCTTGCCTCTTGGCTCACCATTCTTGGATTCGAGGGAGGTGAGGAGTTTGGAGGATGAATTTGGCATGAGGGATGTCAAAGTAGTTGGCAGCAGCATGAGGAGAGCTTCATATGCTAGATCACCAGCGCTGTCTCTTAGGAGGATTGATCCCTATTGGAGGTGTCAACTTTTGGTAGAGTACTCCAAGGATCTTGGTGCATGCATGATTCTTGATTACTCGGATGGAGATGATAGATACATAGTGGATGATGTGTTCATCTATTCCTATGAAAGGATCTTCTTGACTAGATCTTCTAGTCTCAAGGAGAAGCTGCTACATGTAGCACATGATGACTTCTCTTCTATGCACTTTGATGCATATTTCCAGTTGATGGAGGAGTTCACTTGGGAGGGCATCCAACATGACATATTCCAGCATATGGAGAGATGCATAGCTCAGATGGTAATGAAGAAGAGGTCACAACCACTTCCCTACTCATTGGAGGTGAGGGAGAAATGCCAGTTGAGCCATTTCAGCTCAAGGTTTCAGGTACATGGTAGAGGAGGTATAATTTCACATTATGCTTTGTACTTCTTTACTTTATATGAGCAGCAGGTTGTACCAAGAAGGATCATTCCTTCTTGCATTTTGTATGATGTACTTTTAGCTACTTGCAGCATTGATTTTGGCTACCTTAATGGTGGTTTGTGGGGGAAGCCACATGATTCTTGGTGTGCACCATTGACACCATATTGTAACTTCATGTTTCCATCTTATGAGATGACTGTGGCAGCAAACAAGTGGCTGGTGAAGCACTTGTTATTTCTTATTTTGATGCAGGCAAAGGATGCACTGCACTGGTTCCATGAGTGGAACTATGATTCACTCTCCGGTTGTCATTTAGCAACTTGTTTTAATTGTATTTTGCTTCCATATATTGCTGATATGTTTATGCTCACGGGAAGCTTTGTTTGGAGAGTGGGCTTGAAGTTGAAGATGCCCATTGGGAGTATGATTCTCCCTATTTCACAAGATGTATGTTTCAGGAGCAACAATGGGCACACCATGATTTCCATATCACCCTTCTTCCCTTCATGTAGGGGGAGCCATTGGGAGAACATTCGTTATTTGAGGAGGCACTTCATGGTTGATTCATTTTATGGGGTGGCTTGGGCCAATTTTGGAGGCCATGAAATTTCAGCCCAATATCAGCAACCCCCTCATACTTACCATAAATGGAGGGAGAAACAATTTGAATGGGAAAATCTAAACTCTCCATTCAGCCCCAACACATTGCATAGATCTGGGGTTGAAGTATTCTTTGATGAGCTACCTAGGATGGCTTATTTCATTTGGATGATTGCATGGGTGAGGGAGTCACTCATGAGGAACAAGACTTCCCATGTTTTCATCACTCCTACCTTGAGTAGGCCATTGAGCAACAAGGAGATCACCACTTGTACCTTCCATTTTCTCATGACGTACACTTTGTTATCTTACACTTGGAGGGAATCATTGGAGGGAAGACTCATTGCCTATCATTTTCAGCCATGGTGGGATCCATTGATAAGGCCACAAGAAGAGGAAGGGAGAAAGTTTGATCTACCTTGCAGTTTCTTGAGGACAAGAAACGTTTTGAAGGGGGAGGACTTTAATATTCCTAATTAGCCCAAGCTAATAGGAATATTCATTTTTTTTTTTTAATTTTCCTGTTTCATGAATAAAATTGTAAAGGAGGATCAATATAACTCCTAAACAACAAAATAAATAAATGCTCAATGTGAAACAAGCTAAATCTGAGCTATCTTCATAAACACACTTAAGTGTGAAAGAGGCTGGATCAATTGACTAGGTCAACAAGACCAAATCCACAGCACTATCTACATGCATTGTATCTCCTAAAGGCACATCGTAGTTCATGTTGGAGGCCACTCATGTGAATGAAGTTAAATCATCAAGATGGTTTAGGGTTTGACAAGATTTCCATATTATATAAGGAAGAGGAGGACACCAAGAAAGGGGTTGATTATTTGATATTTCTAAAGGTGTTGTTTGTTTAGAAATTCCTTACTCTCTAGATGTTTAGCACTTTGGTGTTCCTGGTCGAGAATCCCACCTCCTTCCTTGAGCAGCTCTTGGAGGAGACTTGTTCTATCTTGTCCACTATCAGGAATTTGCACAATCTTCATCTTCCAACCAAAATTCAGATCCTGTTGAGGGTTTGATTGTTTTTGTAAGCTGCAACAGTGGAAGCTAGAGCTATTCAGATCTAGAAAAATCTAGTGCCTCTTCTCAGTGAGTGTGTCTTTTAACCTCATGGAAGAGTGTATTGGATCATTAGAGCTGCACTTTCAGATCTAGGCATCAAGCCTACTCAGTACTGAAGCTAACATCACATTTTCTCTCCCATAATTGTATAATCTGCAAGAGGGAAGTTGCAGGGTGTTTGAGCAACGTTTTGGAGGAGTGATCTCTGGTGTTAAGGGGCTCTCCTTGCACTGTGGTGATCCATGGATTGGCCATCCAATCCATGTTCATTTCAGATATGATTTTCATTTGGTTCTATTTAATGCAAAATTCCTGAATATTACTGCAGGATTGCAACTTAGATCTCAGATCTACTCACTGTTGTTCATGATTTGCTCAGATCCCCAAGGGAGGTGTATGAAGGAGCCCATCTAGTACACAGATCTGTATTGGATCTATTTTTTTGTGTAAATATCTGCTCTTGATATGAAGTGTAATATATATCATCTGTAGCATCAATAAAATAACGCTGTCAGGCTTTGCAGTCTCATTTTGTTGTTGCAGCACCTCAATCTTGAGGGATTCTTCATGTAAATCTTTTGTTTATCTATTTTACAGTGTATGGGACATAATGTAGAACTGATTCCCTAATGTACATACCATATTGCATCCAACACCTTCAGAACATCACGTTGTCTATGATTCAGTAAATTTTGCAGTAATCAAGTCATGGGGATTGGGCCTTTTTAATCCATATCGGGAGTGGGAGACCTGTTTAACATAGCTAGAGTCATTTTTTTTTGCTAAAATTTGGTATGTGAGTCCCACATGACCTAAGCTACGAGACCCCACCATCGCTTGCCCTTATTTTTATGGACATATACGAAATTAGCCTTTTTAGGGCATAAATTGCAGCTTTCCCCCATATTTTGTGGGTAGAATGAATCATATTGCTTGCTGCTAAAAATTTTATGGAAAGAAATCTGATTTAAAATTTTTTGTGAGTTGTTGTGAGTTATATGGCTACATCTCCAAACTTAGAATATCTTAAGATATTCTTATTGTTGTAGAAAATCCCTATTTTGGGATATTACATTCTCCCCAACCTTACGAGGTTTATTTTTTATATTTTCCTTATGATACTTGTCCATATATCCAGAGGTTAATTCATGTTGGGACAACACTTTCATGTGTGACATGTTTTGTAGAAACATTGTATTCAAGTTTGCATGTTCTTCTTCTTTTCTAATGAGATTTTTGTTCTCTTCTTTGCAACTCTTTATCTTAGCTTTCAGGCTTTTAAGGGTATCTATTCTATTAGAGGAAATTTCTTCTCCCTACTCATGATGGACTTGGTCCATGTTGCATTGTACCATATTATTATCCATTCCTCTATTTATTGCTGCAATTGTATCTTATGTGTTGTCACACACACACAACTATTAGTTATATCAAGAATCACTACAAGGAAAAGACCCTCTAGCAGATGTTTTTGAGGAACCCCTTATAAAAATGGCCCAGAAATCCATTTGTAGCAGAGGTTGGCGGGTGGAGGTTTTTGCGGTTTTTTTTTTCCATTGCTTTTCTCATCCTAAACCGCACTGGTGTGTTCCACTAAAGAAAGCACCGGTGCGTACAAAAAATTGGCACACTGGGACACCGTGCGCTCAGTACAAACCTAGTTGGTGCATCTCATTAATGTAGCGCACCGGTGCTCTACAAAGATTCAGAATTGGTGCATCCTAAAACCCTGTGCCAAAACTGAAACAACCCAGTGCGGTTGTAAGAAACTGCCCGGTGCGCCTAGAAAACCCACGCACCGGAACAGGGTTAAACAAAAAAAAATTACGGCAAAAAATCCACATTTTTCACTTTTCAGTGCTCCAGAGCTCTCAAGCACCAGTGCAAACTTACCTTGTGTGAGGCGCCCTTCCATTGGTGCTCTCTTTACACGCACTGCTGTTGTCCATTTCCCACCATCTCCATTTCGAATTTTGCAAAACGGTGGGAAAATTTAGTTTTGAAAATTCTATAGCCAATATGCCTCCTTGATGGCCAAATGTACAATATTTTACTTGTTTTTACATATTTAAACCTTTTAGCAGATTAGTTTTCTAAAATATCTTAAAATTCACCTTATTTTAAAAAAAATTCCCGCGCAGTACGCTCGAGCCTTCTGGCTCCAACCGATTCACGGTGCTAACGGCATCTGGAATGGTTCCGAGGCGATACTAAAATGATGGACCAAGATTTTTTAAAATTAAAATTATTGTAGTGCGATCAGTTACCCGACCGCACCATTGACCATGTCGAATTGCGGGAATGCGGTGCGTTGAGGAAAATATCCGCCATGGTGCAGGTTTTTTTTTTCAGTGCACCGTCATCCCAAACTGGACATAGTCAACGGTGCGGTCATGTAAACGACCGCACCGTTGACTATGTAGTGATGTCAGGAGGGTGGTGCGCTTCCTAAACTATACGCCCCGGGGCACATAGTTTGGTCAGCGCATCACCCTCTCGACACTGGTACATAGTCAACGGTGCGGTCTATTATACCACCGCATCATTTACCTTGTATTGATGCCAAAAGGGCGGTGTGCTAAAAATTTCCTTGTGCACTGCCTCTGGTGCGTGAAAAAACCAAATGCACTGTTACCGGTGCATGCCTATTTTTTGGGGTGCACCGACTATTTTTTTTTTCTTTTTCAAAAAAAAAAAAAAAAAAATATATATATATATATATATATATATATATATTCCTAAGTACATGTCTCATTTAATAAAAAAATTGTATTTAATATGTCAATCATTCATCGACGTCAAAGGAGAGAAGAGAGGGAACAACAACAACAGGTGGACCAGTATAACGTGGTTCGCCTGTGTGAGGCATGAGAGAGGGAGAGAGATACGTACCCTTGCCCTATTACAACAACCACCCAGGTGCTCCTAAGGGAGATAGGGCTCCTCAAGTTCTATGAGGAGGCTACATCACTAAAGGGCCATGGTGGGTTTTTGCGACAACTTATCCACAAGTGGAATGCCCACCGACAGGTTTTCTGGGTTGGTCCTAACCAGTGGTATGTGCCCATTGAGGAGGACATCTATTTCATTACTGTCCTATCGAGGAGAGGGGTGGATTTTACCTCGATCCCAGAGGTCCCTGTTGGCTATGCAGCAGGGAGTCAATTGGTGTACTCCCAGAGATACATTAGCGCAGATATACTCTCCTGCATATTTTCAGGTCTCCAGAGGTCAGCTATGTATTGCTTCATTTGGTGGAGAGGAGGTGAGGTTCCTCTCACTACTAATTTCGACCATTGCACACCATACCAATGAGAGACAATGCATTAGTTTCCCGCTTCTATTTTATTTTGATTCTTTATTACAGGCGCCATGACTTCTGAGGTGGTCTGCCATTTTTTTGCGGCAGTTATGTACAAATTTAGATAGATGTCGTGCTCAGGCACAAGGGAGGGTGAAATTCCCTTTTTCTTCAGTGCTATTTTGTTTATTTTTTGAGAGGTTTCCAGAGACGAGGCCTACTTTTGTTCGGCAGCTTTGTAGGTTGATGCTGCATGTACAGATGCAGATGTGGGGATAGATGATGCCCAAGAGGGGCGAGTTAGAGTTTTCCGCAAGGATATTGCATGATGCACTAGAGTTGCTAGCCAGTGTTGATGAGACTCCCTTCATTTTGGTCCCCTATCCGTATGCTGGTTTGGGTTGGTGAGGGTGTGCCAACATCCTCTTCACAGATGATGAGCTGCCAGATGATAGAGGTAGTATTACTATTTTCTTTAAATTTATTCTAACGTGTTCTTTAACTTGTTTTTATTAAACTATTTAATGAAAATTTTTAATTATTGTTGTGTACTTATATATATTTTGCAGAAATTTGGTCATTTGATGGCGATGAGATGCCACTGCCACTAAATGATCTAGGTGTAGATTCTGATGATGATAAGGAGATGGCAGATGTCAAGGATCAGGTTGGTGTAGATAGAACTAGTCCTCATGTTGCGCAGGTATATGATAGTGTGAGGCATAGGCCTAACACTAGATTTAGGATGGAGTTGGGCGAGCAAATCTGTGCACTGCTTGTGGAGGGGGGAGTCAGGCCCGCAACTATGAGAGAGATACAGGCCGATGCTAGGCTAGTAGATATGTGGAGAGGCATGCCATGTGACATGTTCACCTTGATGTGGCATGTCGTAGGAGCTACCAGATTATTGACGCGGTTGAGTAGGGCCCTTCGACGTAGGTGTGGTTGAGACACAATATGTCGAAATTCGATCAGCGATGCATCATCTGATGATCACGTTCAGGGGAGTGATCATCGTTCACCTCACACCATAGATGACCAGCTTGCAACATCGACCATAAATCATGATCATGAGCATGCTAGACCATCCATATCGAGTTAGCCTTCTTAGCCTGCAACATCCAACATTCATGATCATGAGTAGGCTGGAACATCCACGTCGAGTCATCATGATCAGCAGCCTGCATCATCCAGCAGTAATCATGATCATGAGCAGGCTGGACCATCCATGTCGAGTCATCATGAGTAGCTGAGAGTTGATCCTGATCAGCATGAGGCACCACCAGATCAGCAGGCACATGATGTTCAACATCTATCTGAGCTTGTCGAGGCTACACCATTGACTGAGCAAGCCTCGACTAGTACTACTATTGATGATGTACCACCAGCTGATATTTGACATTTATATTACAGTTGTATGTTTTTGACATTATATATATATATATATATATATGGTCTATGTATTTTATGTTCATGTTCAGTTTTACTTAATTTACATGTTGGTGATCATCATGATGTGTATATTGTTAGGTCATGCTCGATATGTTCATTTAATGTGCAGCTTGTAGATAGATGTGTATGTGATAGCAGTTATTTGACATGAGATGTATTTTGATGTTTGTGTTGTGATGATGTTATACAATGCTTGTGCTTTGTTAGATGATCGTGATCACGATGATTATATGTTGTTAGCGAATTTGAATGAATTTTAGTCGAATATGATGTTTGTATGATGGTTATCATGATCATGATGTTTATTTAATTTAATATTTAATCATGATATTTATTAAATATTATATCGTGATTGTAATTGAAAATTTATTTTTAATTGTATGTAAAATTGTAATTGTATGTATAATATTTGTAAAATTTTAATTGTAATTGTAATATTTAATTTATTGTGAAATGATTGTAATTGTAATTGTATATATGTAAAATTGTAATTGTATGTGAAATTGTAAAATTGTAATTGTAATTGTAATTTTTTGTATTAGGAGGAAAACCGGTAACGAGAACCATACAATCATATCTGCCACACAAGATCACATCACACTGCTACCAATGAAAACCCTCTTGGTCGGCATCATCCCCTGCTAACAATACACAACAATTTTCACAGGCTTACGCCTGACAGGCACCCACGAGGTTTGAACCAGTGACCTAATTCTAATTGTAATTGTATGTAAAATATTTGTAAAATTTTAATTGTATTAATGTGAAATTATTGTAATTGTAAAATTGTAATTGTATGTAAAATTCTAAAATTATAATTGTAAATATTGTAATTGTAATTGTATGTGAAATTGTAAAATTGTAATTGTAATTTTAATTTTAATTGTAATTGTATATAAAATATTTGTAAAATTTTAATTGTATTGATGTGAAATGATTGTAATTGTAAAATTGTAATTGTAAATATTGTAATTGTAATTTTATGTGAAATTGTAAAATTGTAATTGTAATTGTAATTGTATGTAAAATATTTGCAAAATTTAAATTGTATTAATGTGAAATGATTGTAATTGTATGTAAAATTCCAAAATTGTAATTGTAATGGTATATGGGTAAAATTGTAAAATTGTAATTGTAATTGTATGTAAAATATTTGTAAAATTTTAATTGTATTACTGTGAAATGATTGTAATTGTAAATTTGTAATTGTTTGTAAAATTCTAAAATTGTATTGTAATTTTAATTGTAATTGTATGTAAAATATTTGTAAAATTTAATTCTATTAATGCGAAAATTTTAATTGTATTAATGTGAAATGATTTTATTAAAATTTTTAAATTTGTAAAATTGTAAATAATTGTAAAATAATAAATCTAGAATAATATGAATTTTTGTAACATAATAAAGTTTAGAAAATAATGCAGATAAATTCATGTACTTTAGAATTATCATTATTTTACTATCATCTCACATACCAAAAAAGAGAAGTTTATACAGTATGCCATTGTTTTTGAGATCAACATAATTGCAAATTATCAAGTGAAATATTGATTTTAAAATTATCACAATGCAAATTACCAATTAATTCAAAATACATATTATAATGTTTCGAAAAAAAGAGTCTTATAAATTATAAGGTAATTAAATCCTCTTCTTTATAAAAACCCATCTTGAAAAGTATAAATATTGATGAAATAACGCATGTACCAAATCACTGTCGGTTCTCATGATCACCCTCATTATCTTCCAGCTCGTTTGGCATGATAACACTATTGTTCTAAAAAATATGTTTTGATGTAGGGTCATGTCTCAATATGAACCACCAATCCCTATCCAACACATCTGAGTAAAAAAACACATGGTTTTAGTGTTTGGGGAAAACATAGGGCTCCCTAGCTTCATCCCACATCTTTCTAGAGTTGATACATATCAGCCCACTATCACGATCTTCCTTTACATTATTCTGATCAGAGGTGTCCCACCACTTGCACCTAAAAATAACACATTGGAAAGAAGAGAAATCCACTTCAATGATCTCTTGTATCTTTCCAATGTAACCTAACGTCCCTTGTACTAGGTTTTGATCACGGTGGCTAGATCGACTAGATTTATTGAACTCGACTTCCACTCCACAGTCTTGTGTCATGTGTTCATAATCGACATTTTCTGTGCAAAAATGGTGTCCATATGCCCACATAGATGGGAACAAATGCACCTATAAAAAAGTTAAAAAATCATAGTGTCATGTGTCTTATAATAACCCAACAGTTAAAATATGAAATATAGATGTAATTACATTTGAAAGGTGCATTATTGAGTTTCAAATGTACATATAAGTTAAAAATATTATTACCGAGTTGGTGCACCCAATCCCTATGTTTAGCACATCCTCTTTAGCACGCGGGTAAGGACCGGTTGCACCGTATTTCTCTCTGACTTGGTCAACAATCCAAATGTTGGGGCATATTTTTGGCATATTCTCTTTTAAATGATCGGGATAAGGCACACTTCTACCATTCAAATGTCTAAATTCTTTCCTATCACTATCCCATTTCATCCTCTTTTTTTCGTACAATGCGACCCATGGTTGTGTTGCTTCAGAATTGTAAAGAACAAATTTATTGATTTCTTCAATTTTTGCATTCACTAATGAAATAAAACTGACATTATATAGTACATAGAGATCAAAATATACATTATAGCGAAGTTCAACATGAATATTTACTTTGTGTAATTTTTTTAAAAATTATAAGTCGCTTACTCTTTATCAAGTGCTTTTTTCCATTCATTTGGAGCAGCTCCCCTTCTCTTTTGTCTTCATCCCTTTCATCATTCCAAATCATCGCACCTGGTCTGTTGTTAATCTACTTGATGTAATCACTGGAATAATAGAAAGACCCATATGATATGTACCCCTCTGCCATAGACCCCTTGGGTTTTGTCCTTTGTCGAACAAAACCTTTCAATTTCTTCATGTACCTCTCTAAGAAGAACATCCAATGACAAGAAACCACCTCAAATAATTCAACCTCATATACTAGGTGGATTAGAAGATGAACCTACAAGTCCATGAAACTCATCAGCAGTTCCTTCTCAAACATACAAACAATCTCAACTATCTTTTGACACCACCGTGGAATGCTAGCCACATGAATCTCCTTTGACATGATCCAACGTACAAATGCAGATAATTTAGATATGGCACGCCCTAGGTCTTGGGGGAATTCATGTTTCACACACCCACACACGAACAAAGGATAATGACACTGCAAAGTTATAAACACGTGAAATAATATACAAAATTAGTTTTGTTTTATGATCCCTACATGGGATAAAATTTATTAATATAACAAATAATAAAATCATTATTTTGACATTATACACACTCTTAGAAGATTCAAATGGCCATGCGATTTCAACCCCGACAAATGGTCATCCACGGTGAATCAGTGCCATAGTGAAGACCCGTATGAAGATGGCACCCTCACACCCATTATAACTTCCTTTGCCAAAGAAAAATCATCTTTTTTTAAAATCCATGGGAAATCACCTTCTTTGAAATACCATGAGTTAGAGGGACCAGTGCTTGCCTCTGATGCTATACTTTCTAATCATCTTGGACAATGTTTCTTTTTAGTTTTTGAAGTAATAATATCTTTCCTAACAGCCAATGTGTCACTTTGTTTCGATGATATGTGCCTCCATAAAGAAGATGAAACATTTTTAAATATATGCATGGGATCTAATAAGTGGGTAATCTTAAGATGCTCCCAATATGGTAGGTTATAAAAGATAGATTTCCTCTTCATCCCAATGAGAAATTTCACAACATAGGTGTCGAATAATTCTGGATCATCGAACATAGGCTCCCCATTTTAATCAAACATTTCTATGAACTCCTTCTCCTTCTCTCTCTCATATGCTTTAAGCCATTCAACTGGTGTCGTTATTGGAGGCATTTGGGTTCTCTCTCGTTTACCCTTGAAAGTGGATGCTGCTCTTCTGTAAGGGTGTTCTTCTGGGAGGAATAGCCTCGAGCAGTCATACAGTGGCTTTCGTGGATCGTTGGACCATCTAGCTTTCAGAGAAGGTACACAACATTTACATCCAAAATACCCTTTTGTTACAAAACCTGTGAGATTATTGTATACAATTTATAACATGGCACGTTAAAGAATATCATGAAGATAAGAACAATTAAAACAAATTAAATAACTAATATGCAAAAGAATATTGTTACGTATATAAACAAATCAATAAACATGTAATTTACCAAAGAAAATAGCTAAGCCTGGATAATCATGTGTCACATATGCCATACAACGTAAAACTCCTCTCTGGTGCGATTGGTCTTGATACATCATATACATTTATCCCTTCCCATAATTCCTTCAATTCATCTACCAGTGGTTGTACATAGACATCCATATTCTTTACTTGTCTTCTACCAGGGATTATGAGAGCCAAAATAATATGTTCATTCTTCATGGACAATCATGGGGGGATATTGTTATTAATCACTACTACAGGCCAAACAAAATAGTTGGTGTTCTGGAGGGAATATGGGTTGATGCTATCCATGGCTATGCTGAGTCGTAGACTTCGTACTTCATCCTTGAATTTTTCGGACCATGTATTCTCTATATGCTTCATGGATTTGCATAACTCCCAGTTGGGATTCGCATAACTCCCAACTCACTTCTGTGTGAGGTATGCCATCCTTGCAACATAGCTAATTCTTTGCAACGAAAGATCCTTTGAATCCTTGGGATTATAGGCATGTGCCTCAATAAATTAAAAGGAGGACCACGTGATTTACCCTTATTTTTTATTTATCATACCTGTCATGCCCCCATTTCAGACATATATTTTTGTTTGCATATTCTCCTCTATATAGAATACAATCACTTGGACATGCATGATATGATATGTACTCAACACCAACATTTTCAACAATTTATTTGCCTCTTCGCAGCTACCAGGAAAGACATTATCACTCGAAATAACCTTATCTTTGAATAACTTGTAGTTGGTGATCATGGAAAATATTAAATGTACATTAATGCTGATATAAAAATTAACGTTCCTAAAATTGACCAATTTTAATGTTCATTGTGTGATTATATTTCTCAAAACTATATAAGGGAGGACTTTATGGTAACTTACCTCAAAATTTCTAAGAAACATGCATTCAACAAGACAAACTTTCTTTCATGTTGTACAGTAACATCTTTGTCCCTAACTGGGTAGAATTTTACCGACCGCCAGGTCCAAAGAGAGGGAAGGTGGAAGAAAATTTAAGGATTTCGAAAAAGGTGTTAGTGATATGAGCATCATCCCCTACTTGATCATTGTTTTGGAATGAATCTAATAACATTGTCTACATGGTAGTCGTATCCCTTAAGTAATCATCCATACCAACCTCTATTTGATTGCCTCCATTTCCAGCTTGTGAATAACTACTATTGATGTAGTCATTCCTAATTGGTGAATCTGGACATAGTGGGAATTGAATCGGTGGTTGATTCAACCATTCTTGGTATTGTTCCTCTCCGATTTTTTCTCTTAATTCAACCTTATCTCAATTTTGCATTGCTGTGGGGTGCAACGGAGGATGGTAGGTAGGTCGCTCATCATCACTAGAATCCTAATAATTTCAAAAAATATATTTGAACATGTTTAGTACAAAATCTATGATATCAATTAGTAAGAACATTGACAATGCATGATTAATTGGTTTGACTTTGAAATAATTAAACTAATATACCAAACAATTATTATTACCATCATTTTCCTGAGATTGTGGCTAGAAGATGTAATATTGTTACAATTGGTAGGGTGAAGCAGCTGTCCATTCTAATCTACCAAATGCGCCTTGCGGTATGCTACTCTTGATAAGAGCTTCCGATGTTTTGGAGCTATTTGAATATTTTGTGCATCTGAATTCGATTATGAATGTGCATGAACCTGCAAATTTGTATACATTATAAATTTTATTAAGCTGATTGACATGGATAAAAAAAAAATTCAATTAGATAATGAAAATATAAATAAAATCTTAAGTAAATATTACTTCTCGATATGGATAGGGAGAACTCCACGATGGAATTTGAGAAATATTATGGAACGAGCTGGATTTTGAAGAATTGTCCATTAGATATAATTATGATATTTTCTCCATGCATTTGAGCAAAATCAATAATAAATTTTGGTGTACAAACCTAAAATTAATTTCGGTGCCTTAAAAATGGACTTATTGTTATCAGTGCTAATGTATAGTTAACAACACCGGTGTGTTTTAGTTACTGCACACTGGTGTTGTGTTATTAATTTACGCACTAGTGCGGTGTTATTAATTGACACACTAGTGACGAAAAGCCGCAAATAAAAAAAATGCAACTTTATTTTTTAAAGTGAAAAAAAGGCGGTAAATTGAAAAATTGACGGAAAAATATTTTCGAAAATATAATTTCATAAAACAATTCTTTAAATAATAAACACTTTTCATTATTTCACTATTTTTGCAAATAAGTTTAGCCAGAGATTTTCACGAGACATACCTGGAGCAAGAGAGCACGAGAGCACTGTGGAGCAGTGAAATAATTTCGAACAAAACTATTCAAACAATCAGAATTCCAAACCTCTGGTGATTCAAACCCTGTAGCATAGAATTTCAAATGATCTCACGATTAATTTTTTTTTTTTTTTTTACATTTTCTGCAGTAGTTTTTACAAAGTAATTAAAAAACATTAACTTTACTGTTCATTTTCAGATTTAAAAAAAAAAAAAAAATCTATTTTACCCTAAACCCTTCATTCTTTTTGTTTATGCCCTTCCTTCTTCAAGTTTCTGTGATTTCAGAATTATGGCTTTTCATTTTCGATTTATAGGTTTTTTATTGCTCTATATATAGGCCTATGACATCTAACCCATGAGACGACTTGCATAGTCAGATGCAAATCCATGTCAGCCCTTGCGTGAATTTTTTAAAAATTGATTTTTTTTTAATCGGTGCACCCTGCGTAACCTAGCGCACCGGTGCGTTGTCTTATCACAACGTACTGCGCACGTGATTTTTGATAAAAAAAAATTAAAAAAAACTTTTTTTAATTCCTGCGCCATATGTAAAATATGGCACTGATGCGCTATTTCATGATAGTGCAGTGCACCGCACACATACTATTTGGAAAAAACACATTTTTATTTTATGTGGCATCAATTTTTTATTTAAAGTACTAGATGTCCTTGTTGATAGAGAGCACCGCATAGTGTGTTAGCTCCCCGTAATTTTCTAGATTGATTGAGACACAAATGGACAGGGTTAACATCAAACCAAGCTTTAGAATCCAAGGACCTAGCCTTCTTGGATTCAGAGAGGGATCTCTCTATTAGGTGCAAAGATGTGAACTTGTTCGCTGATTAGAGTGATTTCAGGCTAGTTATGAAGTATTGGGCTTGTTGATTGTTTTTTGGTTGGGTATGATACTTAGATAGAATAGAAAGAAAACAAGGAAAACTTCAAGTCATTGGGCAATGGAGTCTAACAAGGTCATGATAGGTTCATAAATAGATTAGAGAGTATTGTAGGGAAAATCTAGCTTGGTTGGTGGATCTTGAGGTTTGAAGGATCATGAGATGAACATTAATTTTGAGAAACAAAGTTTGACAAAGAGCAGTAAAGAATTATCTACCATATACTTAAACTAAGGGAGTTAGAAGAATCATAAGCATAAAGAAGAAATCGAAGGCAGAGCTAACCCTAAACTCTTTGATTCAGACTTAAAGCAGACAATTATCCAAGACAAACATTCATATGAAATACAAAAAGGCAAGAAAAATTATTTAACTTTCTTGGATTTCATTATCAAGAGCAGAAAACATTAAAGATGCAAAAATAACTATAATCATAGAGGGAGAGAAACCCTAAACATCTAAGATTATAGCTATGAAGGGTCTTTGAAACAATTAGCTAAGCCAATGCAAAGAGCATGATTGAAACAAACTTCTTTGACAAACCTAGGTAATGGTGCTTTAAAGAGATGACTCCAAGGACGCAGTTTTTAGTGGCAACAAATATGCAGGGCTAGCCATAAATCATGCTTGATACCAACTGATATAAACCATTAAAGAAATAGACAAGCTCAGAAAATCCTTAGAGAGCAAAAAGATGGATTCTCTAACACGTCATAGCAGAAGAAAACATTAAGGCAGTGAAGAACAAACAGACCTAAGGTGCCATCAGAAAACATTCCTTAGTCTAAATTCTTTGTCCTAATGCAACATATAAAGATGGAAACACAATGATAAACTATAAAACATGAACATAAAGAAACACTTCACCATCAACCAGGCTCAGGGATCCTGCGACCAATCCTCCTCCATCAACAAACAGACTAGGGCATTCATAAGCTCCAAGACATCAAATTCTTTTCAAATTCCAAGGGAATATGTATTAATTCAATATTAGTCATAAAAATCCAACCAAATAAATAAGAGCCTCATGCTCTATTTATGGAGCAAATGAGGAGGTGGAAACCATTAGAGGCTTCCAAAAACCCTAATTTTGTCATAAATGTCATTTATGTGCTTAATGACCATGCAAGGCCCAAGACACATAATATCTAAGCTAATAAATGAAAAATATCATAACATAACTCCTCAATCAAATCTGGAGTGATTTTCCCAAGAAAATATTAAAAAATCATTTTGCCATCAATTTGTGCGTTTTGTTGACTTTTGCCACTTTTGGTCCTTTGTGCGCAACGCCAAAATATCAGAAAATAGGTGTAATTGTAGTCCATTTTTGACCTCCTTCCTGGTGTCGGATTTTGCTCTATGATGGCTCGTTGGAAAGCTTGATGAGTCTAATTTCCAAAAATTCTTGATTTTTTCTAAATTAATTCCATTTACCTTCTCAAAAATGAAATCTCCCAACACTGCTCTATGCGCAACACCTGGTCTGAAATGGAGGTAGAAAGGTCAAAATTTGGGTGTTTTTTGACCTTTTGAGGGGGGAAAAATGGTCCAATTGACTTGAAATTTTGTGGGTAAACTGTTAGTGATGTGATAAACCCAAAAAAGTAAACTTGGAGAGCTGAATATGCACCAATGTTGTGCGTAGCACCTAGGGTGCTGCGCTCCTAGGGGTCAAAATTTGGAAAAAACAAAATTTTGTCGAAATTGCCTCAAATTTGGTGGAGAAGGTATTCAAGGGTTTTTAGAAGCCTATGAGAAATATTGAGCCATGTCTCTAATTTTTTCTTGGTCTTTACCTTTTTTGAGTGCTCAAAATTCAATGCCTCCTCACTGATTTTTCATTGTCACTTTGTTCCTCTTATTGAGTTACTTGCTGCACTTTCTTCATTATCCTCCTGCTTGGCATGAAAACCACTCTCTTATTTGTCTTCACCATATTCTTGTCTCTTATCTTGCTACCTTTAGTGCTGTTGCCTTGTTTTTGGAGTTGATCATCAACCTCTGTATCTATTTCACTTTGGCCTTGTCCTTCATTGATGTCTTCTTCTTTTTCATTGCCTGCCTCTTCAAAATCAGTTTCAGCCTCATCATCTGTCTATTCTTGATCTTCTATTTCCTTATCATCTTCCTTAATTTTTCCACTTTTTGCACTATTATTGTGCTCATTGTCTTTCCCATGCTCATATTTCTCTTGGCTGCCTTGTGAGCCTTCTTGCTGGTTGTTACCGTAATTATTTTCTTCATTACCTTCTTGGTCTTCATATTTTTCATCATCATTATCTTTTTCTGTGCTTGGGAGTGAGCAACTTGTATCTTCTCCATCAATGTTTTTTCTCCAAGTGTTCACTATTTTTACTTTCATGGCTGTCAATTTCATCTTTATTTTTATCTAAACTCTGCCTCTAACCTGCTGATTTCTTCCTCAGACATGGTGACTGGTATAAAAAAATAGGATTTTTAGGTTGGTGAGGGCCTTTAGGTTTATGGAGGGCAAGTGAGTGATGTGTGGGAAAAATTTCAGCAAATGAGGGCAAGATGAAGCAATCAGAGAATGTTTTTAGAGTCCAGAGGTAGGTTGGCTGGTACTGAATGTTTTACACCTATGACAACTCTCAAATTTGCAAACTCTGCCCTAGAAGGTCAATACTTGGATTTTCATGCAGATTAGGGTTTGGTCACATTAGGTTTTTTAATTTTCTCCTTGATTATGAAAATAACACTTGGAAGGTGAGGAAAAAAGGACCACTAACCTTGCTTGACTGATGCAGGAGTTTTGGAGGCAAAGAGTTGGATTTAGGAAAATTTTGAGCAATTTTGACAAAAATCTATCTGTGCGCAACACCTGCCTAGGTGTATAGCGCCTGGCTCCAGGTGCGTAGTGTAGTGTTATTTAACACTGCACCTGCCTCCTCTGTGTGCAGTGCCAGGCTCTAGGTGCGTAGCACCTCTGCCAGTGCGCAACGCCCATTTGCAGAGGGCATTTGGAGGCCTTCCCTGTGTCGGAATGAGCTCCGTGATAGGTCATTGGAAATATTTTGGAGTCTAATTTCCAAAAATTATTTTTTTTTCATTTGGTGTCCATTTACCTGTCCAAAAACTGATTCTCCCAACACTGGTCAAAAAGTGTTGAATGATGGTGTAGAAATGCAGAGTGCTGGTGCAGGAAACTTTTCGGGGCCTTCCTTAACTCCAAATTGAGCTCATCATAGCTCATTGGAAATCTATTCAAATATATTTGTCATGTGACTCATTACGAAAATCATTTTGACACTCCAGCTATGAGAAAAAAATATTTTCCCAACGTCACTCCAGAAGTGTAGAAATTCTCCCATGACACCTGTATTTTTGACATTGCTCCCAAACCATGATACCTGTGTAAAACATGAAGGAGGTTTTTCTTCTTGGCCCCATTATGGAAAAAATCCTCTCTCACTTTTTACATATTAATTTTTGTTTGGTCACAAACATGTTTTTGAATAAAAGCTATCCCTAGGTGTGACACATGGCTTGTCTCTTAGAATGAATTCTTGGAAAATGATGGAGGCATGATTTTTATGAGCTGATATAGACTTATTCTTGATGACATGATATATCAAATGAATCCTTTTCTCTTTTGCCTCCTTTTCATATCAAACCCTAGCTTAGTTGGAAGAGGAAATTAGGGTTTGGTGTAGGGGATTTACGACCACCTTGCAAAGGGAGGGGAATGAAAGGGTTAAAGGTTGTATAAATTCTTGGGGAAATTTTTGGGGATAGGAATAGATTTTAGGGAGTAGGGGAAAGTGGAATTTCAAGAATTGAGTGAGGGGAAGTTGTCCAAAAGGTCAAAACACAAGCCTAGTCTCAAAAAGTGTCAAATTGTGGCAATAGACTAGGTTTTGTAGAAAAATGATGATTCTGAGGGATAGGAGTGATGGGAAGTGTTTATGGAGGTATTTTAAGGATCGGAGGAGGTGTAAGAGCATTAATATATAAGCTTTGTTGATGATTTAATCATGGAGGTCATGAAACCAAGAAAAATGCCCTTAAAAACCATAGATAGACAATGGAGGAGTTTAGGAAAAACAAAAATAGAGGACCGAGGCGACGAAACATAGTGATAATGAGTGACATGAGCCCATGATGGGTCTTTTGGGATGGGTGAGCTGAGCTTGACATGATGGAATGATGAAATAGTGAAAATTTATCCTAAGGATAATGAAGGCCATGAGATTTCTAGAACTCACAATGTTCATGAACTTTGTTTCTAGAAATCTAGAACCAATACTTAGTCATCTTCAGATAGTGAAAATTATGGATGACTAACAGTGGCTCCACTTAGGGAGGGAAACTCCTTTTCAGGAGGTGTCCAGAACTTTCAGATCTCTAGGTTTATGAAGACTAGTGCCTCATCCATTGGGCAGATTTTTAACTCTTTCACTTGCTGATGCTTGCTTGAAGTTGTGATCTTAGTAATCTGAAAAACATGAATAAAATCAACATCATATCTACCTACCCAACCTACTTGCCTAACATTTTATCTTCCTTGGGCGCACTTGAACTGGCAAACGCTTGACATTTCTCTTTTGAAAACAAAAATCAAACTATTCAATTGTACCCTTATTTCTTCCAAGAGTTCAGATTAGGCTAATGAACTCTTTTTATTTTATACCTAATCTACTCATTTTTCAGGATTAAACTATTTGAAAAACTTTATTCTCTATCATACTAACATGAAATTGAAAGCATGGTAAATCAGGATTAGGCAATTTGACTTACCATGAGTTGTGGCATAAGAACAAGCTGCACACAAATTTTATTTTTGTAAAAACACAACTAGAAAAGCAAGGGTTGTGATTTATCATTTGGTAAAAATTCCTATATTTCTCTTTGGTTCAGTTTTAAGCATGTGGAACCATCATTCTTCATCCCTAATCTACTTCTTTTGACAATTCAAGTTCAAATGATTTTGACAAGCATCTTTCTCACTAACTTATCAACAATAAATTGAAAACATGTTCAACCATGATTAGGCTAGATGATTAAACAAGAATTCTTTATGAACAAGTAGTGGCATTTAGGCTTGCACACTTTCAGTCAGACTATTTTTTGGGTATGGGGCTGTACCTCTTCTTTTCATCTGCCCTCTTTTTCATTTTTCTTTGTTTTTTACTTTTTCTCTCTTCTTGGTCAAAACAATCTAAAACTAAAGGTAGAAAGATGCTCATAGTGCTAAGCTTATTTTCCTGCCTATCTATCCTAGTCTAACCTATACATGATATACATTTAGCTGGTGAACTCTCTTTTCCAATACATCCAATCAAGCAGATGATTCCATGAGGGATATTGGTTTAGCTCTTCGATTGTTTTGAAAAAATCAAAAGGCCACTCCCACCTCACTTGTGTTTGAACAGTAGTGCTTAACGTTTTTCTTGCACTTTGCAACAAAATGCTCTTGACATAATATACTCTTCTTTTAGATGTCTCTAATAAATCAGCAAAGGGATCTTGGAACAATACCTGAACGTGAGGATTTGGAAAATAAGATTGATCCAGGAATGCTTCTTCCTCCGCTTGGCTAAGCTTGGGAATCCTTTGGGAAAGAAACCCTTTCTCTTCCTTATGATCATCTGAACTGTCAAACTCATCATATATTTCCATGTTTTCCTCTGGAAAACCTAATTGAAAAGAGCTATAGCTTTTCTCTTTCTCTTGTGAAGGCTGGACATATGGCTGAATGTGTTCTTTTTTGTTAAAATCAATACCCAAATATTGCAGACTTATGATTGCATTAAGGTTGTATTTGATGAACTAAAAGGAAGCACAACAAAGAGGTAAAGATCCTTCCCTTTCTCCCAAAATTTCTACACTTTCTTCTTCACTGTCATAGTTGAGTGGTATTTGCTGATCACTATTTTTGAGCTATTGAGAATGACTATCTTTGTCCCACAAACTAATCACTGATTTTTCGGTAGTTTTGGCTTGAGTTTGGAGAACATAATCATCATCATATTGATCATATTTGGGAAGCTTATTCATAGGAGGAATGCCATCCATTATGCACACTTGATCAGCAGATTGTTCCATCATATGAAAAGGAGAGTGTTCATGGCCAATAGCTTCTCCTTTTGCAATCTGAAATGACTCGAAGCACAAGGGTAGGGACTCAAGAGGTGCTGGCTCATCTTCCATTTCTGTTTTGTAATCCAAAAAGTCATACCAAGATGATTTCAGGGGAGAACTTCTGGATTTGAAAAAGGGTTTGTATTATTCATTTCCTCCCTTACTGATTCTTTAGAGCATTCTACCTTGTTTCTATTTTCAATTTTCTTGTATTACTCTCTTAATAGTGAAGCACAAGATGTAGGAAGGCATACAGTACTTACTTGACAACTTTCCGCATCTTCTTCTTTGCAACCTTGGTCAGCCAGTATGTTTTGATAGCTATCTTTGCATTGAAATGACTGATTTGGTTCTTCCCAAGAAAATGGTATTGGCTGATTTGAATAATCAGCACCAACCTCAACCTTGTATTCTTCCTCTTTCCTGCCAAGCATATGCATCATTTTGTTGATTGTATCTGTCAACATCTCTAGCTTTACCTCTGAACATATAAGTCTCTCTTGATCTTCTTTATCTTTCTCTATTACTCTTAGCTTTGCCTCCCTGTTTAGTATGTTTGCTTCCACATCAAATGCTATCTTTTGCATTTCCATCAAGGTTGAAGGATCTCTTTCTCTTATATGGAAAACCATCTCTGGGTCAAAAGTACTTGGTTAGTGCAAGAGAGCCCACCCTGAAGGTGGCTTTATCTTAGCAGGTATTGCATTGTATACCTTATTGAACTTGGCTGAAAAGTCTTGTATTGTTTCCCCTGCTTGTATTTTTAAATTCTTGTATTCCTTTATGATGAGAACTTCATTTCCCATGACCACCCACCTATCTAGGAAGACTTGAGTGAATTGATGAAAATTGATAATGCTTGCAGCTGGAAGGTCCTTAAACCAACTCTTAATTTTTCCTTGTAATGATAAGGAAAACATTCTAATATGCACATCATATTCTTCTATTTCAAAAAGGTCAAGTAAATTCTCAAGATTTTGAATGTGTTATTCAATGGTGACTTTTGAGCTTTCTCCATCAAATTTGGGTAGTTTATTTGCAAAATTTGCAGGGAGGGCTTGGAAGATAGGAGGCAAAATTAGAGGGTTGTATCTTTCTGAGACCTTTTGTGGGTATAGGTAGTGTAAAAAGAGATTTATGACTATTTTAGGTTTCAGCAAGAGCAGGAAAGGTAGCATGAGGCTCATGTTTCACTAGGTCTTCCACAAGTGAATATGGGGTAAGCACAGGTATATGAGTCTGCTCATGCTCTGAAATTTGAGGCTTACCTTTTCGAGGCTTGAGGTCTTTCCAGTAACCAATGTAGATCTCATATTTGTATTCTTGATTAGGCTTAAAGTAGGATAGAACATAGTTATAGGTAAAAGCAATAATTTCTTGAATCCAAATTAGGCCTGAGTGCTCTTTCTTTCTAGGATGACTGGGCATGTTTCAGTTTCTTCTAGTGGAGTCTTTAGGTCTATTGAGAGTTGTGGAGTCGCCAGGTGGATGTTTTTTTTTTTTTAAGGATATGTACATATTTTCCACCACCAATAACCGACAAAAATCAATCTAGGGACTGTTTAGGGTTTTCTGAGTTTCCTGATGCAACCCTAAGGTTTCAATGAGTATCCTCTAGCTAAGTCATCATCTTGCTAGGATGGTAATGCAATTAGCTTCTACTCTTGGCTATCAGTTGATTCTCCTAGTCTAATTGAGGGTCTAAAAGAGTGTATAAGGGTTTGTTAGGCTACTATGAACTCGGTCCCACCGTGATCGCCATTATGTTAGTGTGGCAATGAGGTGGCATATTCACTTGATATTTTTTTTTTTTAACAAGGGCTTCTGAAGTCCTAAGGGATACTTAGATTGTCACTAACTCAGAAGGTCCCACCGTGATCACCATTATGTTAGCTCCCCATAATTTTCTAGATTGATTGAGATACAAATGGACAGGGGTAAAATCAAACCAAGCTTTAGAATCCAAGGACCTAGCCTTCCTAGATTCAGAGATCGATCTGTCTATTAGGTGCAAATATGTGAACTTGTTTGTTGATTAGAGTGATTTTAGGCTAGTTACGAAGTATTGTGTTTGTTGATTGTTTTTTGGTTGGGTATGATACTTACATAGAATAGATAGAAAACAAGGAAAACTTCAAGTCATTGGGCAATGGACTCTAACAAGGTCATGATAGGTTCATCAATGGATTAGGGAGTATTGTAGGGAAAATCTAGCTTGGTTGGTGGATCTTGAGGTTTGAAGGATCGTGAGATGAACATTAATTTTGAGAAACAAAGTTTGAAAAACAGCAGTAAAGAATTCTCTATCATATACTTAAACTAAGGGAGTTAGAAGAATCATAAGAATAAAGAAGAAATCAAAGGCAGAGCTAACCCTAAAATCTTTGATTCAGACTTAAAGCAGACAATTATCCAAGACGAACATTCAAATGAAATACAGAAAGACAAGAAAACTTATTTAACTTTCATGGATTTCATTATCAAGAGAAGAAAACATTAAAGATGCACAAATAACTACAATCATAGAGGGAGAGAAACCCTGAGCATCTAAGATTATAGCTATGAAGGTTCTTTGAAACAATTAGCTAAGCCAATGCAAAGAGCATGATTGAAACAAACTTCTTTGACAAACCTAGGTAATGGTTCTTTAAAGATATGACTCCAAGAACAGAGTTTTTAGTGGCAACAAATATGCAGGGCTAGACATAACTCATGCTTGATACCAACTTATCTAAACCATTCAAGAAATAGACAAGCCCAAGAAATCCTTAGAGAGCAAAAAGATGGATTCTGTTGGGGTCCTGTGTTTTGATAGATTGGCTTACCAAAAGACAAGGCAACATACAAACCAAACTTCAGAGCTCTAGGATCTATCCCTCCTAGTCTCAGAGAGGGATCTATCAATATGTTTATAAAGATATGTCTTGAAAGGTTTAGAAATTGATTTTAGGCTAGTTATGAGGTTCAAGGTTGTTTGTTTTTGTTTGGTTGGACAAGTATGTTTCATGTGGTATTAGATAAAGCATGGGAATCTGCAAGTCATTAGGCAATGGAGTCATGTGAAGTCCAAATAGTTATGACTAAGAAGGAAGGGAAACCAAAGGGAAAATCTAACTTGGTCGAGGATCTGTTGAATAATATAGGTGAAATGAGATGGAAATTAAGGACTAAGAGTGAAAAACAAACTAAACCCTTTCAAAATGACTTAAATGATTCGGGGAACGCCCTATTTCCTCCAGTAAGCTCACTGCTTTGGACTTAATCAATTTAAACACTCAAAGAAAGAGAAATTTAGACTAAACCTTCGAGATGAGTTATAGGATTCGGGGAACGCTCTATTTCCTCCTACAAGTTCACCTTTGAGAGCTTAACCAACAAAGACATACAATTGCAGTCCAAGAAGAGGGAACGCCTTAGACATCTAGGACTACAACTATAGGGGCCTTCAACACAATGATAACAATAAGGAACAGAGGGTATGATTGAGACAAAACCTCACTGTCAAACTGCCAGCATTAATAATCAAAGGTAGACTCCAGATACGATATTCAGTGGTAAAGAAAGAGGGAACGCCTAAACATTCTTTAACACAACCGAATTAACCATTTCTAAAGTAAAACAAACTGAGTTTAAAGAGAGCTATTAGACTACCCTGTCACATTCAGTAGCAGAAAACATGTAGACAGTGAAGGATAAATAGGTCAGAGGTGCTTCTGATATACATTTCTTTGCTCAAGATTTTTATCCTACTGTAAGCAAAGCATAATGGAACAAAGTGAAAACACAAGAAATAACATTAACAATAAGAAGTACTTCACCAGAACTAGGCTCAGGAATCCGATGGTCCAGCCTCCTTCATCAACAGAAAAACACAGATCTTCACACTCTTTCAGAATGCCAAAGCTTCTTCAAAGAAGCAATATGTATTATTTTAGAAATCACAAATGCCAACCTTTTACAATAACTTTGTGGCTTGTTTGAGACCATTTTGATATGACAGAAATCACCCACAGGGTGTCCTTGAGAAGAAAATCATTTGGAGAGGTGCTATTATCTTCTCGATGTGAGTTAAGTGAGGAATGGGCTACGAGGACTCCCATACTTCTAAATAACCGCCTCTGAAAATTTGTAGTATCTTCCCTGGTGCAATAACTGCTTGGAAGACTTGTGTGCATGGGTAAAGGTCAGGTCTCTGTCAATCATCGTTCTGCATTACTAGCTGCTCTGTCTCCTTTGTAATTAAACCTGCATTAGTTCTGTTTATGCTTTCACTTCACTGATCGCTCGAACTTTTTTTAGCACTGATGTCCTCAAAAGTTGTGTTACTCTTTCAATATTATGCCTTTCAACCCTTTAATATTTTCCTGATACACTCTAAACTTTTGCAAACTTGTTTGTGTGAATACACAGGCTAAAAATGGCGCTGGAGGATTCATGTCAGGGTCAATAACCCTAATTTTCAATAAAAAACAAAATGCTTTTAAACCTACAAAACACGAGAAACCTGTTATGAAATCTTGCGCGGGGCTTAAAACTGCTTCAGAAAGGTTTTGGCAGAGGTGGAGGAGCGATTGCAGAGGAAATGTGCGTGGTGGAGAAAGGTTACATGACACAACACCATGAAACCAAGGTTTAGACATGAATAAGCGTGGGAAAAGACTTTTAGTGTTAAAACATCAAAGTTTTAATGTTTGGGCGAATACAAAGGAAATGGGAAAAAGCGATGGAAAAAATATGAAATGGACCTTAGGTGGTGGGACCCGGTCATGGCGGGGAGCGATTAAACACAAGCCGTTGGATCTGGTTTGAATGGAAAATCAGGATTGGATCGGCGGATCACAATCGAGGGAGGCAGCGGGGTTGACATCTTGAAAACTTCCGATTGGCGACGGTGCAATTGAGCGCCAGCCGTCCGATCCGGGTCAAGATCAACGGTGGAGATTGAATCAACGGGGAGGAAGACTGGAGTGATGGGAGGGGTGAGGTATAATCTAGGCCATTGGATCCGAATGGATGGACGGATAGGATCCAATCGGGGGTTCGCCAATCGGAGAGACGAAAAGTGGCACATTTTAACATTTGTGATTAGAGGGGTGGTGCGATTATGCGATAGCCATTGGATCTGGAGACAGATCGACGACTCACATTAAATCAGAGGGGTGAGTGGATAGGGGTGATGGGCGCGCGCAGGACAAGCGCTGATTGTCAGATATTCTAAGATCGACGGCAGAGATTTCTTCAAAGGGCTAACAGACTTAACACTATCGCATCGGAACTTTCGTGGTTTACAAAGGAAAAAGGTGTTCCGCTCCGATTCTCCGATGTGATAAGCGCCTTATGGGCTAGTGCTTGGTCTTAGCGCTGGGGTCATGTGGGGAAGTGTTTTTGGGGGCTGGCCGAAAGGGGCTTAAGGCTTTAGTGCAGAAATGAGTTTTTAGGCCAAAAAACGAGGATTTTTAGGGATTTTCTTGGCTTTCGGTAAAGGGGAAAAGGTTATTTAAACCTGTAAAAAGGGATTTTTAGAGGTTCAAAGGGATTTTGAAGGATTTTCAGGAGGAAATGGGGGTATTAAAGAGGAAAATGAGGCTTTATGAAAATGAGGGGAAATGAGTCAAAATGGGCAGTTTCAGAGGCCTTTGGAAAACAGTTTCTTTCATAGATCTGGCAGGGTTTCGGGCATGCCCTTGTAGAAACAGCAGTGGAGATTAATCCAAAGGGACAAAGAATCATCATAAGACTTCAAAGATGATGGATTTTCAGGGGAAATAAATGTCTTGAAGTCTTGTAAACAAACTTAGCCAGCATTTGGTATATCAGAATTTATGGGTGGCTAACAGTGGCTCCACTTGGGGAGGACAACTTGCCCTTTAGGTGTCCAGAACCTCAGTAATCTCTGTATTTAGCAGACCAATGCCTTTCCATTGGGAAATAGTTTTTCTTTTGATCTGATAACCTTTGCAGCAACCTGAAAACAACTGTCATTCTTCAAAACAACATTTATGCCTGCCCATTCCTACTGTCCTATCATTTTTTCTTCCTTTCAGTGCACTTGGATTGGAGAACTCTTTTCCAACCTTTTATTTTGCAAACAGAAAAATAAACCTATCTAATGCTACCCTTATTTCTCCAAGAGCCCAGATTAAGCAGTTGGAATCTTAATTATCTACCTAATCTAATACCTGTTAGGATTAAACAGTCTGGCAGGTTTTCATTCTCTATATTCTAAGACAAAAATTGAAAATACAGTCAAACTAGGATTAAACTGTCTGGTTTGCTATGGGTCCATGGCTTAAAAACAACTACACACGAACTAAAAATAACAGAAATTAAACAAAACTTGGAAGGATTAAAGATCTGGAATCCAAACACATTCTTCCTTCTTACTGTGACTCAGATTTTGAGCTTTTTAGAGTCACCTTTCTTTCTTCACTTCAGCTCTGGTTTGGATCCTGTTAGAACTGTTCTCTTTTCTTCTATCCCAATCTATTCTACTGATAAGCCAAGATTGAATAGTTTGGCAGATCTTCTTCGCTATCCTATTAGCAGTAAATTGAAACCTGCCCAATCATGATTAGGATGCATGATTGGACAATAGTGCTTCTTAACGTAGTGGCATTTGAGCTTGTACACTTTCAGATTTTCTTTCTTTTTGGTATGGGGCTATACCTTTCTTGTTTTATTTCTGCCCTCCTTTTTTTTGTTTTTTTTGTTTTTGTATTTTATTTCTTTTTCTTGATGCAAACGGTATGTACAATGGATGAAAATCTCTGAAACTTAAGATCCTTGACAGAAGTAGTGTTTAAGCATCCTGACATTGACAGGACCTCCTAACACTTCTTCACCATTCAGTTCTTGCAAGAAAAATGCATTATGCCCTCTTAAGGAATGGATAATATAGGGCCCTTTCCACAGATTTTCAAACTTACCATGTTTTCCTTTCTCTTCCCTTCTTGAATCCAATTTGAGAACCACGTTCCTGACTTGGAAGTCATTTGCTTTAGTCTTTTTGTCAAACTGCCTTTTGATGTTTTCTTGGATTGCTTGAGTTCTCTGGTAAACTTCCTCTCTGGTCTATTGCAAGTGGATGGTCTGATTGATCCTTCTCTGCATATCATTTTCTTCAACTTGAACCTCCTGAAGGAGTTTCATGACTGGAACTCCCAAGGATGTTGGGAAAACAACATCCATGCCATAGACCAGCTAATATGGGGATGTGTTGATTGAATTTTTGGTGGTTAACCTGTCAGCCCACAAAGCATGAACAAGCTTACCATGCCATGCTTTTTGATCCTGCTCCGACAACTTTTTGATGATGTTGATCAGGCTCTTATTGGAAGATTCAACAAGTCCATTTCCTTGGGGGTAATAGGCAGTAGAGTGGCCCAAGGTGATCCGATATTTATGGAAGAAATCAACCATCTTTTTGGATTTAAAGGCAACAACATTGTCTGTGATTATTTTCCTAGGACAGCCAAATCTGGACAATATGTTGGTCTCAAGGAATTTAATAATGATAGAGTTAGTAGCATTCCTAGTGGGTATGGCCTCTATCCATTTGGTAAAATAATCCGTGGCTATGAGGATCCACTTATGCTGGGCTGAGGAGGGTGGATGGAGTTCCCCTATAAAGTCCAAACCCCACTGTTGGAAGGGTGTTTCAACACTAATAGGCTTCAAGGGTAAGGGCAAGAGCTTTCTCCTACCGTCGAAAATCTGGCATTTGTGGCAAAAAATTACTAGTTTGTGGGTGTATAGAAAAAGGTCGGGCCAATAATAACTTGATCTAAGGATTTTGTTTGCTGTGGTCTTCCAATTTAAGTGCCCTCCACATTCTCCTTCATGCATTTCATGCATGATTTTTCCTGCATCATTCTCAAGTAAACATTTCAGTAGTATCCCAACAACATTATTCCAATATAAAACTCCATCTATCATGCAATATTTTAAAGCCTTTTGTTTCACAAATCTAGCTTTTGTTTTCGACAAAGAAGGAGGAGCATTTAAGTAAAGCAACACATAAATAATATCGACATACCATGGAGAGTTCATGAATGTTTCTTCAGTAAATGGTGCTGGGAACTCTTCTATCTCTTATAAGGCATCAACCATATTCATATCTAGAACCTTGAAATTAGACTCGGCCATGAGTTTTGCTAATCCTTGTCCCTTGATGAGTTTGGTAGGCCTGATTTCTAAGTCGTATTCCAGAATAGTGGCAATCCACTTTCCCCTTTTACCATCGGGGTCCTGACCTAGAATATCTTTGACTACGGTGTGTGGCACAAAGGCAATGATGTGTGAATGTAAGATGTACACCCTGAAATCCTTTAATGCTTTAACCAGTGACAAGGCTTGCTTTTTCATGATGTTGTATTTGAGTGGGGCATATCTTAAGGCTTTGATGAAGAAGGAAATAGGTTGTTCTTGCCCCGAGTTATTCTTTTGCAACAATACTGCAGTTATTGTATGTTCCGATGCAAAGGAAAAAAAAAAATTTATTTGGTGAAATCAGGACTGATGAGGACTGGTGCTTGAGTAAGGGCTTTCTTTACCAGTTCGAATGACTGTTTAGCTTGCATTGTCCATTTGAAACCTACTTCTTTCCTAAGCATGTTAGTGATTTTTTTCAATAGCTCGGCAAGGTTGGGGATGAATCTCCTCAAAAAATTAATCTTTCCAATGAAATACTGTAATTCTTTGAGATTCCTAGGGTGAATAATATTCAATATGCCCTCAATTCATTTAGGATCTATTTTGATCCCTTCTTCAGAGATTATATGACCAAGAAGGTTTCCTTCTTGGAGGCCAAAGAGTGTCTTTTTGGGATTTAAAGACAATCCAAATCTTCTGCATTTCTCAAAAACTTTCCTTAGATGTTCTAAATGTTCTTCATCAGTTTTGGAGAAAACCGTGATATCATCTAGGTAGATGATTATAAAGTAGCCTATGTCTTCCGAGAAGGCTATGTCCATGGTCCTCTGGAAGGTTGCCCCTGCATTCATCAAGTGAAATGGCATTTTGACATACATAAATGTCCCCCACGGTATGGTAAAGGTTGTCTTATTTTGATCACTTGGGAGGACTAACACTTGGTTATAACCCGAGAACCCATCCAGTAAGGATATTCTTTTTGACCCAGCTACCCTTTGCAGAATGTGGTCCATTTTTGGCAAAGGGTAGTTATCTTTCAGAGAGGCTCTATTAAGATGTCTGAAGTATATACGTAGCCTAATATCCCCTGTCTTCTTCCTGACAGATACCAGATTGGAGACCCATTCTGAGTATCTGACAGGAACAATGATCCCTGCATCATACATCTTCTTAATTTCTTTTTCTACTGCAGGAAATAAGACAGGGTTTATCCTCCTTAATTTTTGTTTGAAAGGTTCCTAATTTTCCTTTAGAGGGATCTTGTGCTGAATGATGCTAGTGTCATACGATTTCAAATCTTTATACTCCCATTCAAAGACATCTATAAACTCTTTGAAGAGTGCTATGTATTTCTGTTTGATGTGGGCAGGCAGGGTGCTAGATAAATTAATCATTTTAGGCTCAGTTGGGCTGCCTATATTGTGCTCTTCCACATTAGTTTCCATGGGTTCTGTCTTTGGTTCCTTAGCCACATTGTTGAAATCAAAGAGATGTTCTAGCGGCGCAAGGTGTTTGGGTATGGTATCGCCTTTACACTCTAGAACTTCAAGGTCATTTTGGTCTGGATCATCAGATAAATTTTCTTTGAAAAGATGATCAAACTGATTTATATCAGTAGGGGAGGGGGATTCTGTTTCAGGAATTTTTTCCCCATCTAAACATTCTTTTTCATGGTTGCAACTTGGTGATGCTGTGGCAAACTCATTCTTTGATTGTAGGAAATCCTCTATATGTTTGTCATTGTTAAAAACCTGCCAATTATCTTTGTTATCAGGCACTGCTAGTCTATTATTTACCTTTATAATGATTTTTTCCTCAATTTGTGGTATCTGGCAGTTACTAGCAGCAAAAGAAATTTCGTTTTCCAAGTGGTTTTGGGCTCTTGGTATGAACACCAGTTCATATTTTTCGAAAGTTTTCAGGAGGTCTAAAACAATGTTCCTATATTCTCTGAGCCTGGGGTTTTTGGTTGCGTATTCCCCTTTGATTTGTTTGATGACCAACTCAAAATCTCCTTGTACTGATATATTTTTTGGCCTTTAAATATTTAAGTATATGCAGGCCAAGGAGAAGGGCTTCATACTATGCGATGTTGTTAGTGCACGCAAATTCTAATTTGCAGGCATGTCCTCTGTTTGAGTTGTGTATCCATACACCAAACCCTGCACTATTTCTACTGCAAGAGCCATAAAAACTCATTTTCCAAAGTGTTTTCATTTGTTTTGTGTTGCTCAGGGCTTCTGGGGGTTGAGGTATCTAGAGGCTGAGAGGAAGACAAATCTGAATGTTCTGGTAAACTAATGTTTTTCTCGATTTCTTTCTCTATTTGGGTGACCTCATCTTCGTTGTATAAAATGAAGGAATATAAATCTGAATGGGTGGAATAAACAGGGGTGTTGTGAGGTTTTTCCTTGCTGCTCACCATGTATTTCATAAGGGTTTCCCTATACAATCTTCTGGTTTGATCGAACACCGGTATGGTGGCATATGACATATCCATTTGAAGGCTGCCCTGGATCTTAGCTCCCCATGATCTAGATAAAAGCATACCATATTTTGGGGGAATGTCAGCTACTACTACATCCATTACAAGGTTATTAGCAAGAATTTGGGACAAGTTAACACATAAATATTTAATTAATCCCAAGCATTTGACCTTTCTTGAATCAAAGGAGTACAAGTCTTTGTAGGGCCAAGTGATCTCTAAGCCTAAGCTTTCCATTACTGCTTTTGACATAAGGTTGTGTGATGCTCCCGAATCCAGCATGGCATTGTGTAAAACTTGGTCATGTATGTTTAGGCTGACATAGAAGGGAAGCACGTCCCCTTCTTGATATTTTCCTTCAATTTTAGGACAAAACAACAACTCTGGCTTATCATCTGTTAAGTTCAAAGTAGCGGTATCAACATGTATATTCAGAGCTTTTAGGACCTGGTCTCTATACACTTCCTGGGTTACTAATTTAGCCAGAAGTATGTTAATTTTAATCTTTGCAATCTCCCCCTCTAGGCTGAAAGGAACTATTGCTTTTGTTGTATTTACATCTGTTTTCTCACTTGTGTTTCTTTCGGCAATTTTGACTTGTTGGGTTTTATTGGGACTGTCAATCTGAGCCGTTTTATCAGGGCCGCTAGTGGAGGTACTAGGGAAACTCTGTTCAACATTTGGCTGGTTTCCTTTCTCTTTGTTTAAATCAACCCTTTTAGCTATTGTGATAGCTTTGTTAGCTGTCTTTTTAGTTTGATTTTCTGTACTTTTCCTAACAACAAAGCTAGTGTTTTTGTCATTTGGACTATCTATGTTCCCTTTGCTTCTTAGATCATAATGTCTGTTCACCTCCATAATTGCATTTTCAAACCCCAATCTATAATCTTCTGACTCCTCATGAGTATCTTCCTTTAGTTCTGAAGGGAAGAAACCTTGTTCTTCTTCAGTGAGGAAAACATCATCCTCACTGTCTGATCCAATCAGGTTCACATGGTTTTCTCCCAAATTTTCAATCTCCCTTTCTTCCTCTTGATATACGTAGTTTTCTTGGAAGGGAGCTCTAATTTGCTGGTCATGATCTCGTTGTCTATCTTGATTGTTATCTCTTCTAAAGTTTTGGTTTCTATTTTGATTTTGGAGGTTGTTTTGGTTTTCTCTTGGTGGTGCTCTCTCAAGTAAGCTCATCCTTTTCATCATCTCTTCCATCATCCTTTCCATTTTTGAGCGATATGTGGAGGGTGCAGTGTCATCTTTATAAGTTTCCCTCTTCTCCGATCTTAGCCTAGCTCTTTTCTCAATTAAGTTCACTTCTACACTCACAGCTCCTATCTGCATGTCTTCTAGAGTTAAATAATCTCTTTCCCTTAGCTGATAAGCCATGTCCGCATCAAAACCTTCGGGATATTTTACTAGGGCCATGCTTTGGGGAGGCTTCATGTGAGGAGGAAGGGCATTGTAAACACTGTTAAACCTGGTGGAGTAATCATGGACACTCTCTCCCTGATTTCTTTTAAGGCTCTAATATTCTACTAGTATCTGGAAAGGGTTTCTTTTGGCTTCCCATTTGTTTATGAATGCTTGATGTAATGAGGGAAGGTCATGGATGCTATTAGGAGTTAAGCCTTTAAACCACTTCTTTACTTCTCCTCCTAAACTCTGGGCAAAGGTTCTCATTTTAATGGTCTCATCATCTATTTACATGTAATCGAATGCATCTCCCATTTCATCTACATGTTGTCAAGTTGTGGTAGATGTTCTTCCAGGGAAGTGTGGAATTTTGGATTGATAGTCATTTGGTAAGGGAACCAAAGGTTGTGGTAACACTAATGGGGCATACCATGCTGCCATGGCAATGTTTTGTGAAGGTAAAGGATTAGCTTGAGTGGCAGGTATATGGATGACGACACTGCTTGGACTAGCAACAAACTGTTGAGCAGATTTAGGGTAAGAGAGACCCAAGTTATGAATGAAGTGAATATCAGGGGGTGTTGATGGAGGGGTTTCTATGTCACTCAAATGTTGACCACTATGTGGTGGTGAGTTTGGAGGCTCAAAGTCTATCTAATCTGTACCACTAAATGACTTAGTTCTTGGTAAACTACTTGGCGAGTCTAAGTCGGCTTGAGCATATGATAGAACTGCAAGGTTTTCATGTGCTGAGTTAGCTCTATAAATGGGTGTGATGATAGTTGGATCCCTAGATGTGAGAGACTTCCGAAGAATTCTTTCTGGATTGTCAACTATTATGGGAGGATTTGGATCAGGATAAGCTCTGGTATGGACTGTTCTTAAAGCCAGTATGTCTATCCCTTAACAAAGAAGCTTATTCCCAAGTGTTTCTTCTGAAATGGATGATGTTCTAATGAAAACTGGTCTCCCAGTGGAGTATTTTGGTCTTTAGGAACTGTGGAGTCGCCAGGTGGAAAATCTTTAGCTTTTGTGAAGGTAAAGTGTGTTATGGTTCCACCACCATGTTTATTATGAAGCCAATCTGAAATGTTTTTGGGTTTTTCTAAGTTTATATGGTTATTTAAGGACTTACTGAGTCTAAAAGAATTTTCTAGACTATCATATACTCAATAGGTGCCACCGTGATCGCCATTATGTTGGGGTCTTGTGTTTTTATAGATTGGCTTACCAAAAGACAAGGCAACATACAAACCAAACTTCAGAGTTCTAGGATCTAGCCCTCCTAGTCTCAGAGAGGGATCTCTCAATATGTTTATAAAGGTATGTATTGAAAGGTTTAGAAATTGATTTTAGGCTAGTTATGAGGTTCAAGGTTGTTTGTTTTTGTTTGGTTGGACAAGTATGTTTCATGTGGTATTAGATAAATCATGGGAATTTACAAGCCATTGGGCAATGGAGTCATGTGAAGTCCAAATAGTTCTGACTAAGAAGGAAGGGAAACCAAAGGGAAAATCTAACTTGGTCGAGGATATGTTGAGTAATATAGGTGAAATGGGATGGACATTAAGGACTAAGAGTGAAAAACAAACTAAACCATTTCACAATGACTTAAAGGATTCGGGGAACGCCCTATTTCCTCCAGTAAGCTCACTGCTTTGGACTTAATCAATTTAAACACTCAAAGAAAGAGAAATGTAGAATAAACCTTCAAGATGAGTTATAGGATTCAGGGAATGCTCTATTTCCTCCTACATGTTCACCTTTGAGAGCTTAACCAATAAAGACATACAATTGTAGTCCAAGAAGAGGGAACACCTTAGACATCTAGGACTACAAATATAGGGGCCTTCAACACAATGATAACAATAAGGAACAAAGGGTATGATTGAGACAAAACCTCACTATCAAACTGATAGCATTAATAATCAAAGGTAGACTCCAGATATGATATTCAGTGGTAAAGAAAGAGGGAACGCCTAAACAATATTTAACACAACCGAATTAACCATTTCTAAAGTAAAAAAACTGAATTTAAAGAGAGCTATTAGACTACCCTGTCACATTCAGTAGCAGAAAACATGCAAACAGTGAAGGATAAACAGGTCAGAGGTGCTTCTGAGATACATTTATTTGCCTAAGCTTTTTATCCTACTGTAAGCAAAGCATAATGGAACAAAGTGAAAACATAAGAAATAACATTAACAATAAGAAGTACTTCACCAGAACCAGGCTCAGGAATCCGATGGTCTAGCCTCCTTCATCAACAAAACAACACATATCTTCACACTCTTTTAGAACACCAAAGATTCTTCAAAGCAGAAATATGTATTACTTTAGAAATCATAAATGCCAACCTTTTACAATGAGACTTCGAAGAGTATTTATAGAGAAAAATGAGAAAAGTAGGTGAGGAAAGATTTAATGATCATCAGTGATAGGAGGAGGTATTTCGAATGCTCCATTCTATGCCTTAAACATTTCATTGAATTCCAGAGAGGATCAATAACTTTGTGGCTTGTTTGAGACCATTTTGATATGACAGAAATCACCCACAGGGTGTCCTTGAGAGTAAAATCATTTGGAGAGGTACTATTATCTTCTCGATGTGAGTTAAGTGAGGAATGGGCTACCAGGACTCCCATATTTCTAAATAACTGCCTCTGAAAATTTGTAGTAGCTTCCCTAGTGCAATAACTGCTTGGCATACTTGTGTGCATGGGTAAAGGTCAGGTCTGTGTCAGTCATCATTCTGGATTACTAGTTGCTCTGTCTCCTTTGTACTTAAACCTGCATTAGCTCTATTTATGCTTTGACTTCGCTGATCACTTGAACTGCTTTTGGCACTGATGTCCTCAAAAGTTGTGTTACTCTTTCAATATTATGCCTTTCAACCCTTTAATCTTTTCCTGATACACTCTAAACTTCTACAGACCTGTTTGTGTGAATACACAGGCTAAAAAGGGCGCTGTAAGATTCATGTCGGGGTCAATAACCCTGATTTTCAATAAAAAACAAAATGCTTTTAAACCTGCAAAACACGAGAAACCTGTTATGAAATCTTGCATGGGTCTTAAAAATGCTTCAGAAAGGTTTTGGCGGAGGTGGAGGAGTGATTATAGAGGAAACGTGCACGACGGAGAAAGGTTACATGGTGCAACACCATGAAACCAAGGTTTAGACATGAATAAGCATGGGAAAAGACTTTTAGTGTTAAAACATCAAAGTTTTAATGTTTGGGCGAATACAAAGGAAATGGGAAAAAGTGATGGAAAACATATGAAATGGACCTTAGGTGGTGGGACCCGGTCATGGCGGAGAGCGATTAAACGCAAGCCATTGGATTTGGGTTGAATGGACGGTCATGATTGGATCGGCGGATCGCAATCGAGGGAGGCAGTGGGGTTGACATCATGAGAACTTCCGATTGGTGACAGTGCGATTGAGTGCCAGCCGTCCGATCCGGGTCAAGATCGACGACAGAGATTGAATCAGCGGGGAGGAAGAATGGAGTGATGGGAGGGGTGAGGAGTAATCTGGGCCATTGGATTCGAATGGATGGAAGGCTAGTATCCAATTGGGGGTTCGCCAATCGGCGGGATGAAAAGTGGCACATTTTAACATTTGTGATTGGAGCGGTGGTGCGATTATGCGATAGCCGTTGGATCTGGAGACAGATCGATGGCTCACATTAAATCAGAGGGGTGAGTGGATAGGGGCGTTGGGTGTGCATGTGACAAGCGCTGATCGTTGGATCTTCTAAGATTGACGACAAATATTTCTTCAAAGGGCCGATAGACTTAACACTATCGCATCGAAACTTTCGCGGTTTACAAAGGAAAAAAGTGTTCCGCTCCGATTCTCCGATGCGATAAGCGCCTTACAGGCTAGAGCTTGGTCTTAGCGCTGGGGTCATGTGGGGAAGTGGTTTTGGGGGCTGGCCGAAAGGGGCTTAAGGCTTTAGTGCAGAAATGAGTTTTTAGGCCAAAAAACGGGGATTTTTAGGGATTTTCTTGGCTTTCGGTAAAGGGGAAAAGGTTGTTTAAACCTGTAAAAAGGAATTTTTAGAGGTTCAAAGGGATTTTGAAGGATTTTCAGGGGGAAATGGGGGTCTTAAAGAGGAAAAGGAGTCTTTATGAAAATGAGGGGAAATGAGTCAAAATGGGCAGTTTCAGAGGCCTTTGGAAAACAGTTTCTTTCATAGATCTGGCAGGGTTTCGGGCATGCCCTTGTAGAAACAACAGTGGAGATTAATCCAAAGGGACAAAGAATCATCATAAGACTTCAAAGATTATGGATTTTTAGGGGAAATAAATCTCTTGAAGGCTTGTAAACAAACTTAGCCAACATTTGGTATATCAAAATTTATGGGTGGCTAACAGATTCTTTAACACATCCTAGCAGTAGAAAACATTAAGGCAGTGAAGAACAAACAAACCTAAGGTTCCATCAGCAAAAATTTCTTAGTCTAAATTATTTGTCCTACTGAAACATAGAAATATGGAAACACAATGATAAACTAGAAAACATGAACATAAAGAAACACTTCACCATCAACCAGGCTCACGGATCCTACAACCAATCCTCCTCCATCAACAAACAGACCAGGGCATTCATAAGATCCAAGACATCAAATTCTTTCAAATTCCAAGAGACTATGTATTACTTCAAAATCATTCATCAAAATCCAACCAAATACATAAGAGCCTCATGCTCTATTTATGGAGAAAATGAGGAGGCGGAAATGATTGGAGGCTTCCAGAAACCCTAATTTTGTCATAAATGTCATTTAGGTGCTTAAAGACCATGTAAGGCGCAAGACACATAATATCAAAGCTAATAGATGAAAAAAATCATAACATAACTCAATCAAATCTGGAGTGATTTTCCTAAGAAAATATTGAAAAATCATTTTTCCATCATTTTGTGTGTTTTGTTGACTTTTGCCACTTTTGGTCCTCTTTGCACAACGCCAAAATATCAGAAAATAGGTGTAATTGTAGTCCATTTCCGACCTCCTTCCCAGTGTTGGATTTTGCTTCGTTATGGCTCGTTGGAATGCTTGATGAGTCTAATTTCCAAAAATTATTTAGTTGTGCTGAATGAATTCCATTTATCTGCTAAAACATGAAATCTCCCAACACTACTCTGTGCGCAACACCTGGTCTGAAAAGGAGGCAGAAAGGTCAAATTTTGGGTGTTTTTTGACCTTTTGAGGGGGCAAAAATGCTCCAATTGACTTGAAATTTTGTGGGTAGACTGTTGGTGATGTGATAAACCAAAAAATGTAAACTTGGAGAGCTGAAGATGCACCAATTTGAACTTGGAGAGCTGAAGAGATGAAAAACTAACAATAGAGGATTATTATTATTATTATTATTATTTTTTGTGTTAATCGGTGCCCTAGTTAACGTATAACGCACTGATGCTCCTTTTTGACATAGAGAATCGTATGGTGTTTTATAATTTTTGGTATTGTGTTTATAAGAACACGATGCATCGATATCGGTGTGTACACCATTAAAAGCACACCGGTTTCTTGATATATTTTTTTACCTGAAAATTTTATGATTTATTTATAAAATATATTAATGAATGATATAGTATAGGTTTCATATTGATAAAGAAATGGATGAAAAGAGATCAAGTAACAAAAATACTGATAGCACATCAAGAAAAGGAAAAAGGGCAAGTTCTTTGTAAATTCTTTATAAAAAATATTATTTTTGAACTATATGTAAGTTTAACTAATATGTATTGTTTACTTATGTGTATCATGCAGAGCCACAAAATAACGAAGCTCGATAAGATTATTTCTGATCTAGGACTAGAAGAGCGTAAAATCTTGCTGGAAAAATTGCAAAAGGATGAATTAGGTGAATGAAAAAATACTATCGATCCAATATGAGTTTCTTTTTTTAATTTTCATTAATAATATACTTAAAGTTATTAGATAACATGTTTCAAACAATATATTAATTCACATATGTTTAATGTTCTACAAGGACCAACAAATCAGAAAAGGAATGTTGTTCTAAGAAAAGAAAAAAAATAGAACATGCAAATTAAAGTGAATTGCTCCTTAGCTCACCTGGAGTGGTGCTAGAGGTTAACGAAAGGGGGCAAACCTTTTACAAAAGTTTGAGGGATCTAGTGGAACGAATTTATAAACGTTCTTTCCTCTTACAATACAAAAATCAATCCAATGATTCCAAGAACCAAATTTTATCTAAACTACAGGAAGACTTTCCAGAGAATTGGTCAATGACCATGTCAGAATTTTAATAGCAAAAACGTACAAAAAAAGAAGGAATTAAAAAGTAATATTCCTTTAAATGTTTTTCTATAATTATTTATAAATATCACTTTTGTTATATTTACTTTTCATATATCAATATAAAAAATAAATAGTTTATTGTCATGTTACATTTTCAGGAAGATTATGAAAATCTCAAAAGATGAACGAGCTGATATCAGAAATATGCTAGTAGGAATGTCCAAAAAGATGTACAAGGAGATGATCAAAGAAATGGACAAAATTACATCACAGGAGGAGCCATATCAATAACAACGTGCTTCAAATGTAATATCTAATCATTGAATTTTTTGATTAGATACAATAAATAAACAATTTAGCATTAAATATTAATTTTCAAGTATTTTCTTGTAGAAAAGAAAAGAAAATGGAACCCATTCAGCACATAAAACAGGATGACAAGGAAGAAAAGAGTTGATACCTAAGTTTGTGAGTAATTGTTACTTCCTTATAACAACTTAACTAGATTTCATTTTTGTATCTTTTAAGTTATTTTACAAAAATCATCATTGAATGTCTTCAACCATGTGTTAACATACAAAGAAGAACCATCAGACGAATTGATTTACATTGGGTTAAATATGGGTTGTGAGTATATGTTGGCATATCACAAATTAATTGTGGAATTTGTAAGCATCTATCAATCTTGTTTTACTTAGCTCCGTCTATAATTAATAGAACAAAAAAATCTTTTATATTAAATATATGATTTTTTCTGGGGTATAAAACTTGCAGGAAAAAAAATATGGAATTGCACCAACAGATGAAATCTTGAAAGTTGGCATGAAATTTGGTTCTAAAAGTATGTGTATATTTCATGAGTCAATTTTTGCTATGGTACATCATTTATTTTCGATTTACATTGATGTATATTATTTAATATTACAATTTTCATTATTCTCACGAATGTATATATACTCATTATAGTTTATTTTATGTTTGTAGATGGAAGGTTAAGAAGAAGAAAACAATCACCATCGTGAACAAAACATTCCTCAAAATAACCCATGTCATGGAAGTAGCTCAGGTAGTGACAATAGTTCAAGCGAAGAATGATGATCATTATGTTTGGATATCAAAGCAAGGCATTGTATTTTTTGAAATATTTGTCTGTGAAATCAAACATTTTGTTTAATGTAATTGACATAGTGTCCCAATTGAAAGACAAAGGTATACCAATAACTGTCCCATTTTGTATAACAAAGACTGTCTTATTCATTCATATATATATATATATATATATATATATATATATATATATATATATATATATATATATATATATATATATATATATATATATATATATATATATAATATGCTTTAATTTATTCTATTGCGTTCTCCATTGTCGCTGTGAAATGTAACACCACTAATTAAATTTATGGATGATTAAACATTATAATGAATAGATGTGAAATCTGATGATATGATATAAAAATTAATCCAAACATCACATTCAAATGCACTAATAAAAATTTAATTGATATGAATACTGTTATAAGATATGTGTTGTCTTTTGATGAATAACGAATTTAAAAAAAATCACAATAATTATGATATGATATAACAAATTAATCCAGACATCACATTCAAATGCACTAATAAAAATTTAATTGATATGAATACTATTATAAGATGTGTGTCGACTTTTGATAAATAATGAATTTAAAAAAATCACAATAATTGCACTATCACAGGGCGATGTTTCTAAAAAATACAAAATGAACACCGATGTGTGTCAATTACTGTACACCAGTGCGTTTGTATGATAAAGCACACTGGTGCGTTTCTACAACCTATGGGCACCGCAAAAATACCAATACCAATTATAACTCTCGGTGTGTTTGTGCGATACTGCGCACCGATGCATTTATGTGAGACTGCTCACCGGTGCGTTTGTACGACCTATGGGCACCACACAAATACCAATATCAATTAGAAAAATCGGTGTGTTTGTGTGATACTGCACACCGGTGTGTCTATAATACTACGAACCGGTGCGTTGATATGACCTATGGGCACCACACAAATCCCAATACCAATTAGAACAACTTGGTGCATTATATCACCTACAGTGCACCGGGTGCAGTTTTATACCTTTATGGCCCGGTGCATGCACCTTCGACTGCCCCCGGGCTGAGCCTCTGGATGACACTCACTGGGACCTTTACTCTAAAATGCACCAGTGCGTTGACACTTGAATAGTGCACCAATGAGAAAAGCATCTGTAATAATCTTCGGCCGCCCAGTTTTTTTAGTTATGTTGAAATTCCGTTAGAAGCTCCGCCAAAACCTTTGTTACTGAAAACAAATGTTATATAATTTTTTTTTTGACAATTTTGGCCAATTTTATAACACTAAAAACATCCTTTATAACCTCCTCTAGAGGGTATTTTCCTTGTAGTGCATAAACGTATTAATGTTTTACCTTGTCATGCCAACACTAAGCATGTTGAACTAAAGAATGATGTTTTGATGTTCACACATCTAACTCCCATATCAATTACACAAAACAAAATGATATTTAAACATTTTATATGTATAAAATTATAGTCATAATATTTGCAAGTTCAAAGTCAACTTATATATAAATAAACTATCAAAATAAATTTTCTCTTTCAAGGCCCATCCAGTCTAAGTGTTGAACCTGGGCTTCTTATGATGTAATTCTAGCTCTCGAGGCTCAAAATGTGAACCAACGATCTGATATCACTTTGTAACACTCCCTCTCCCTCCCTTGTAATATCTTGGGCTATGGGAGGTGTTACTTAATAAATTTCCTTGACATTAAAGGTTTTTTTTTTATGAAGATGGGGTCAAAAAAATCATTCCTCTACAAAGTTTGCAGAATTAAATTACGATACCACCATTGTGTCCAACTCATTGAGAGCTTCCTAGTTATATAAATTGTACCTCAATAGCATCTCGTGGATTGAAATTTATGCTTGGTAAAAGTTTGGCCTAATAAAGAAAAGGCCACATCATCAAGTTGACCATGTGGCACCCATGTGAATTGCGAGTAACTATAGAAGGTCATCAGAAAATGGACCCACTGATTCAAATCCATTTCATGCCACTCGGTAGTATCGCTATTAGTGGAATTCAACATGAGCGAAATATATAGCAGTGGGTGATGAGTAGTGTTAAGGTTTTACACCAGTACATCGTTGGGGTTCGATGTTAGCTTCTTACTCTACCTCAGTTTTATTCCAACTTATAATCGCTAATGTCTAAGGTATAAGCCTAGAATATTTATGAGGAAGTGATAGTGAGGGTGATTTAACAATCAATTGGTGAACACCTAGTGGTATATTTAATTTTTCGGTAGGCACTTAGTGGTTTAATAGACCAGGAAATCCCTTAGTGGTGTAACAATGAAACCACAAGCACCAAGTGGTTTAACAAACAAGGAAAGAACTCATTGGTGTGCTTAATATTTTGGTAGAAGCTAAATGGTTTAATAGACCAAGAAAGAACTCAGTGGTTGAAATTTAAATCCTTCAATTGCACACTGGAAACAAAAGCTCACACAATGATTTTCGTGGCCTCAAACACAATAATGGTAGTTAATACCCAAGGTCACAAAGCCTTAGAACTCAAAGGGATAAGGGAAATGAAAGTCCATTGCAGACTTAAATATTAAATTTTTTGGGAATATAAGTTATATTCCAAGCATCCAATGTGAAAATCCAAAATTCATTTATGTTGTGCACATACATATAAATCCCTCCACGTCCCTTTGCACAATTGATAGAGCACCACCTTTGCTTTTTAGTGACATCACTTCTTGGGTTGTATCTTTGATTTACAAGAGGGAACAAATGGAAATGGGAACTACCCATCCTTCACTACAAGGAAAAGGTGTTCTATCCAAGGTTTTTATGGAATCCCCTATAAAAATAGCCCAAAAATATGTTTGTAGTGGAGGTCACTAGCGGATGTGGGAGGGAAGATGTTTTAGTGGATTTTTTTTGAACTTTGCGTCTACAATCTACAAATGCACTTATTCTTTACTATCCATAGAAGCACTGGTGCCGCATAGAAAATGGTGCCCCATGGAAAATTTATTTTTATAAAATAAAAAATATGACGTGTTAAATAACACTACACACTAGTGCTTGAATAATCGATAACACCGAAAAAAGTTAACTTTTAAAAAATTTCGGTGCTATATACACCCAAAGCACCGGTGCCCTTGATGTAGTAAAATGCCTCATTGCATACCAGGAAATAGAACCGCTATAGCTTTTTAATTTCAAAAAAATGTGGTGCTATTTTCCAATGATGCACCAGTGTTATAAATGTATTAAAATTCACCAGGGCATCTTCTAAAGAGCACCGTTAGGCAATTTTTAATTTTAAAAGAAAGAGCCATGCTATATTAAAACAAAGCACCAATGCAATACCTGTATTATGACGCACCATTATAGATTTTTTTTAATTTAAAATTTTTTTATGCTCTTGGATATCTTCTGCACTAGCGCAGTTATAGTAGTGCATTGGAGGAGGGTTAAATAAAAAAATCTCCCGGACCTAAATTCCATTTTTACCATATAGAGGGTTGGAGGGATTTGAAGCCTAATGCCACTGTTTCCTCATGCAAGCACCCTTATGTTAGTGCTTATCTTGCTCACTGTCCTTCCATACTGTGCTCACTGCCTGACTTTCCATTTTTTGAAACCGTGGTAAATATTTTTTTTCTCCATTACGTGTCAACAATGTCTCCACGACGAGAAAATGTCCAGGTAATGTCTATGTTTCTATTTAATTTAATTTTTTAGTGGATTAGAATTACAAATTAGCTTATAATTTCCATTGTTTTTTAATTTTTTTTCCCTGCGCAGTGCACTCGATATGTTCAGCTTGCACTGATAAAAGTGCACCCTGTAAATTTACAGGATGCACCAAAATTCAATGCATGAACATAATGCACTGCTACTGTTGCAGTGCGTTTCGTAAATGATACTGCACCCAGAAAGGTACAAATTGTATGTTGGTGCGTACAATTTTTAGGTTACACCCAGTGCATTCATATTTACCAAATGCACCATACAAATAATATTTAAAAATATAGCTATAGCTTGGTGCATTTGATAACCTGAACATTTTGTACCGATACGAAAAGGTTATACATGCACACCAGTGCATAAATGTGATTCATCATGATGAAAATTTAAAATTTTTAACCAATAATGGTGCATCATATGTATGTGTGCACTGATGCTGGTGAAGTTGTGTTTGACAATGCACCAGAGCTAGTGCATGACTGTACTGTTTTGGGCATACCAATGATATTTTTTTTTAAGTGAAAGTTATATTTCGGTATTTATAAATAAAATTTTCATTTAATAAAAAAAAATTGTATTTTATGTATGAGGATAATGTATTTTATATGTCAATCATGTAGCATAGATGTTAGTAGAGGGAGCAATAGAAGGAGAAGGAGAAAATGGTGGACCGATACAATATGGTATGACAATGGGAGGCCAGAAAGATGGAGAGGGATTTATACCCTCACCCTAATACTGCAGTGACCCAAGAGCTCTAAAGGAATGTAGGCGTCCTCAAGTACTATGAGGAGGCTACATCTCTGAAGGTGCATTCTGTCTTATTAGCACATTTGATCTGCCGATGGAGTACCTAGGAGCAGGGTTTCCATGTTGGTATTGGGGCGTGGTGCATGCCCTCTGAGGAGGAAATATAATTTATCACTAACCTATCCAGGAGAGGGGAGGATTTTCCCTAATTACCTAATGTCCCCCATGGGGTTGCAGTTGAGATTCAACTTTCCTACACACAAAGATATGTTGGGCCTCATGCGGTCCGTCTAGCTTATTTTCATATATGTGGTGGACAACTAAATATTTCTTCTTTTTTTGCACAAGAGGTTAGGTGCCTATCGTTATTATTCACCACCATTGCACACTTTAGTAGTGATGGGAAGCACATTATTTTCCCTCTTTTTTATTATGTTGATTCTATGTTTCAGGCGCCATGCTATATCAAATGGTTCACCATTTGTTTGAGGAAAATTTGTATGGCTTTAGATAGATTTCATGCACTAGAACATAGGAGGACGATATTCCCTTTCGCTTGAGAGATTTTTTGTTTATTTTTTGATAGGTTTCTAGAGATGAGTCCTACATTTGATTGTCACCCTCCTAGGCTGGTCATTGAGTTTCAGATGCGCATGTGGGGGAAGATGACGCCCAAGAGGGGCCTACTGGAGTATCAGACCAGGATTTCCGCCAAGCCACTAACACGACTGACTAGTGAGGATGACCATAGATTTATTGCTTTGAAATTTCCATACTCGAGGATTGATTAGAGAGAATCTCTGATCAGGTTCTCAGGGTTAAGCTCAAAAATGGAAGTGTTCAGAATCATTCAGAACTTTAACGACTGTGAAGTTCTCATCGCCAGGAATCTGACGCACTTCGTTTCATGAAAACCGACTCCGTATGTGAAAGTTAGAGACTGTTGTTCATTTTCAAAAACAGCTAAAATTTGTGCATAAAGGGAAAAATGGTGACTAGGCAGCCTAGTCAGTTAAAAAATAATATTCCTAGAAAATTCCTTTAAATTTTCCAATGAAAATATGACAAGTGTCACTTCATGACTAGTTGCTGAGTTGTGTGATTTGCTACATTTTCCTTGGTTGTGGGATGAGCCAATGGGAAGAGGACACGTGGTGCAGCTAGGGGCTGCCACGTGCCCCCTCCCAAAGGCCGAAATATTTTCTAAGTCAAAGGTCAAATCATATATATATATATATATGTTGGAAAAATTTTATACAGAGGCTATGCGAAGGTCGAGGTCGACCCCGCGACCTCCCCCACACAAACAACGGGACTTACCAACATACCTGTATATCTATTCTTAATATATTATGTCGTCAAATTATATTTTTTTCAATATGGTTGAACCAGCGGGCCGAGGAGGGGGACAGCCCCGCGGGCCATCCCCTTGACAATATAACCATGTGCTATAATCGTGGTGCAGCACTCCAACTAAACACACGTTTAGTGTTAAAACCAATTATTATCACTAATTAAACCGCACTTAACCGATAATTAAACTATGCTTATCCTAGCGGTGGAGTTGACGGAGTCTGCCATTTTCGGCGGAAATCCAAAATTAGTGGGATTAACTGAAGTTTTCTCCAGTTTTGGAGGAGTTTTCCAAGGTCAAATTTTTTGCGCCATAACTTTTGCAAAATTCAACCATTTTTAGCTCAGAAAGAGTCTAGCCTAGCAGATTGCGAAATTCTGAGCATGTTGGAGAAGGTTTCAGGAGTAGTAGAGGATTTTAAACAATAATTTTTTCCATTTTTAGCTAATACAACGGCCGAAGCCATGTAAGCTGGACTAAGCAGATGTAGCCCAGGAGGGGTGAACTCCTTCATCAGAATATTGTGTTAATGGATCATTTTATGGTTTTCTGTACATTTTATTGATGTTGTTCAATACTTTGTTTTAATGTTAAAATGCTCATGAATTTAACATAAAACTTGAAACAATTACTTGTTTAACACTCACAAACACCACAAGGAAACCTATGCACATGAATAAAATGATCAACAATTGTTTATAAATCTGAAGATGAAATTATCATAACAAAAATAACATTCAGATTCAGATCAGGGTGATTTTAGAACAATGGTTATTTTCTTGAGTTTTGTGCAAGTAGGGTTTTAATGGTTGCAAATTTGTGATGCTTACAAGGTTAAAGTTGTAGAGAGGAGAAGGTAAAATATTGGTTGCTAGTCTTGAGGTTAGGACTAGAAGAAGGAGAGCCACAAGGCCACCATCTCCACCCAAATTTTCTCTCCCAACTGCACTTGAATCACCTCAAGTTTTATCTCTAGATGAGATTGAGGAGGTACAAGTTGCACCAGAAGTTGAGCTTGAATCCATAGCCATCGTGTCAGGTGTAGGAGAGACTAAAGGCCTTTTAGAAGATGAAACATACAAGAAGGATTTCCATAACCTAATTGAAATGGTTAGGGTCCTCTATGAAGAGAGGAGCACCAGGATGGTTGGAGAGAATTCTAAGTCTCCACATGGAGAGGGAACCTTAGAAGACAAAAATGATGAAGAGAAGGATTCAAAGGGTAGTGGAGGAAAGCCTCCTCCATCTCCACCATCTTCATCATCATCACCATCAACATCATCTTCCACTTCCACAACATAAAACACCCATACTCACTCATATACCCCAAAGGGAAAAACTCCCTTACTCAAACTTGATATCAAATTTGAGCTTCCAATGTATAATGGTGAAGTGAATGCAAAGAAGTTGGATAATTGGATTCGTCAATTGGAGCTTTATTACAGACTTCAGAACCTTCAAGAAGACGACATAAATATTCAATTGACTTCCTTGAGGATGGAGGGACCAACACTTGTATGGTGGGAAGCAAGGACTCAAGAAGATATTAAAAATCACAATAATATATCAATGTCTTGATAAAATTTTATTGTTTCCATTAAAAATAAATTCTATCCTCTAGCTTACATGAAAAAAGCCATTATGGACTAGTAAAATTTTAGATAATTGAAAGGGAAAAGTGTGCAATACTATACTCATGAATTTAGGAGAAGAGCTCTTATTTTGTGTGTCAATTTGTATTCTCAAGAAAATTTGTTAAATTATATTGGGGGTTTGCACAGTTACCTTAGACATACTATTCTCATTTTCAATCCCACAAACTTAGATGAGGTTTGCATTCAAGCCACACATCTAGAATCAAGAGGGAAACAGAGTGCAGATGAGAAAAGTGTTAGTTTATTTGAGTGTGAGGGTAAAGGAAAGGGAAAGTTTAATGGAAGAGGAAAGAGAAATAGCTCTATAAAAAAAAGAGAAAGAGAAACTCACATGTAAACATTGTTCGAAAAATGGCCATGATGAAGACCATTGTTGGAAACTCCATCCAGAGTTGAAGCCAAAAAGACTTAAAGCCAAAGAGAAGGGGAAAATTGTTGCAATCATTGGAAATATCTTAGGTTCAGATTCAGGAGATGAAACCAAGATTACAACAATGGGTTTGAAAGGTAAGAACATAGCAATCACTAGTTCTTCAAGTTGTTCCAATGTAACTCAAGATGAAGATACAAGAATTGAATTCTTTCATATTATTGTTGTTTCTAAACATACCAAGATAGACAGACTATTTGATAGTGGTTCTCAAGATAATTTGAATTCCTAAGAATTAGTTAAGAAGTTAAATCTTGAAACCATTAAACATATAAGACCTTATCCTTTAGGGTAGATATGCAAGAATGCAAACTTGCAGGTAACAAGGAAGTGCATTCTAAGGTTTGCAATCATTTCAAACTTTCTTGATGAAGTTGAACTTGATGTAGTGCTGCTTGAGATTTTTGGCATTGTTTTGGGAAGTCCTTATCTTTATGATAGGAAAGAATTATTTTATCACCATGAGAATTAGTATCACTTGTTTAAGGATGGAATTGAGTACATAGTTAGAGCGCATAAGAAGAAGAGAATTTTGTCTCTTATACATGCAGGGGAATTGAAGAGAATAGTGAATTCAAGTCAAAATTTTACTTTGTTAATGATCAAGCATAAAGATGTTTTGAATGAGACCTTTCAAAAATATGCATCGAATGAACACGTTGGTTTAATTGAAGTTGCTTATGCTTGTAATAATATGTTTCAAGACTCTAACAGGTTTCCTTTGAAAGGAGGTAAACAAGATGTGAAAGATTTGTAGCAGTCAACATCAGTGTTGAGTAGTGTTGGAAACAAGATGCCGGTGCAAGAGAGAGAAAAGGTCAAAGAGAAAGCGCCAAAGCAATTTGACAAAGAAGGAATAGGTCCCATAAGTACTTGTTTTTTGTTTCAAAAAGGCACATCGAAATGGTGAAAACACTTGGTCAAAAGTCGACATAGGTACAAAGCAAGATCAACTAAGAATCGCCATGACAAAAATGTTCGAGGTGAGATAGTTTTCAAGTTTCCTTTGATTGAAGATCGAGGTGGGAACAAGTTTTTTTCTACAAGGACAACTTGCTGCTCTTCAAATTAAAGGAAATTGGAGCATGATGGTGTTTACAACAACAATAGAGGGTCTCAAGATCCAAGGAAAAAGATTAGCTTTTGTGAAAATCTCAAATTGATGAAAATGGGAAAAATTTAGTGGATTGAGACTAGAAGGGTGAGGGAATTGTACCCTCATCCACAAGTTCAGTAATTCAAGAGATTTTGGGGTCCAAAAGTCTTATAGTGGTAAGGAATGATCAGGTGCTCACTGTTAAGCTCAAAAATGGAAGTGCTCAGAATCGTTTAGAACTTGAATGAGCGTGAAGTGCTTGTCGCCAGGAATCCAGCACACTTCATTTCATAGAAAACCGACTCTGTATGTGAACGTTAGAGCCTGTTGTTCGTTTTCACAAACAACTAATATTTGTGCAGAAAGGACAGAATGGTGGTTGGGCAACCTAGTCAGGAAAATATAATATTCCCAAAATATTCCTTTAAATTGTCCAATGACACTATGACAAGTGTTATTTTGTGACTGGTTGTTGAGTTGGGTGATTTGTTGTGTTTTCATTGGTTGTGGGATGAGACAATGGGAAGAAGACACGTGGTGCAGCTAGGGGCCACCATGTGCCCCCTCCCAAAGGCCAAAATATTATCTAAGTCAAAGGTCGAATCATATATATATGTTTGCAAAATTTTATACAAAGGCTAGGCAGAGGTCAGGGTCGACCTCGTAGCCTCCCCCACACAAAAAAAAATACTTAACAACATACTCGCATATAATTTCTTAATATATTATGTCGTTAGATTATATTTGTTTCAATATGGTTGAACCAGTGGGTAGAGGAGGGGCCTGCCCCCTCACAATAGAACTAGGTGCTATAACCGTGGCGCAACGCTCCAACTAAATGTGCGTTTAGTGCTGAAATAATTGCTTATCACTAATTAAACCACACTTAACCGATAATTAAAATGCACTTATCTTAGCGGCGCAGTTGGTGGAGTCCACCATTTTTAGCGAAACTCCAAAATTAGTTGGATTAACTAGAGTTCTCTCTAGTTTTGGAGGAGTTTTCCTAGGCCAAATTGATTGAGCCATAAATTTTGCAAAATTCGACCATTTTTGGCTCAGAAAGAGTCTATCCTAGCATATTGGGACATTATGAGCATGTTGGAGCAGGTTTTAGGAGCATCAGAGGATTGCAAACAACAATTTTTTCTATTTGAGTTAATACAGAGGCCCAAGCCATGGAAGTTGTACCAAGGAGATGTGTTAATTTATCAATTGATGGTTTGTTGTACATTTTATTGCTGTTGTTGAGTACTTTGTTTTAAAGTTAAAATTCTCATGAATTTAACATAAAACTTGACACAATTACATGTTTAAAACTCACAAACAACACAAGGAAACCTATGCACATGAAGCAAATGATCAACAGTTGTTTATAAATCTGAAAATGAAATTAGCATAGGAAAACTAACATTCAGATTCAGATTAGTGTCCCAACATCCTCTTCACACTCACTGAGCCTCCAAATGATACAGGTAATATTAGTGTTTTCTTTAAATTAATATAGTTTCATTTTAATGTTTTAATTAATTAGAATAAAATTTATTCTAGCACGTTCTTTGCTTATTTTATTAATTTGTTTAATGAAATTGTCTAATTATTGTTGTGTACTATATATTTTGTAGACATCGACACATTCGATGGGGACATGCCTCCTCCCCCACCAGATGTAGGAGATGAGGAGATGGGTGAAGCCCAAGAGTGCAAGGCACATCCTTTGAGGGGTATGGGTGTTCGAGGCCAGAGGGTTTATTTTTTATTTCATATAGACTATTGTGACCTATTGGCTAGATTTTTGGTTGAGGAGGGAGTTTTCCCTGCGAGGGCTCGAGATATCAATGAAGATCCTAGGTTCATGGATCTCTACAAGGAATGCTCGCGCGAGATGATGTCTCTTATGCTTCATATCATCAGAGCTAGTAGGCTATTGGCAAAGATGAGGGATGTAGGTCATGCATTAGCATATTCGCTAGATGAGGGTGGTGATCATGATCATGATCATGATGATGCAAGTGGTGATCATGATCATGATGATGAGGGTGGTTATCATGATTCTTCTTATAGTACTACCCCATCGGATCATGGATGTCAAGATGTCAATGATCCTTTTGGTAGTACACCTCCTTAGTCTCCTAATTATGAGATGCCAAAGATAGAGGATGTGCCTTATGTTTCTCCTAATAGAGAAGACCAACCACCTTCTCCTCCACCTCATAGTTCTCTAGACCACATTGAGGAAATATTTGACCATCCATCATCTTGTGTTGTAGGAGAAACTCCTCCTCCCCCACCTTAGAGTTCAACAGACGTTAAGGCAGCAGTTGACCATCCATCGTCTTCCACTGCAGACCAAGCTGACAATACTATGTCTATTGTATCAGATATTTTATTGCAGTTATTAGACTTGATGTGCTTATTTGAGTTGTTTGTGTGTGTCTGTGTGTGTGTATATATATAATGCATTTTTTTTTTGTTCATGTTTATGTGCTTAATCTATATGTTGGTGTTGATGTATATATTGTTAGGTCATGTTAGATATGTTCATTTAATGTGCTTGTCGATGGATGTGTATGTGATAATAGTTATTTTAGATGAGATGTCTATTAATTTGATGAGAGGTGTGGTCATGATGTTATATTACAATGTTTTTGTTTTGTTAGATGTGATCACGATAATGATGCCTTGTTAGATTATTAGATTTGTTTTCTATCTAATGATGTTTATATGTGCTAGAGGTGTATATAATTACATGATGGCAGTGAATTCAAATGTGTATCTTAGATGTTTTTTATGTTTATTAGATGGTTATCATCATGATGTTTATTTTTATGAAAGAATATTTATTATAGATTATGTATTGATGAACTTATATCAACCTTTCATATATGAAATTGCATAGAAAACAACTTACTTTAAAAAAATGCAAAGATATTTTTATAAATGAGTTTAGTATGGTTGAAATTATGATTGTAAAATTACGATAAACATTTTTCCATTTCTTACATAGTTCATTTATTCATTCTAACCTAATTAGTAAAATATTTCAATACTCACAAGGAGAAAATAATTAAAAGTAAAATAATATCGTTAGTTCTTAATAAGACAAAAAAATGTAACTCATTCAATTCTTAATATAAAATAACAATAATAATAAATAATTCATTAAATATAATTTAACCAATTCGATATTCATTTATAAATTTCAATCTATTCCTAAATTTAAAAAACTTAAATCAGATTTTTTTTTATAATTAATTTAAATTTAATATAACTTAAAAAAAATTATTTTATAAAATTTAATTTATTACTAAAGTTATGAGATTTTCAAGCAATTTAAATTTAATATTTATAGCAACTCTTACCAATTTAAATTAGAATTTTCTCTTTCTAAAGATGATGATCAAGAAATGTAAAATAAGGCTTCTGAAGTTAATTGTAGTTGGGGATTTGCTCTATTGGAAGTTCTCCTTTAAAGAGGCAAGTGAACGTTTTTATAGTAATAAAGATATAATAGTTTGGTGCTATTTTGGTTCTTTATTTGCTTTTTTACTAGTTTAAATTTAGCTCTTTCTAATAACAAATATGAGTTAAATAATATAAAAATGATACTATATTAGATTTAAGCTTTTGACAAAGTAATATATTTGATTATTTCTTAATGAACAACTCAAAAAATATTATTTTTTCCACATACTTATCACTAGATAGTAATTCAAATTCATGTTTTCACTTTTCTCCTTGCTAATATTATATCATGTTCACAATGATAAAGATATTTCTACTTTAAATAATTTACTTATAAATACATAAAAGTATATATATTTATTTTACATAATCTAAATATGAAAGAAAAATTCATTGCCAAGTCTATTTGAAAGTTAAACAAATGACTCTTGTAATCACCACGACATTATTTATCATTTAATTCCTAGCCATAACATATTTACTAATTCAAATTTTATTTATAATTACCATAGAAAAGAAAATTCAAAAATTTTCCATTATCCATGAAGAAAAAAATAAAATCTTTCATGCATCCATGTCAGCCCATTTGCTTCTCTTATGGTCCATAAAAAATGTAATCAACATTTTATACATGCATAAAAACTCCTTTTAGTTTACATAATGTTGCAAGAACTGTTATTTAAATATAGTAAACATGAATTTACCTCTCATGTCAAGAATTTAATCTTACATATTAATACGCAATTTTTTCATTGTTAAAGTTCCCATAGAGTTATCACTACATGATGATTTATATTGATTTTGAGCTAAACAAAAAGAAAAAACATGTGAACTGATTAGCAAACCAATAAGTATCTAAATCAAGCCTAAATCTTCAATTTTATTTCTAAATTCACTATTTTTTTCTCATTTTCCTTTTTGAGAAGGGTTGTGACCTTCAATCCTTATAATCATAGATATTTTACACATTTGGAAATACTTACTTTTAAGTATACAAATGTTTCCACTGCAAAAAAATGTGTTAAAACATTGTGAATCTTACCAATTATATTATAAAATGCCAACAATACGAATAAAAAAACAATATAATTAACGAAATAAAGAAAAAAAACATACAACAATAGTAAAAATGATGAAATAACATAAGTACATATCACTCTCCATTGTCATCACCCTGATTATCTTCCTCACTTGGCATGATAACACTATTTATCTAAAAAATATGTTTTGATCTAGGGTCATGTATTAATATTAACCACCAATCCCTATCCAACACATCTAGGTAAAAATACACTTGGTTGCAGTGTTTTCAGAAAACATAAGTCTCCCTAACTTCTTGCCACATCTTTCTAGAGTTGATAGATATCATCTCACTATCACGATATTCCTTTACATTATTCCGATCAAAGGTGTCCCACCAATTTCACCTAAAAATAACACATTGGAATGAAGAGAAGTCCACTTGAATGATATTTTGTATCTTTCCAACGTAACCTAATGTACCCTGCATTAGGTTTTGATCATGGTAGCTAGCATCATTCCTAGATTGGTTGAACTCGAATTCCACTCCATAGTCTTCTTTCATGCATCCATCATCAACATCCTCTGTATGAAAATGATGTCCATATGCCCACATATGGTAACAAATACACCTATACAAAATTGAAAAATCACACTATAATGTGTCTAATGACCCAAACATAACTAAATATAAAATATATATACATGTTACAATTCAAAGGTGTAGTATGAAGTTAAAACTACATCAAGAGATTATAATTACTGATTTTCTTCACCCAATCCCTATGTTTAGCACATCCTTTTTAGCACACAGGTAATGACCATATGCATCGTATTTCTCTCTGAGTTAATCGACAACCCAACTATTAGCGCATGCCATTGACATATTTTCTTTTAAATGATCAGGATAAGGCACGTTTCTACCATTAAACCATTTGGATTCTTTCATGTCACTTCCCATTTCCTCCTCTCTTGTTCATACAAGGCGACCCATGGTTGTGTCACTATGATATTGTAAAGAATGAATTTTTTGATGGCTTCAATTTATGAATTCTCTAATGAAGTCAAACTAATATATATATATATATATATATATATATATATATATATATATATATATATATATATATATATATATATAGATATATATAGATATATAGATATATAGATATATAGAGTACATATGAGATCAAAATATGCATTAATATGAAGTTCAGTGTGAATAGTTACTATGTAATATTTCGACAAATGATAATCCTGCACTTACTCTTTATCATGCACCTCTTTCCATTCGTTTCGATAAACTCCCCTTCTCTTTTGATTTCATCCCTTCGTCATCCCAAATCTCCACACATGGTGTGTTGTTGATCTACTTGATGTACTCACTAGCATTATAGAAAGACTCATACTCTATATACCCCTTTTCCATAGACCCATTGGGTTTTTCCATTTGTCAAACAAAACCTTTCAATTTCTTCATGTAACTCTCTAAGAAGAACATCGTGTTGACCACGTCAGCCTCATATAAAATTTCGTCAAACAATCTGGCTTAAACCTTTCAAATCCCCTCTTTTTGCCCTGAAAAATCTGTTTTCCACCTATCGTTACCTCCCCCTAGCTTCAAAATTGCATAAAAGGGCCGAAAAACCCATATTTTGAAAATCTGTAAAGCCTAGCCCTTTTGGTCCTAGCCCCCTCTATCTTTTTCTCCACGCGACCGAAAGTAAAAACTAGGAGCTAATCCAATAGGAGCTTATCACAAATGTATATCGGAAGCAGTATTAACCATCGATCTATGCAGATCCGACGGCCTGTGCAACGCCATCGCGCACGCGGTCCCCACTTCGTTTGCCCATCTGATCATAGTCCAACCGTCTGATCATCCTGCTACATCAACGGTCCGCAGCCTATCCGTCTCGGTGGTCCCCGCCCTATTTCCAGTATTCAAAAACTGCCCGGTATCTATCACACTGCCTTTCAGAGGCAGGCGGTATTTCTCAATCCGGAGCAATTCCATACATCGCTCGCCACGTGTCTCCATGTACAGTTCCAAAACCGCCCTCCATCGCACGTTATCGTTTGTCCGTAGTCACGACGCGATATTCATGACAGCCGTCAGATCTGGAGGTCTTCATCCAACGGTCGTCACACTCCGAAGCTGCACGGGTGTTAGTCCAAGTCAATAGTGCCCATGGCCCACCATCTCATTGCCCCGCTGTACGTCTTCCGCCGTCGATCTCCTCCTGAGATCGGATGGTCCAGGCTAAACCCACGCCACGTCACTATGCTACGTGCTCCTGTCGTACATTTGTCTGTCTCCCCTACATATTCCTATTCAAAGGTCAAACACAAAGGTTTTTCATTTTGCTGCGCTCCGCCAATCTTCACCAATGCACTTATTCGTCCAGTCCGTTCACCATCGTTCCACTGCACTTTTCCATCACCCTGTGTTGATCCACCATTTCGCCATGTCCGCACAAGCCATTTTCATTGATCCCGTCACGTCCATCATCTTCGTGCTTGGTTTTCCTAACAAGTTTGCGGGTTTTGCAGGTTTACAACGGCGAAAAACTATCATGATTCACAGTCTCTACTACTGTGATAGAGAGCACGACAAAGGACCATTTTTCAGAGACGAATTATGAAGAAAGGCCTGGGAAGGCAAATCGATAAGACTTCCATTAAAGAAGCAGGGTTAAAATCCGTCAAACCCTGTAGGGATATTCAAGGCGCCGATTTCGCAGATGAAGATATTAATGGAGCAGCAGAGAAATATCAGTGAAAGATCAGGAATTCAACGTTCAACATTGAAGATCTTAAGCCATAATTCAGGATTTTGAAGGCAGAGGGTACCATTCACAGAAAACATACTCTCAAGATTTCTTTTCAGCACCATTTTTCTTCGGAAAGGACGAAGTGTTTATGTGATTTTATTGCTTTGCCGTGTTCCTGGAGAGATTTCTCCCCAGTGCATTTATTTCAGTTAGCAGGCCATAGAGTACAAACAGCATTACAAAGTCATCGAGCAGTATGGGCGTGTACGTTTCCGCCATTTTGTTTTAATGAGATAATTAAATGTGCATCACCTACTCCCTTTTTCGAGTTTTCTTGTTCTCCTATAAAGCTCTCGAAGAACAGATGATTTAGGGTTCTATATTTTATCAGAAAATTATGCAGTGAAAGAATTTTGTATACATTTTGTAAAATTATTGTATGAAGGCTCAGAGCCCATAGGGTCTCAGTGAGGAGGAGTTCCATCTGTTAAAGAGGATTCTTGTCTTCGATATTTCACAGTCTATAACTTTTTCTTATGTGTTATTTAAATAGATCATTTCATTTCATCCATATTTCTTGTATCATGTTTTGGAATGCGAGTGGCTCACTGATTTGTGGTATGGATTTATCCTAGTTGATACCCATGCTTGAATTAGTCAAGCGATTTAAATATGCCTCATGCATGATATTAATTCCCCTATTCATCCAAACCGTATTTCTGCTATATTAGTTTCTTTGGGAGGGTGTTTTTAAAACGCTATTGTCATGTATGGATTCTTAGATTGGTAAGCCCATGCACGGTGGTATTGCATATTTGGATATCAGCTCAATGTTAACTAATATCTCCTTAATATTTCATTCACTACGTACACCTTCTGATAACTTATTTCTGTGAGGTATTTCTGAATTAGCCCTCTTTACAATAAGTTGTCTCTGAATTGTCTGTTGCTTTCATATTGGAATTTTGCATGTTGCCTTTGCAATATCCTTATTTCTGTGTCAGTTTCTGAAGGTCTTGGTCCCATTCAGATGAATTTTCCTTTTTTTACAAGAGATAGCATGAGAGCTTGTTATTGATAACTCCCTCTGTTATACCATATGCTCCTTGCTATATAAGATGTCCTAGGCACTGGTCTATCACAACTCTAGGTTGTCTCTAGGAGCGACAACATCTTTTTGGCGTCGTTGCCGGGGAACGAAGTTTAGAAATTTTAAAATCCCTGGGCCTCAACAAAATCTAATTCACTCTTCAAGTAGGTGAGTATGGAGAGTTGAGAGTTGTAGATCCCTCACCTTGGCAACTCCACATTTGTTTATTTGATAAATCTATTTGCAGTCCTGGCTCCTCGAAAGCCACACCTGAGGTCAGATACGTCTAAGCCAAAGACACCTTCAGTGTCTGACCCTGAAAATATCATACATAGAATAAATTGGAGGGAAAGAAAATCAGTCCACTCTGAAATCCCTGAATTATCTTTAGAAGACTTTCCATCCTCTTCTTCTCAAGAAGCTCAAGTGCCAAATCCTGACTCCACTGTGGGAGATACCTATTATTACTATTTAGATAGCCCACCCCGAGGAGGTGTCAAAAATAAAGATTCTTTTCACCCTACTCCTGAGGTTGAAGAGATTAAAGAAGTCACTAAAGTATCAACAGTTAATAGACCATTATTCCCCTCAACGCCTCAGCCTTCTGTTCATTACATTCCTATTATTATTTATACTCCACTTCCACCTCCTCCTCCTCCTCTTACTCATCAAACTATTGCACTACCTCCACCCCCTCCAATGGAAAATGTTCCAGGGTTCTTGCTAAATAAATATGCCCCTCTGGCATTACCCCAAGTGTTGAATGATTTGCCACAAGATTATTTGAAGATTTTGCCCCGATTCAATGGGGAAAATGAGATTGATGCTCAAAAACATCTTGATGCCTTCTGTGATTTTGCGGAGAATTTTAATGTGGAACATTTAGATGTGGTCTTAAGGCTTTTTGTCTAATCTCTTGATGGTGAAGCTCAGAAATGGTTTAAGACATTGGCAGGTCGTTCTATTACCACTTGGGAAATAATGGAAGATAATTTTCTCAGAAAATGGTGAGAGAAGAAAGACCATGGACATTCTCTGACTGAGTTTAATATGCTCGAGAAGAGATATAATGAAGGGGTGTTAGAATTTATCAAGAGATTTAATAAATTGTATCTGAGTCTTCCTGCTGATATGAAACCTCATCAAACCGCTGCTAGAGTTGTTTTTGTAGCAGCTTTTGATTCAGAATTTGGTTTCTCTCTCAGAGAAAGAAAGTCTGCTACTCTGGACGATGCTCAGTCAGATGCACTAGAGTTAGAAGCAAACTTTTCCTCCACTAGAAAATCAAAAGAAAGATCTGAACAAGATACCAGAAGAAGGGGCAAAGAGGAGGTATCTACCTCCTACTAAGACAGAGACTCAGCCAATGAAAGAATTGAAGAAATGAGCAAAATGATTAAGAACCTTTCTGGTAAACTGGTCAAGCTTGAGTTGGAGACCAAGAATTCAGCCCCCAAGAACTTCCACAATGCTCAAAACAGAGGTTACAATCCTCAGTACAGGAAACCACCCCTGCAAATACTGCCAAGGGAAGCAAAGGAACAACATGATCAGGTACCACACCTGTTGTACCTAGAAGGTCCGGTAGATGATTCTACTGAAGACGGTGCCTATGGACTAGAGGATGCAAATCTCGCTTTTTCAAATAGTGATGGAGAAGAATGCCCTTTGCAAGGGACTGATGGAACTGAGTGCCCATTGCAAGAAGAAGAAAAGGCTAGAGACACAGAAGATGCAGAAATTGATCATTATTGTAAACGATTTGCTGATTTCATGCAAGCACAGTTCAATAGAATATATGATCTCAGATCTTCTAGGAAGAGGACTCGTACTCAAGATCAAGAAGAGGAGCCTCCCCAGAAGGGAGCACCTGCTCAGAAGGAATCAACACTATAGAAAGTCACAGACAAAGGTAAGGGCCCTCTAAACAAACCTTTGCAGTCTAATGATCTAGTTCCTTCCTCTTCAAAAGTAGTCACTCCCCCTAATACTAGGTCTGTGTCAAAAGAAGTCAAACCCCCAGCTGAGAATAAAGAGTCAAAAGAGGTTGTAATAGAGAAGTCTTCTCCTGTTTTCAGTCTGCAAAAGGAACTTGAGAAAGTCAAAATCCCAGTCCCCTTGACTGAACTATTAAAACAACCTGCATATCAATCTCAAGTCACCTCTTTCATTCTCCCTCCAGAAGCTATACTCTCTCCTGATAGTCTCAACCTTCAAGAAGAAAGACCCATGGTTGTCTTTAGTCCACATGTTGAGGAATTAGATTCTTCTACTCCTCCCTTTTATGTGTCTCTAGTGATTCATGACTTTCTATTACATAATTGTATGCTAGATTCTGGAGCTTCCCATAATCTATTGCCTTTGTCAGTCATGGAACAACTAGGATTACAAATTACCCGTCCATACAAAGACCTCTATTCATTTGACTCCAAAAGAGTTAAATGCTTGGGGATGATCAAAGATTTGGTGGTCAATTTGGCCCAAATCCCAGTAAAAAGTGTGGTAATGGACATAGTGGTGGCTGACATCCCAGCTCGCTTTGGCATGTTACTGTCAAGGTCCTGGGGAACAAAAATTGGTGGGTCAATCAAGTTGGATTTAACATATGCTACCATCCCAGTTTTTGGTGGCTAGGAGAGGAGATTATACAGGGAAAATAAATTGGTTAAGATGGTGACTAAGGCTAACAACTCTGTAAATTCACCGGTCTACAGTAAAGAAGAAGAGTTCTCAGCTTGATGCTGGAAGAGGATCAAGATTATGCTCATGAACCATCCTTCTATCAGATCAAGACTGAGCAGCCCTCAGAGAGCCATGAAGCAGGAATCTGGACACTTAATTTTGATGGAGCAAATTCAAGAGAAGGTAATGGAGCTGGAATACTATTGATTTCTCCTACAGGAAAATGGGTTCCATTGTCTTTCAAGCTAGAATATGAAGCTACCAACAATGTGGCTGAATATGAAGCACTTCTGTTAGGATTGCAGACGGCCAGGAACATGAACATACAAAGTTTAAAAGTTCTGGGAGATTCAGAACTGGTGGTTAAACAAGTCAGGAATCAGTGTCAGACCAAAGATCCTAGGCTGAGGGCTTACAGGAATGAAGTTTGGGACATGGTGGAAAATTTCTTCTTGGCATTCAATATATAGTTCATGCCCCGAGAACAGAATAGGATGGCTGATTCCCTTGCTGTGGCTGCTAGTACATTTCAACCACCGCAGAACCCTCTTTTAAGATACGAAGTTGAGGTGCGTTATCGGCCGTCAATCCCAGACAACATCAAACATTGGCAGGTATTTGAAGATGAAGAACAGATGAAGAGATTCCTGGAAATAGTAGGGGAATTCTCCAATATGGAGATTGATGCTGAAGAAGAGGTTGAGTCTGAAGATACTTCAGAAAGAAATTGGGAGAAGAAAAACAATGTTATCGATGAAATAGGTAACCGTAATGTTACCTACTTTTTTTTGGTAGCATAAAAAGCACTCAATTTTGAAAAGTGGTGATGCAGAATCACCATTTTTTTTTTGGTGCACATTTTTGACACTCTAAAATTTTTATTTATGAAGTATGAATATTTGTTTTAAAATGTTAGTGATTTTCATGCTAATTTTGAAATGTATTGATGCAGCATCAACTTTTTTTTTAGAGCGGTGATTTTCATGCTAATTTTGAAACGTATTGATGCTGCATCAACCTTTTTTTTTTAGAGTGGTGATTTTCATGTTGGTAATAAAACACAAAACTTAGATAAAAAATATATATATAAAAACAATAAAAAAACCAATAAAAATGTAAAAAAAAACAAAAATAGCTCATAAAAATAAAAAATTTAAACAAAAATAAATAAAAAAAACAAAAATATTTGAAAATTATATCAAAGGAAATGACAAAATTTGAAAAAAAAAACACATAATTTAAAGAAAAAAAACAAAAATTGACCAAATTTTTTTAAAAAAAAACATCAAAAACATTTTTTTTTCTAACTTATTAAAAAAAACAATATAATAAAAAAATATATATATATTTAAAAAAAAATTAAAAATAATTAAAATTACAAAATTAAAATTTAGATTTAAAAAAAAAAAAAATTTAAAAATTTAAATTAAAAAAATAATAATAATAAGAAAAAAAAATACAAATTTTAAAATTAACAAAAAAAACAAATTAAAAAAAAAACAATTAAAATTGAAAAAGAAAAAGAAAATAAAAAAATTAGAATAAAAAAAAACTATCATTAAAAAAACAAAAAAAATGAAAAAAACCACGTGCAAATAATTAAAAAACAAATATACATAAATTTAGTGTTTTTTTTTTTTTAATGAAACCATTTATAGATTTTAAAAATGAAAAACTAAATAAACGAAAAAATTAAGAAAAACAATTAAGTTAAATTAAAATTTAAAAATTTTAATAAATAAATTTTAAATTTTAAATTTAAAAAAATAATTATTCTATAATATTAAATATAAAAAAAATTAAACAAATTGTTAAAATAAAAAAATAATTTTAAATTTTTTGAAATTCAAAAATTTAAAAAAAAAATCAAATTAAAATAAAAATATTAAAAATTAAAAAAAAGTAAAAAATAAAAATAAAATCAAATAAAAAATAGATGTATATATATATTAAAAAAAAAAAAATTTATTTTAAATAAAAATATTAAATTAAAAAAAAAATTAATTTTTTGAAAAAAAAGATTATTTTTTGAAAAAAAAAAAAAAAAATTAAAAAAAAATGAATTAAAAATTTTTTTTAAAAAAAAATCAATTAAAAAAAATTGTGGTGGCAGTCGGGGTGCGGCCCGCCCGCTGGGCGGCGGGGGCCGGACGGGCGGCACCATGGTGGCGGCCCAGCTGGCCTCCCGGCCCCCGATGGGCGGAGGGCTGATTCTCGCAGCCCGCCCGCAGGGCGGCTGGGGCCAGCCGGGCGGTGCCACGGGGGCGGCCCAGCCGGCTTCCCGGTCCCCGACGGGTGGAGGGCCAATTCTCGGAATCGGCCCTCCGCCCGTCGGGGGCCGGGAGGCCGGTTGGGCCGCCCCCGTGGCGCCGCCCAGCGGGCGGGCCGCGCCCCCACCACCACCACTTTTTTTTTTAATTTCAAAATATTGATTTTTTTTTTATTATTTAAAATAAAATTCGTTTTGTCATTATTTTTTTTTATTTTATTATTTTTTTTGTTTCCAATTTATTATTATCTTTTTTGTTAATAATTTTTATTAAATTTTGCCCCTTTTTTTATTTAATTGATTTTTTTTTTTTTAATTTCATAATTTTTCTTTGTTATTAACTTTTACGTTTAGTTTTTTAATATAATTTTATAAAATTTAATAAATTTTGTATTTTTTAAAAATATATTTGGATTTAATATTTTTTTAAATGTTTTACTTTTTTATTTATTTATTTTCGTTAATTACATAAAATTTTTATATTTTTTTATTTCAATTAAAATTGTGTATTTAAAATTAGATTTTTTTAAAATTAAACTTAATTTTTAAAATTTTTTTTAAAATATTTTTTTTTTAATTATATATATATATTTTCAAATTTTCAATTTTAATTGATTTTTAAAGTTTTTAAAGTTTTTCTTTTAACAATGTTTTTTTTTTTTTTTCTTATATTTAAAATTTATTTTTTCTTTCAAAATTTATTTGTTTATTCATTTATTTATTAAAATTTAATATTTTTGTTTTTAAATTTAATTTGTTATTTTAATATTAACTTTTTTTTTTTAAATTTAATAAAATTTGATATATATACATATTTTAATTTAAGTTCATATAATATTTTATTTTTTATAATTTAAATTTAATTTATTTTTTATAGTTTATTTGATTTTTTAATATATATTGTTTTAAATTTAATATTTTCATTGTATTTTATTTTTAATTAATTTTTCAATTTTTTCCTTTTAATTTGAATAATGTTTTTTTTTTTAATTTTTTTTAATTTTATTTTTAAATTTATTAAAATTTAATATATTTCCTTAAATTTAATTTTTTGTTTTAATTTTTTTTTTTTTAAAATTTAATAAACATTTTCTTTTTCTTTTTTAAATTTAATTTCTATATTTTATTTTTTATAATTTCCTTCTTTTTTTAACTTGTTTTTATTTTTATTTTTTAATTTCTATATTTTTTAAATTTTAATCTTAAATATTTTTTATTTTATTTTATTTTTTTTTTCCTTAAATTTTAGGTTTTTTTTATGTTTGAATTAAAATTTTTATTTTGTTTTGTTTTGTTTTTTTTTTTTATCTTCATATATTTTTAAATTTTAAGCTTTTAAATGTTTTCATTTTTTAAATTTATTATTTTTCTTAAATTTTAGGTTTTTTTTTAATGTTTGAATTTTAAAAATTAAAAAATGTTATTTCTATTTTTAAAAATGCCAAAAGTATGACACAATTTTTTGTTTTGTTTTGAGGGTGTTTTTTCAATGCTTTTATTTTTAATTTTTTTTTTTTTTCTTAAATTTTAGATTTTTTTTAATGTTTGAATTTTAAAAATTAAGAAATGTTATTTCTATTTTTAAAAATGCCAAAAGTATGACACAATTTTTTTTTTGTTATTCCAGCATCAACTTGTTTTGTTTTGAGGGTGTTTTTTCAATCCTTTTTTCAAGAAACAATTTTTTTTTTACCATAATTTTATAAAATGTTGAAATTTGACCTTAAAAAAAAACGAAGTGCGTTCTGGAATACACACTTTTTGTTTTTGGGGTGTTTTTTCATGTTTTTTGAGTCTTTTTGGGCTAGAGTTCTCGTTTTGAGGTCAGGTTACCTATTTGATCGGTAACAGTGTTGAAAGTGGCAGGTAATAAAGTGTTGCAGTTAAAGGGAAACATTATACCTAGAGGGCTGGTGCCTCTAGAAAGACTATTTGACAAGAATGATATCCCACTGCAGCTAGGCAAAGTGGTAGAAGAAAATCAGGTAGAAGACCTGAATCTTGGTACTGAAGCTGACCCCAAAATTGTCAAATTGTCTAAGAAAGTCCCAGAAGAATATCAAAAGCTATATCAGAAATTATTTCAGTCTTATAAAGATGTGTTTGCATGGTCCTATCAAGATTTGAAAACTTTTGACACCAGTATTATGCAACACAAAATTCCACTGAAGGGAGACGCAAAGCCTCATAAGCGAAAGCTCAGACAAATAAATCCCTTGTTGCTTCCCTCTATTGAGAAGGAAATCAAGAAGCTGTTAAAGGCCAAAATAATTGTGCCATTGAGGTACTCTGAATGGGTGGCAAACCTAGTCCCTGTCCGGAAGAAGAATGGAGAAATAAGGCTGTGTGTGGATTTCAGAAATTTAAACAGAGCATCCTTAAAAGATAACTATCCACTACCTAAGATAGATCACATACTGCAGACGGTGGTTAGAGCTTCTAGGATGTCAATGATGGATGGATTCTCTGGTTATAACCAGGTGGCTGTGCTTCCAGAAGATCAAAAGAAGACTGCTTTCTCCACACCATGGGGTACATTTATGTATGCCAGGATGCCCTTTGGAGTGATTAATGCAGGGGCCACTTTTCGGAGGGCCATGGACATTGCTTTTATTGGGGAGCAGGATAAATTCTTGGTGGTCTACCTTGATGATATCACTATATTTTCAAAGAGTGATACTGAGCATATTGAACATCTGCGCAAAACCTTTGAGAAATGCAGAAGGTATGGTCTCTCTTTAAACCCTCAGAAGTCTTTATTTGCATTAGAAGAGGGTAAACTTTTGGGACACATTGTAACAAAATATGGGGTAAAGATAGATCCTAAGAGGGTAGAGGTTATAAATGGTATTGCTTTTCCTAGAAATAAGAAAGAGGTACAAGTATTCCTAGGGCGCATCAATTTCCTGAGAAGGTTTATCCCTAACTATGCTGAAATAGTTAGACATATAATTGACATGATGAAAAAGAATAATGAAGTTAAATGGTCCCAGGAATCACGAGAGGCATTTACCAGGATAAAAAATGCTTTTGCAGAAGTCCCTGTGCTAGCTGGACCAGATTATGCTAAACCTTTCATGATCTTTTCTTTTGCATCACCTCATACAATAGCAGGAGTCTTATTGCAGAAAAATGAGGAGGGGTATGAGCAGCCCATAGCTTTCTTCAGTAAGGTGCTCCGTAATGCAGAATTAAAGTACAACATATTAGAAAAGCAAGCATACACCCTAGTGAAATCCCTCAAAGCATTCCGCGTATATATCTTACAGTCCCATATCACTGCATTTGTGCCTACAGCTATTGTAAAAGATATTCTAATTCAGGGGGATAGTGAAGGAAAAAGGGGGAAGTGGATTGCCAAGATACAGGAGTATGACTTAGACATCCGCCCTACTAAGCTGATCAAAGGACAGGGGCTTGCCAAAATATTATCTGAGTCAAACTATCAAGCTCTGGGCATAAATTTGTCCATAATAGCAAGTGAGGAACCCGAGGAGAAAGAAGAGCGACAGGGAATTGGAGTAGCTACTCCAGAAACACATATAAAGTACCTTACCAGTTAGTGGTACAAAGAGATAGTAGAATATCTCCTCACACTCAGCTACCCTCCAAGCTGTGATAAAGCTAAATACAAAATACTAAGATTGAAATCACAGAAGTACATAGTCGCCAATGGCCGACTGTACTGGCGAGATCCCTCAGGTATCCTACTCCTGTGTCTCACAGAGGATGAGGTAGAAAGTATTATAGCTGAATTTCATGAAGGGATCTGTGGGGGTCATTACAGCTGGAGGGCCACTGCTCACAAGATCCTGAAGGCTTGTTTTTACTGGCCCAAGCTTTTGGGAGATTTTTTTTCCCAGGTAAGAGCTTGTGAAAAGTGTCAAAAATTTGCTGAAAGACAAAAATTGGCACCTCTTCCCATGATTCCCGTGCACGTGGACGAACCATTTAGACAATGGGGAATTGATTTTATAGGTGAAATACATCCTCTATCAAGTGGTCAGCATAAGTGGATTTTAACAGCCACTGATTATTTCACTAAATGGGTGGAAGCCATACCTCCAAGGAATGCTACTGATGCTATGATAATAAAATTCATGGAGGAAAACATCATATCCAGGTTTGGCTGCCCTGCCAGAATAGTCACTGATAATGCCCAGGCCTTCAAGTCTACAAAGTTTGTGAGTTTCTGTCAGCAGTGTAACATCACACTAAGTCACTCTACAGCCTATTATCCACAGGGAAATGGCTTGGCAGAGTCTTCCAATAAAACCCTGGTGAGAGCATTGAAGAAGGCTATAAATGAAAATCAGAAAAATTGGGATTCCCAATTGAAATTTTCTCTATGGGTCAACAGAATTACCAGCAAGAGAGCAACTGGGAAATCCCCATATGAATTGGTATATGGGAGGGCAGCAGTATTTCCTATTCAATTAGCCCTACTAGTAGCCCGATTCATGCAGGAAATTCAAGAAGAGCCTGATGATATGATCAGGATAATAAACCAGCTGGTGGAATTGGAAGAAACACGCAATTAGGTGAATCAAAGGCTAACAGAGTATCAGGAGAAGATGAAATACCTTTTTGATCAACATGCTAAAGGCAGGAATCTGCAGATTGGTGATCTGGTGCTCAGATGGGACATTCGGAGGGCTGAAAAAGGAAAACATGGTAAATTCGATCCACTTTGGTTCGGTCCTTTCAAGATTGTGGAACAGGGAGGTAACAATACTTTCAATTTGGAAAATTTGCAGGGTGACTTGCTTGATGCCCCTGTAAATGGTCAGTTCCTTAAACCCTACTTCCAGTTCTAATTTAGGCAGCGATAGCCTGATGTATTATACTGTATATTAGTTTGTTTTCGACCTTGTTTGGAATAATGTGGGTATCGTGATGAATTATGAAAAGGAAAGGTAGAAGTGCTGAAGAACAGTGTCTGCTAGAATATTATCGGATGGTCTGCGAAGTTCTCGACACGTCCAAGGATGAACATGCTGTCCCCAGGTGGAGCCAATGTTGACCACGTCAGCCTCATATAAAATTTCGTCAAACAATCTGGCTTAAACCTTTCAAATCCCATCTTTTTGCCCTAAAAAATCTGTTTTCCACCTATCGTTACCTCCCCCTAGCTTCAAAATTGCATAAAAGGGCCGAAAAACCCATATTTTGAAAATCTGTAAAGCCTAGCTCTTTCAGTCCTAGCCCCCTCTATCTTTTTCTCCACGCGACCGGAAGTCAAAACTAGGAGCTAATCCAATAGGCGCTTATCACAAATGTATATCGGAAGCAATATTAACCATCGATCTACGCAGATCCGATGGCCTGTGCAACCCCATCGCACATGCGGTCCCCACTCCGTTTTCCCATCTGATCATAGTCCAACCATCCGATCATCCTGCTAAATCAACGTTCCACAGCCTATCCGTCTCGGTGGTCCCCACCCCACTTCCACTGTTCAAAAACTACCCGGTATCTATCGCACCGCCTTTCAGAGGCAGGTGGTATTTCTCAATCCGGAGCGATTCCATACATCGCTCGCCGTGTGTCTCAGTGTACGGTTCCAAAACCACCCTCCATCGCGCGTTATCGTTCGTCCGTAGTCACGACGTGATATTCATGACAGCCGTCAGATCTGGAGGTCTTCATCCAACGGTCGTCACACTCCGAAGCTGCATGGGTGTTAGTCCAAGTCAACAGTGCCCATGGCCCACCGTCTCATTGCCTCGCTGTACGTCTTCCGCCGTCGATCTCCTCCTGAGATCAGACGGTCCAGGCTAAACCTACGCCACGTCACTATGCCACGTGATCCTGTCGTACATTCGTTCGTCTCCCCTACATATTCCTATTCAAAGGTCAAACACAAAGGTTTTTCATTTTGCTGCGCTCCGCCAATCTTCACCAATGCACTTATTCACCCAGTCCGTTCACCATCGTTCCACTGCACTTTTCCGTCACCCTGTGTTGATCCACCATTTTTCCATGTCCGCATAAGCCATTTTCATTGATCCCTTCATGTCCATCATCTTCGTGCCTGGTTTTCCTAACAAGTTTGCGGGTTTTGCAGGTTTACAGCGGCGAAAAACTATCATGATTCACAGTCTCTACTATTGTGATAGAGAGCACGAGAAAGGACCATTTTTTAGAGCCGAATTATGAAGAAAGGCTTGGGAAGGAAAATCGATAAGACTTCCATTAAAGAAGCAGGGTTTAAATCTGTCAAACCCTGCAGGGATATTCAAGGCGCCGATTTCACAGATGAAGATATTAATGGAGCAGCAGAGAAATATCAGTGGAAGATCAGGAATTCAACGTTCAGCATTGAAGATCTTAAGCCGTAATTCAGGATTTTGAAGGCAGAGGGTACCATTCGCATAAAACATACTCTCAAGCTTTCTTTTCAACACCATTTTTCTTCGGAAAGGACGAAGTGTTTATGTGATTTTATTGCTTTGCCGTGTTCCTGGAGAGATTTCTCCCCAGTGCATTTATTTTAGTTAGTAGGCCACAGAATAAAAACAACATTACAAAGTCATCGAGTAGTATGGGCGTGCACGTTTCCACCATTTTGTTTTAATGAGATAATTAAATGTGCATCACCTACTCCCTTTTTCGAGTTTTCTTGTTCTCCTATAAAGCTCTCGAAGAATAGATGATTTAGGGTTCCAGATCTTATTAGAAAATTATGTAGTGAAAGGCTTTTTGTATACATTTTTGTTGAACTCTTGTATGAAGGTTCAGAGCCCATAGGTTCTCAGTGAGGAGGAGTTCCATCTGTTAGAGAGGATTTTGGCCTTTGGTATTTCACAGTGTGTAACTTTCTCTCTTATGTGTTATTTTAATTGATCATTTCATTTCATCCATCTTTCTTGTATCATGTTTTGGAATGCGAGTGGCTCACTAATTTTTGGTATGGATTAATCCTAGTCGATACCCATGCTTGGATTATTCAAGTGCTTTAAATATGGCTCATGCATGATATTCTGTTCCCCTATTCATCCAAACCGTATTTATGCTATATTAGTTTCTTTGGGAGGGTGTTTTTAAAACGCTATTGTCATGTATGGATTCTTAGATTGGTAAGCCCATGCACGGTGGTATTGCGTATCTGGATATCAGCTCAATGTTAACTAATATCTCCGTAATATTTCATTCACTACATACACCTTATGATAACTTATTTCTGTGAGGTATTTCTAAATTGGCCCTCTTTACAGTAAGCTGTCTCTGAATTGTCTGTTGCTTTCATATTGGAGTTTTGCATGTTGCCTCTACAATATCCTTATTTCTGTGTCAGTTTTTGAAGGTCTTGGTCCCATTCAGATGAATTTTCCTTGTTTTAAAAGAGATAGCATGAGAGCTTGTTATTGATAACTCCCTCTGTTATACCATATGCTCCTTGGTATATAAGATGTCCTAGGCACTGGTCTATCACGACTCTAGGTTGTCTCTAGGATCGAAAACACATCGAATGACAAGAAACCACCCCAACTAATTCAACCTCATCTACTAGATGAATTATAAGAAGAACCTGTAAGTCCATAAAACTCATCGTCAATTCCTTCTCAAACATAGAGACAATCTCAACTATCTCTTGATGCCACCATGGAATGTTATCCATATGAATCTCCTTTGATGTGATCCAACATACAAATGCATATAATTTGGATATGGCATGTTATAGGTTTTGGGGGAAGTCATGGTTCACACACCCATGCACAAGAAGAGGACAATGGAATTGCACAATAAATGGTACATTATACAAAAAATAAATTATAAAATATCCCATTACATAATAATAATAATAATAATAAAATCATTTTTTTTACATACGTACTCTTAGAAGGTTCAAATGGTCATGCAATTTCAACCCAAAAGATGATCTTCCATAGTGGAGAAACACCATAGTGAAGAACCATATAAATAAGGCACCCTCACACTCATTATAATTTCCTTTTCCAAAGAAATATCATATTTATTTAAAATCCATGGGACATCACCTTGAACTTTGAAATACCAAGAGGGACTAACCTCCCCTCTAGTTTCTTGTCTTGGCCAATATTTCTTTTTAGTTTTTTAAGAATAAGATATCTCCTAACAACCAATGGGTCACTTTCTTTCGATGATATGTGCCGTGATAAAGAATATGAAACATTTTTAAATATATGCATGTGATCTAGTAAGTGGACAACCTTAAGGTGTTACCAATATGGGAGCTCATATATACAAATTTCATTTTCATCCAAATGGTCAATTTATCCACATAGGTGTCAAAGAATTATGGATCATCAAACATAGGCTCCCCATTTGAATCAAATATTTTTGTAAAATCCTTCTCCTTCTCTCTCTCATATGCTCCAAGCCATTTAGTTGGTGTCATTATTGTAGGACTTTGGGTTCTCTATGGTTTACCATTGAAAGCGAATGTTTCTCTTCTATAAGGGTGTTCTTTTGGGAGGAATACCTTGGAGCAATCATAAAATGGATTTCATATATGGTCGCACCACCTAGCCTTCAGAGAAGGTCCACAACATTTACATCCATTATAACCTTTTGTTACAAGACATGGGAAATTATTTTATACAAGCCGACACATTAGCGACCATGAATATCAAAACAATTGCAAAAAATTAAATTAATGTGTGAAGCAAAACTGTTACGTATATAAAAAAATCAATAAAATTGTAATTTACCAGAGCAACCCCCTAAGCTTGGACAATCATGTATGGTGTAAGCACATATGCCATACAATGTAAAACTCCTCTATGCTGCGATGAGTCTTGATACATCATACACATGTATCCCTTCCCATAATTCCTTCAATTCATCTACTAATGCTTATAAATAGACATCCATATTCTTCACTTATCTTCTACTAGGGAATATGAGAGCCAACATAAGATGTTCATTATTCACGAAAAACCATGGGGGGTATTGTTATTGATCACTATTATAGGAAACACTTAATAGTTAGTATTTTGGAGGGAATATGGGCTGATTCCATCCATGGATATGTTGAGTCGTAGAATTCGTAATTCATCCTTGAATTTTTTAGGCCATGTATCCTCCATATGCTTCATGGCTATTGAATCTATTTGGATTCACATAACTCTTGACTCACTTCTGTGTGAGGAATGCCTACTATGCAACATAGCTAATTCTTTGCAATGAAATATTATTTGAATCCTTGGATTATAGGCATGTGCCTCAATATCTTATGAGGACTACCATGTGGTTTACCCATTTTTTTTGAATTCCAGTACCTGTCATGCCCACATTTTGGACATATCTCTTTGTCTGCATATTCTCCTTTATATAGAATACAATCATTCGAACATGCATGATATGATATATACTCAACACCAATCATTTTCAAAAACTGATTTGCCTCTTGCAACTGCCTGGAAGGACATTATCACTTGGAAGAAACTTATCTTTGAATAACCCGTAGTCGGTGGGGAATATAATAGTACAATATCAATATTTAATTTTCGCAAAATTGACCATTTTTAATGTTTATTGTGTGACAATATTTCCCAAAATATAAAGGAATTGATCAATCATGCAAGTGAATTACCTCAATATTTCTGATAAACATGCATTCGACATGCCAAAATTTTCTTTCAAGTTGTACAAAATCATCGTTGTCCACAACTGAGTAGACTTTGACTTGCTTCTAGGTAAAAAGAGAGGGGTGGTGGAAGCATATTTCAAGATTTTGAATAATGTATCAGTGATATGAGCATAATCCCTTTGATCATCATTTTGGAATGCATATAAATAAATTGATGCCATGGAAGTCGTATCCCATAAGTAATCATCCATACCAACCTATATTTGATTGCCTCCATTGCTAACTTGTGATGAAGAACTACTATTGTTGTAGTCATTCCTAATTGGTGAATCTGGACATAATGCGAATTGAATAGGTGATTGATTCAACCATTCCTTGTATTCTTCCTCTATGAGTCTTCCTATTAATGTAACCTTATCTTGAGTTTAAATTATAGTGGGGTTCACCGAAAGATGGTAAGTGGGTTTCTCATCATCACTAAAATCCTAATTTCAAAAAATATTGAATGTCATTAATACAATATCAATGACATTAGTAAGCACGTCAATGCAATTGATTTGTTGAAATTACATTATACTATACAAGTATTACCATCGTTGATCTAGGATTACTGCTAGAAGATGGCATGTTTCAATTGGTAGGGTGTAGAAGTTGTCCATTTTCATCTACCAACTTCTTGCGATGGGTTAATCCTGATAAGAGCTCCCAACGTTTTTGAAATGGAGGATTTTTTTTTTCATTTCAACTCGATTCTAAATCAGGATCCTGCAAATTTGGATACATTTTTATTCAAATTGACATGGATTAAAAAAAAATCAATTAGATAATCGAAATGTAAATAAAATTTGAACTTATTGGAGATTGAAAGGGAAAATTCCATGAAGGACTTTGATCAACAATATGGAATGAGATGGAATTTGAGGAATTAGCCATTTGATATTATTGAGATTTTGTCCCTGCATTTGAGAAAAATAAGAAATAAAATTTTGTATGCATATCTAAAATTAATCTCGAGAACCATATAACCACAATCTAAATTTCAATATAGTCTTCAAACTAATTTTCAAGAATAAGGCAACTTTAAGCTGAAAATGTATATTATGAACTACTGTAATTCATGTAGATGCGATCTAAATGACAATTTGAGATTAATGTGCCGTTTTATGTGAAAATAAAATTTTAGATACCTTTTAAACCCAATCATTGCGCTTATCAGAAGATAGCGCAACGTTTAACTAATACGAACACCGAGATATTCAAATAATACTTGCATCAGTTTTTGAAGTTCCGAAAAAACATGTTATCATATCGATGCTCTTGTACAAAAATGCGCTAATGCATTTATAAAAAACAACACCGGTACAAACCTGTTTCTAGATTTTAGAAAATAAAAATGAATTCAACCAACTTGGTGCTCTTATAAAAATTATATCAACACTGATGCTTTTAAATAATAAGCACACTGTTGCGTTAAAAAAATAAATGGCACCATTTTGGGATTTTCAAAGAAAAAAAACATATTGTATCATGTTGGTGCATTGAAAACATTTGGTGCCTCGGTAAAGTTGATGCACTTTTCTTATAAATGCAACGATGTGCCTAACTATCGAACGCACCGCTATTCGGATAAATTGAAAAAAATAACAATTTTTTTTTTTTTTTAAACATAAAAGAATGAGTGGTAATTGATTTTCAAAATCTAATTTCATAAAGTATTTTAAATAGTAAAATGTTGTTGAATTTTTCATTATTTTACCCAAAATTTCAAGGGAATGATTTGTAAGAGAGACATACCAGGAGCGCTGTGTAGCAGCATAATACTTCGCATCAACAAAAATATTTAGAAGATCATAAGCTAAAAGGTACGGTGATTCACTCAAAACATTACATAGTAATTTTTTTAAATTTTATTTTTTATTTCAATAATAAAAAATCTTACAATTTATCTTAGGGATTAATTAAAAGACATATAATTTGTAAGAGAGACATACTGGGAGCACTATGGAGTAGCAAAATAATTTTGAACCACAAGAAGGTCAAAATTGGAAAGATATGGTGATTCACTCAAAAACTTCGATATTTCTATATTTTTGAAAATTTTACTGTTAAATTATTTTATATTTTATGTTAGATTTATTCACAATTCAGGAAAAAAAGAAGTTAACAACCCTCTATAATAAAAATTTTGCTAGTAAAAATTTTTACGATCTCTGTTCTTATTTAAATTTAATTTAAATTTTCTAAAAAAATAAAAAAAATTCAATAGTTACGTTAAACCCTTGCTTCTTCCTCCAAAATTTCACCTTAGGGTTTAATTTCCCCTACCACTTCAAAATTAGGGTTTTTCATTTTAGGCATTTTATATTTAATGGGTTTGTTTACTTTCTATATATAGGGTGTTTGACATGTAAAGTAGGGGAACCACTTACTGAATTAGGTCCAAACCCTGTTGACCTTGTCTGTTTAAAAAAATATGGATATATGTTACACGGTGCACCCTATGTAATATAATAGACTGGTGCACCCTGTGTAATACAACACATCGATATATAATAACAATGTCGGTTATGTCCAGTCTATTCAACGTTTCTCCTAGTGTAATATAACGCACCGACGCACATTTTGGAAATAGCACTGTTAAATTCTTGCGGTGCATTTAGTGTTACAAATCACACTGTCATAATTTAAAATTAATGTAAAAAAATATTTTTTCCTGACGGTGCCGAACAATTAAACACCCAGTGCATTTAATGGGATAAACACGCCGGTTTCCAGAGCTCTTTTGGGATGAAAATTATTTGACTTATTTACAAAATATATTTAATAGCTTCTGTATTGAATGGTACAAGTTGTGTATTGATAAAAAATGTCTCAGAAGGTGTCAAGTAGCAAAAATAATAATTGATTGAATGATAGCACATCGAAAAAAGCAAATAAGGCAAGTTCTTTGTAAATTATTTACAAAATTAATATGTTTGAACTATATGTAAGTTTAACTAATATGTAATGGTTAGTGTGTATCATGTAGATCCACAAAATGAAAATTGTTATTAATATTATTTCTAATATAACTGCAAAAGAGCGTAAAATCCTGATAGAAAAAATGGAGAAGGATGAGTTATGCGAATGAAAAAATACTATTCAATGTGAGTTTTTTTTTTTGAATTTCCATTAATAATATACTTAAGAGTATTAGATAACATGTTTCAAAAAATATATAAATTCATATATGTTTAATTTTCTATAGGGAGTAATAAGGAAGGAAAATAACAATGTTGTTCTAAGAAAAGAAAAATTATACAACTTGCAAATGACGATGGATTGGTCCTTAGATCATCTGGAGTGGTGCTAAAGGTTAATGAAAGGGGATTTTTTTTTACAAAACTATGAAGGATTTAGTGGAACAAACGTATAGATATACTTTCCAATTACAATACAAAAATCAATCCAATGATTCTCATAGCACAAATTATATCTAAACTATAGGAAGAATTTCAAGAGAAATGGCCAATGAGACATGTTAGACTTCCAATAGAAAAAACATATAAGAAAAGAGAATAATTTAAAAGGTAATATACATAAATAAAATGATTTTCTAGAGTTATATATATAAATTACTACAAACCATTCGTTTATTAATTTCAGTTTTGTTATATTTAGTTTTCATATATCAATATAAAAATAATTTATTAATTTTTTCAAGAATATTATGAAAATCCCAAATGATCATCGAGCTGGTATGCGAAACATGGTAGTAGGAATGTCCAAAAAAGTGCACAAGGAGATGGTCAAAGAAATGGACATAATTGCATCACAGGAGGAGGCATCTAAAAAATAACATGCTTCAAATGTAAGTAATCGTGATTGACTTTGTACATATAAAAAAAAATTTAGCATTAAATATTAATTTTCAAGTATTTTCTTGTAGAAAAGAAAAAAAATGGAACTCATTCAACACATAAAACATGACGACAATGAAGAAAAGGCATGATTTCAAAGTTTGTGAGTAATTGTTAATATTTCCTTATAACAATTCAAGGTTTCATTTTTGTATATTTTAAGTTGTTTTATAACAACCATACTTGAATGTCTTCAAATAGGTGCTAACATACAAAGAAGAGCCATCAGAAGAATAGATCGACATTGGGTTAAATATGGGTTGTGAGTATATGTTCGCATATTAAAAATTAATTTTAGAATTTGTTAGTATCTGTGTTGTTTTACTTATCTAAGTTTATAATTAATAGAAAAAAAAAATATTTATATTAAATATACGATTTATAATGGGGTTTAAAACATGCAGAAAACAAAGTATGGTACTACACCAACAATAGACTTGTTGCAAAAAGGCACGAGACTTGGTTTAGAAACCATGTGAAAAGTTTATGAGTGACTTAGTTCTATGCTACATTGCTATTCGGTTTACATTGATGTATATTATTTATTTCAATTTTCATTATTCTCACCAATTTAGATACACTCATTACACTTTATTATTATGTTTGTAGATGGAACAATATCAAGAAGATGAAAACAATCGATGAAATTGAAAAAACATTCCTCAAAATAACCCAAGTTATGGAAGTAGCTCAAGAACTGACAACAATTCCAGCGAAGAATGATGATCTATTTAGATATCAATGCAACATGTTGTATTTTTGGAAATAATTTTCTATGAAAATCAGACATTTTATTTAATGTAATGGACATAGTGTCCCAATTGAAAGACAAGGGATTACCAATAAACATTCCATTTTGTATGAAAAATATCCTCTTATTAATATGCACTAAAACACATTTTAATTTATTATATTGTGTTATCCAATGTCGCTATGAAATGTTACACCACTAATTAAATATATCGATGATTAAATATTATAATGAAGAGATGCAAAATATAATAATATAACAAATTAATCCAAAAATCATATACAAACACATTGGTCAAATTTTAATTTATAAGAATAATGTTATAAGATATATTTCGATTTTTTGATTAATAATGGATTTAAAAAATTACAATAATTGCACGGTCACAGGTTGATGTTTCCAAAAAAGAGAAAATATCATACAAAAAACTGGTGAGTCCATAACATAAAAAAATACCGGTGTGTTATATTATATGAAAGCAGCATAGCGAAATCTTTTTGCATGACCAGTGCCTTTTCAGAAAACGATAGCATCGAGACATTTATGTCTTCAAGCACTGGAATTATTTTCAATTAACGCCTCGATGCATTATAATTTTTAATGCACTAGTGCTTTCATAGAGCTAACACCCCGGTCTTACAAAATATTATTTATAGCCCTAGTGTATTATGAAAACTAACATCATCGGTCCTTTTATATAACTAACTCACCAATGCGTTTTTACAAACAATACACATTGGCGCTGCAAGTTTAAACAAAAGCACTAGGACTGCAATTATTTTTTGCGTGCCTTGGTGTCATTCCTTACAAGAACGCCTTAGGGTGTTTTTTTATGTATTAGCACTAGTGCGGTATATATTACGCACCAATGTTATTTTCATTCAATGCCTTGGTTCTTTTAGTTATGTATGCATATCGATGCATTTATATATGTAGCGCACTCGTGCTGGTTATTCTATGAAGTGCACGACAAAAACAGATTCGCTAAAACCTACGGCAGCCTAAATCTTTTCAGTTGTGATGAAGTTATATTATAATCTCCCCTAAAACATATACAATCACAAATAATTTTTTTTAGCGGATGTTGTTTTTACAATTTTTGCCAATCTTATAACACCAAAAACCTCCATTATAACCTCTGCTAGAAGGTATTTTCCTTGTTGTTCTTCCATCGCCACAACCCAATCGTGTAATGGCTTACCAAATAATTTTTTGTGAGGCTTATCTAAAAAATGAAGTCAAAGTGTTAATCTAGCTTTATATTCTTCACTTAGATCTTGATATGGAAGAGTTTAGTCATCTCCTTCTCTTTCAAGGGATGAAGGATATTTCGGTTCACCTCCTTTTGCATTATAGTGCAAGTAATCATTTTATATAAATTTGAGCTACTCTTTTCCTAGTTACATGTTGTTAGTTGGTGTAACTCAGATAGGTGTTCTAGTATTAGATTGTGTCTATGAGTCTAAGGTACATATTTCTCCAATACTTATAATTGTTTTCGCGAGAAAAGGCGCTAAATAGATTTAATTAAGAAATTAATTAAATTCTCCTAAGTCTAACTTAAGGAAATAGCTTAATTAATTAGTATTAATTGGGGTAAATTGAGTTTCCTCTAGAGACATGTGGAAAAGTCACTTGATGGCTTCAAGATGATATTAGCCATCAATTTTGATTAGATCATGATCTTTGATTCATCAACAAGAGATTATAAGAGGAGATCGAGGGTCATTTCAAGAGAATTAAGAAGACATAAATTGTAGTGAGAGAAAGGGTACAAAGGTAGTGCAAGAACACTAGTAGCATGGGTTTCATTAGAGACTGTCCGAGAGAATCTTCATAACGATTTCCAAGGAAATTAGGAGATCATTTTTTTCTGTAGTGAGAGGCCAATTTTCTAGTGGTGTGAGTTGTTCTAGGAGGGGTTGCGAATTTCCCTAGAAAGTGGCATGAATTTATTATTGAGGTCAATTTTTGATAGCAAGTGGCATGAATTTATTATTGAGGTAAATTTTTGATAGCAAGAAAAAATTTTCGAAGATATTAATTTTCTCAGGAAAGGAGGTTGAATCTCCAAAGGGAGGCTAAGTGATTTCTTAGTAGTGCGATTTTTCCAGTGAGAGGCTACATTTGTGAGCCAGTTCAAGTAGCTAGAGGGAGTCTGACTTGATTTATGGAGGTCACATCGACGAAAAAAACTAAAGAAAATATTTTTTTGGAGGTTTTCCATCTTACGACAACCAGTTGTAATATATTTTTCTCAAGAATTTCAATAATAGAACCCTCATCTATATACTGGTTTTCCCTTCAGGGTTTTTCCAGGAATATTTGTTTGAAAATATTGGTGCTATATATTTGTGTGTGTGTGCATTATTTTCTTACTTCCTGTGATATTTATTTTATGTGAATTTGTAGTGTTTTATTCATTATTTTCCACAAGTTAATTGTAGTTGACAAATAATATGAAAAGATAGGAGATTAATAACTAGTAATTGCAACAATAATCAAAATTTCACATGGTATCAAACTGCACATGGTATCAAACTGGATATGAGGGAAGAAGGTAATTATCCGCAATCAATGAAAGGGAAGGAACAAGGGTTAAAAACAATTTTGGTTTATATAGAATTCGAGTTCTTTAGTTTATTTCTCCATTTATTTGAGTTCACAGATTTTATAGAGATGGCCACAATAAGATTGAGATATTAGGAGAAGTTGGATTGAGCCTATAACTTCGGAGTCTAGAAGGATAGGATGTTGTTCCTATTAGATGAGTATGGCCTGAAGGAGTTTTCTACAACAATTATTGTTGTACCTTTATATCCAATCTAGTTTCATGAATACAGGAGGGATAATGCAAAATCCAAGAGGATGATTCTTGATGGAGTTAGGGATCACATAGTTCCACATATCGTAGAGAAGGGGACAACAAAGGAAACATAGAATTTCATCATGAAATTGTACTGTGATCCTTCAGAAAAATAAATTTATCCTCAAGGAGAAGCTGAGGATCATCAAGAAGAATAAGGGAGAGAACATGACTTCCTATCTCACCAAAGTTCAGTCTGTCAGAGATGAAATAGCTGTAGTTGGAGAGAAACCAAACTATTATGAGATAGTATGTATAATATTCAATGGGTTATCTAAGGAATGAAAAATGTTCATTAAGGTAATCTCAATTTGTGATAATATTCTATATTGGGATTGGCTATGGAGTTAATTCATTCAAGAGGATCTTACTAGGCTCAGCATAGTCGACGGGACCTGTAGAAGCGACAAGGTATCGAAGTTTGAGAGGGAGAATGAGAACATTGCAATATTAGGGAAAGGAAAAGAAAAGAAGGTGTCCAACAAAGGACCTAGCCCAAATGGAGAGAAGAGAAAGAAGAAGGACCTATCCAAGGTCAAGTGTTATGGTTTTCATGAGCTTGGCCACTATGTCAGCGATTGCCCACTGAGGAAGAAGAAGGGAAAGAAGCAAGTTACAACTTCAACATATACATATGAGATCTATAGAAATATTGAGGAGGAGTTTTCTTTGATCTATTTATTGACTAAATTGACTTCACATGGTTTCTGGTACATAGATAGTGTAGCATCATTTCATATGATAGGAATTAGGGAGTACTTCTCTAGTTACAAGGAGGAGGACATCAGGTTCTAGATTCAGATGGTGAACAAATATAGGTGCACTCTTGTATCATGAGGGACTGATTTATATCATAGGGAGAGTGAAAATAAAATTCCTATTCATGATTTGTTACATGTGATATGATTAGGGATTAATTTTTTCTCCATATATGTACTTCAATACTAAGGGTACGAGGTTCTCTTTAAAGGGGTGAAGGTGTTGTTAAAGCACAAAGACTGAAGATCACCTATAAAAATTAGGGTGAGGAGAATCCGACTATACCGATTGTAGTTATACATGCCCAGGGTAGTAGTTATAAAAAAAAATCTAGGAGACCAGGGGGAGCTATGGCATAGGAGGATGGTCTATATTCATAATGGATCACTTAGGCTACTTTATGAGATGGTGATAGGTGTTTTGAAGGTGAGCACTAAGAATGAAGATGTATGTAGAGGATGTGTGATGGGGAAGTTTTCAAAGGCATATTTTCGTAGGAGTGACATCATATTGAAAAGTATATTAGACCTTGTACATTTAGACATACGTGGTTCGATGTTTACGAGATCTCTCATAGGGTATGCATAATTTTATACTTTTATCGATGATTTCTATATGAAGAATTGGACATATTTATTGAAGACCAAGGATGAGGTATTCATTTGATTTTAGGAGTATAAGGCACTAATGGAGAATGAAACATGAATATATATCTTTACTCTTTGGTTAGATAAAAAAGGCCCAATATGCTAGCAAGGATTTCTAGGAGTTTTGCACTAGGGAAAGAATCGAGAGAGAGTGGACGATTCCTTACAACCCCTGGCATATAGGGGTTGCTGAGAGAAATAATTGATCAATTTCAGAGGCAACGAGATATGTTATATGACCAATATCTCCCATGCTATTTATGGGAGGAGGAATGTAGTACAAAAAATTATATTTAGAATCGGTTCCCACATGGAGTTCTTGGTAAGATGACTACTGAGGAGGATTTTACTGGTAAAAAGCCAGATGTTAGTAATTTTAGTATATTTTTTTGCCTATAGTACTATCATATTCTAGGTGAGACATGTTCGAAGTTGGATCAGACTGCAGAGCGAGGTTATTTTTTTAGGTATAGAAAAAACTTGAAGGCATACAAGATATTCATCCCAGAAACTAGGAGGATTATAGTTAGGTGGGATTTCAAGTTCATGGAGGAAAAGACATACCAAAGATCCAGAGAGTTTCTAACAACTGAATATTAGAGCGAGAAACCAGTAGCAGATCCCATAGTTACACAATAGAATCAAGGGAAACAACAGAGCACTAGTAAAGTCACTAGTATAAGCACTAGCTCAAGTGTTGGGTTTCCTAAGGATTCATAGAGCATGAAGCAACAAAAGGAACATATTAGGGAGATGGACCTAGGGGACATGGAAGTGGATATTCCTAACTCCATTGTTGGTCGGAGAAAATTAGAGGTTTAAAATACACTCATGGATGGTCGAGATTTTGTGGGGGCTCCTAGGATGAGAAAGAGAGAGCAGAGACAATCAGAGTGGTACATTGGCTACATGGAGTTGGTTAATCAGTTGGTGAATAGCAAGGCTTCTAACTGTCAAGAGGTCACACAATGGCATGTGTGGTGGGATGCAATGGTTGAGAATTATTATTTGATCATGTAGAATGATGTTGGGAGGTGGTAGCGAGATAGACATATAGGGCGGTGGTTGGATCAAGTTGGATTTACAAGATCAAGAATGGTGTATATGGAAACATAAAAAAATAAAAGGCTAAGTTCGTGACCAAGGGGTTCTCTCAGAATGAGGGGATAAATTATGAGGAGACATTTTATATTGTGGTCATGTACACTTCTATTTGATTCGTGATCTCATTAGCAACACAGATGGGATGGCAGATCCATTAGATGGATTTCGAGACGACACTCCTGAATGGTGAAATTGAGGAGGAGGTGTATATAGAACAACCATATGGATTTGTAGTACACAACAAAGAGCCCCATGTGTGTAGGTTGAAGAGAGATTTGTACGTGCTCCAACAGGTTTCTAGGGTGTGTTATGAGTGCATCGATAGATACTTGGAGGGCATAGGATTTGTGAAGAGTGAGGAGGAAATCAACCTATACTATGTAGTGGTTGGGGGAGATGTTCTCATTCTTGTATTATATGTAGATGAATTTTTCTTGACAGGTTCATTGGTACTTATCGAGGAGTGCAAGAGGGATCTTTTAACATAGTTCAAGATGAAGGACTTAGGGATAATGTATTATTCCATAACCATGGAGGTATGAAAAAAATATGTTAAGATCTTCCTTGGTCAAGGGAGATACTACATAGAGGTCTCAAGTAAATTCAAGATGGAGGATTGGAGGGCCATTTCTACACCCATGATCAACAATTCGAGATAGATAGATGCATATAGGGAGAAATGTAATGCCCCCTCCCTGCATTTACCCGCTTTTACAAGCCCTCTGGGTAAATGTGAAGCGGAGTGCCACTGTGACGTGACCCAACCTCCTATCTCTAGTTGAGGAAGTGGGTTCCAAAAATAAGACTTAATTACCACCAATTAACATATTATAGGCCTACATGACACTTAGGGGCTAAAGAACCACCAAAGGTGAAAAAACCCTAAACTAGGGTTCCTTTTCACTGACCTAGAGTTCTAAAAACGTGCATGACAAGGCCTGGGTGTGGTTGAAGACCTCCAAATGCATGCAAAAAACTACTTCCATGCAGTTGTGACCCAACTTGCCCAGTTTAGAGGGTGCACTCCTCATATCTAAACCATAATTCCAGGCCGTCCTCCACACCACTTCCTAGAACTGCTCAAGACTTCTCAAAATCATAAATGACATAATGAAAAGGCTAATTATACAAACTTGACTCAGAAACTTGACCTAGACTAACCATAACATACTAGGAATTCCGTCAAACACATGGTAAACATGTAAGCTACAGGTCATGAATGCATATCTGTGTGTAAATCTATGTACTTTAGTTGAAAATCACCGATAAGGTCTAATTCCCTCTCAAGTAGCTACAACAAAACTAGTTAGTCCATGCATTCACCAACCATTCATCAATTCATCCAGTATAATAAGATCCATAACTAGAACATATTATTGAACCATGCTTATAGCCAACATATAACCATAATATTAACCATGATAGAACAACCATCAAAGACAAATAATAACAAGTATAATTAATCATAGAGTACAATATAAAAATAATTCTTATTAACTTATGAAAAAGAAAACCAAGTCAGGGACTTCCATGTACCACCCGACCATTGATTTTGCTAAACCAAATATTTCTTTCAGCTAATCACCCCTATGCCATATTTAAAGCATGAATGTTGGATCTCAAGACATAAAAAACTAGAGCTTCCATGATATTAAACCACATCCACCATCGGGTTGTCGCGATATCACAGAAACCAGTCAATAGATCACGAAACCCAAAAAAGCTTGAATTCCTCAGAGTTTCTTCACCATTACCTTAAGGAATTTTCCTGTCTCCACCCACCTGTCGAGGGATTCCCATAGATTAAACCACCTCCACCCTCAACCCTTGGAAACTTTCGTGAGACCACCTCACATAGTTTCAAAACCTTTCGACCATAACTATACAGGAAATGGCAAGGCAATGCTAAAACCACTATCCAACCCAACAAAAACCCACTCCAATGATAATAAATTAACCAAATTAAAAAATGCATGAACCATGAATTCACACCTAGCTAGGAAATCCCACATGCAACCTGTTACCTGCAAAATATTCTTGTTGAGGCTATTAATCCAACCTTCTCCTGGCTTGTCCTTACTTTCCTTTTCCTTCCTTTGCTTTTTTGCTTTCTTTCTTCTCTTGGTACTTGTCTCCTCTCTAAAGCAACCTCCAAAACAAAATTGATGAAAGGCTCCAAAATGATCCTCTGATTCCTTTTTATTATCGATGCCTCTAATTTCTTCATTTTCCTTCATTTTTCCTTCACTTTCCTTCTCATGGAAATTTGTGACCCTTGATCTCCCTTCTGTCCTATTTTCCTTTATTTTCACAAATAAATGCTAGTTAATGCCTCTTTTCCTTTTCCAATTTCCATAGCCATTAATAAACCAAAAGTGACACCCGGTAGGATATTTTTCCCAATATTTAGCTTGTAATATGTGTCCCATGACCTTGGTCTTGTTTTATTTACATGGAAAATCAACCAGGGGTTGTTAAAAGAAATATTTGGACCCCACCTTATACATGAAATTGATAGGCTCTGAATGTATCTGGTCAACACAAAGCTAGACATATTCTATCTAGTTAACTCTCTAAGTCAGTTCATGGTGGAGCGGAAGAGAGTGCATTGGATAGTGGCTAAAAACTTGCTGAGGTATTTGCGTGGCATAGTCAATTATGGGATCAAATATTCTTGAGGTGATGGTGTTAGTGGTGGGATATACTGATGTAGACTAGCCAGGGAACACAAAAGATCGTAAAATCACTTTAGGGTGTTTCTTAAACATGGGATCAGGATTTGTATCTTGGTACAACAGGCAGCAGAATTATGAGGCACTAAGTTCAGCTGAGGAAAAGTACATAGAAGAAAGCATGGCTACATGTGATGCTATTTGGATTTGAAAGCTTCCGGTAGCCTTGTTTGGCCAGAGGATAGAGAATACAATGAAAAAATGTGAGAAATGAGTTGCATAAGGTTGTCATAGAATCTAGTGTTTCATGACAGGTCCCAACATATAGACATTAGATACCACTTCATCAGGGATTGTGTGCAACACAATATATTCTATCTACAATACATACCTATATATGAGAATGTAGTAGATATTTGAATGAAGGTTGTGGGGAAGGAGAGGTTCATATTCTTCATAGACAAGTTGGGTGTTATGAAAAACACCTTCCTCTCGAAGAGGGAGTGTTAGTTGGCGTAGCTCAGACATGTGTTCTAGTCTTAGATTGTGTCAATGAGGCCAAGAAACACATTTTCTCTAATATCTAGAATTGGTTTTGCGAGAAAAGGTCCTGATTAGATTTAAGTATGTAGTTAATTAAATTTTACTATCTAAATAAGGGAAATAGATTAATTAATCAATATTAATTGGGGTAAACTTATTTTCCTCTAGAGATATCTGGAAACTTTCACTAGATGGAGTCAATATTATATTAGCCATCAATTGTGATTATATCATGGATTTTGATTCATAAACTATAGATTATAAGAGGAGATCAAGGGTCATTTGTAGAGCACAAAGGAGAAATGAATTCCCGTGAGAGAAAGGGAATAGAGACAAACATAAGAACACTAGCAATAGGGGTTTCAATAGATATTGTTGGATATAATATTCACAAAAATTTTGAAGGAAATTTGGAGATCGATTTTTCTATAGTAAGAGGCTGATTTTCCAACGTTTCGAGTTTCTCTAGAAGGGATGGAAATTTAACTAATAGGTGGTGCAAATTACTCAGTGAGGTTGAATTGCCGAAGCAAGAAAAATTGCAAGGGAGATTAATTTACCTACGAGGATTTATTTTCCAGACGAGGCTAAATTTATAGAGGGAGGCTAAGTTATTTCTTAGCAATGCAATTTTGCTATTCATAGGCCGCACTTGCAAACCAATTCAAGTAGAAAAAGGGAGGATGCATTTCTTAAAGGAGGCTGAGTTTATTCTTGGAGGTGGCATCGACCAACATAAGTGAAAAAAGTATATTTTAGAAGGTTTTCCATCTTACGACAAATACTTTTAGTAAATTTTGTTGAATAATTTCAATAGTAAAACCCTCATTTGTAGACTGGTTTTCCCTTTAGGGTTTTTCTAGGGACATTTTTCTGAAAATATTATTGTTATATATTCATGTGTGTGTGTGCATTATTTTCTCAGTTCCTGTGATATTTATTTTCTGTTAAGTAGTGGTTTTATTTTATTCAGTATTTTCCACAAGTTAATTATAGTTGACAAGTAATCTGAAAATATAGGAGAATAATAACCAATAATTGTAATAGCAATCAAAATTTCACACATAAATCCATTGTTAAAATGTCGAATTCTTGGCTTCCTTCTTGTATTTCTATGGATTCATCTCTTGACGTAGATTTTAAGAATTATCTTTAATATGATCACCAATATCACAATGGTTATAGTGGTTTCTTGGAACATTGCACTAATGTGAAATGGGTGTTTCCTTCTTACCATTTCCTTTCCACTTATTTTTTATCTCCTTTGAAGTGTCTTTCGAGTTGCTCTTCTCCTTTGTTATCAACACTAAAATAAACTTCTAACTATTCTAAATATCAATTCAATATAACAACATCAATCTCACCTTATTCGTGATCGATGTTCACTTTCACTTCCACATTGAACAAAGAATAGGAAGTGGTGGTGACGTAACTCATTATCTCTTTCTCTAACACCTTTTCTAGTTCTTCTTTGTCTCTAGATTTTGTGTATGAGAAATATTATGAATTATAGCTAACAAACTCCTTGAAAGGCCTTAACTTCATATCTAGAGCTTCCATGAGAATCATCATGTTGTGCAAGACGTCAATGAATTGTTCTTCTATTTTGTAAAATTGTCCCTTTAGTAATTTGTGGGATTCTTACTATACTTACTTAACAAGGCTAGGGCTTGGCTTATTCATTTAAACCAATTTTTGGATCCCACAATTTCAACAAAAAAACTCAAAGAAAATATATTTAATATCTATTTGATATATAAATTACCATGGATATTCCAATAGAATAGTTCATAACAATAAATATTACAAGTTTATGTAGAATTTCATTTTTGAAGTGTTTTACTTAAGCTCAAGATGTAATATTATTATTTTGACATAAAAATAGAATATAAATTGATACTAAAATAAAAGAAGCTAAAAAATTATGTCAGTTTCATAATGAACACAAGATGTACCCCTAGAAACCGAATATGGGAAAACCCAACTAGAAGGTGAGGACTATACCTTGATATTTTCTTCTCAGATATAGGATCCAAATATAAAGAAAGGTGAACTCACTAGGGAATTTCTATTGACACTACTGTTATCACAAAAAATTGATCATCTAGCCATTCCTAACTAGATGGATCGAAGTACATCATGTAAGACCAATTTTACAACAGTAAAATTGCTTTCACTATAAGAAATAATTTAATAAACCATATTTTATTAAGTTATTTCTAGAAACCCCATGAGGAATAATTAAATAAATCATTATTTATTTGATTTTCCTCTAGGAATAATTAATTAAACCATTTTTTAACTAATATTCCTGATCATATTTAACCCAATTATTAAAATTATTAGATAGATCACTATTTTTTTTTTTTCTAGGAATAATTAATTAAATCATTATTTAGTTATCATTCCTTGTTAAATTTGACTAAATCACCTAGGAATAATTAAAAAAATCATTATTTGTTTATTATTATGTAGCCACATTCTTGAAATGATAAATAAATCATTTATTTGTTTTTTATTTATAAATAAATATCTTTAACCAATTTAAATATATTTTTCCCTCCAACAAAATATAATAAAATATTCCAAGCGGTTAGATTTAGATTATGGTTAATAATATTTTATCATTCTCCATTATCGAGGATAACTCAATATTTTGTTATAAATAGGAGGGTTTCTCCATTCATTCTTCACTTTGATCATTCTCATTGTCGCTATCATTTTCTTTTGCCAATTGAGCTCCCACTTGAGTTCATCACATATTTGGGTTTTTTATATCATTGAGAGAGAGAGACTCGCGAAGCTGGAGCATTGAGGACAACCAATAACCCATCCCATTGAGGGGTACTGGTAACATTTACTTGTTTCTTCGCCAGGCATCACATAATATAAAAAAACATTCTTTAAACTTGTCTTGTTTGTTGGTTATTTGGAGTTATTTTGCATTAGTTGTTATTTCTTTTTTCTATTTAACTACTTTTGGTGCATAAATCTGAGTTTTTGTAAGATTTATTCTCATTTCCTATTCCAGATCTAAATGGGTTTACAACCATTTTTGTTGTTAGGGCTATATGTCTTCCATAGCTTAAGTAAGGTCTTTTTGGTACACTTGCGAAAATATTTTACACTAACAACTATGGCTTATATGTTTTCTACAAGGTCTTTTGCTTCCATTGTTCTATTTAATAATACCCCTCTCCTTTGTTGTGCTCGACTATGTATAAAAAAATAAATATAATAATGATGGAACCCATTCCTTTCCTAGTTTCTTAATATTTAAGATGTCTCAATGGTTGTCTAGGGGTAGGGTTAGGGTTACATGCCTTAAATCCATCTATAATATTCTTGAAATTCCTTACATTATTAGATAAACATATACAAGTAATGGGAGTTTAATTTCCATCCACTTTGTACCATGTAAGTTAACATGATAGACACTTCATGGGAGGCATTACTTTCTCATCTAGACTCTAAGTGAGGAAATCTTTGCACCATTATAAAAACTCTCAATGTGTAGAAAATATTCAAGAGTTTGAAGGCTATGCCCATGATGATTTGACCCCAAAAATAACCATTGAATGACTCAAATGGTATCTAAAATTTTAGAACCTCAAATCACTAAAATAGGACTTTCCCATTAAGTGGTCCTACATGGATTTAGCTCTAATCCTTCCAACTAGAAAATACCAAAATATTTGAAAAATTATGCAATGATTCATTTTCGATGAATTAAAATGATTAATTTATTTTAAAGCACAGTTTAATTACAAAACCCGAGTCAATAAAATAAATAGAAGTTATAATATAAAACTCCTAGAATATGATTTGTCTTTAAATATCATTTTCTAAACTTATTTTACATTTTTACAAAATAAAAACAAATTAAATTTTTTTTTTTTCAAAATTTCTTTATATGAGATTCAATATTGGATTTTATTATTATCTTATTAGATCTATCATTAACATTGAAAAATCCTTGAAATAAGAAGGTGGAAGCCCGACCCAAATCTTCCATCAAACAAACAAAATGGACAACCTTGGATAAATAGACCTACATCCTTTGATCGGGTTTGTTTGGGATATTACTATGGATGTCTATCGACACTTACTAACTGGGGCAAAAAGAGTTAGGTATAATTGAGGCTTTTAGTCTAAACAATCAAGATATTAGAATCTCCACATAATTATAAACTTAACAAAAAATGCGACCTCAAAACAAGAGCTCTGACCCAAAAACCCTATATTTTTTGGTCAAATACATTGAAACCAACCCCTAAATCAAAAGGCATCACTACTAGTAGATCCTCTTTTTCAGAGAGGGATGCTTAAAATTGTGTATTGTTTGAAACCATTTCATTAACAAGTGATATCATTATGAGAAAAACCTTGAAATCGACCCTTAAAACGAAAAATGATGCTACCAGTATGACTAGTTTTTTTCTTAGAGTTAAACTTATGCCTTAATTGGAATTGTGGGCTTAGCCACTGATATCATTGCAAATTTAAAAGTTAAAATTAAAACGAAATTTAACATTGAAAATTTATCTATTAATTAACCTAAAAAAATAATAGCTCATCTAAAAAAATTGAAAAAAAAACTTAGTAAAAACTTTAAAAAAGCAAAAAAAATAAAATAAAAAGGAAACATCGTTTTGTTAAAACAATATATTTCAAAAAAAAACTTAGAATAAAAGATTAAAAAAAAGAAGCAAAACTTTTTAAAAAGGAAAAATAAGAAAACACAAATAAAAACTCTTGAATTAAAATAAATAAATAAATAAAAGCTTAATTACAAATTCAATTTCTCAAAAAAAATCACTTTTAACACACACTTCAAACTCTAGAATAAAACTGGTGCTTCTTGTAACATCACTTTTTAATTTGACGGCCGATTTCAAGGTGTTCTAAATCGTATGGTATCACTTTCAATGCCGCAGATTGGAGCAAGTTGTTATTTCAACCAACCCCAACAAAGTGCTACTCGTATCATAAATTTTTGAAATGATGTTGAAAGTAACCGCTAAATGTGATCTCCAAGATAATGAGAACTCCAAAGAGTTATTATTAAGTTGGTAATTGTCTTCGTTCAGTATCACAATGACATTAAAAACAACATAAAATATTAAAAACACGCATTTCATTAATAACCTATAAGTTCGTCTAGGTTTAAAAACATATCGTCTAAAATATATCTTGATAATGAACTATTTGTAATGTGGATTAATAAAATTATTTTTCTAAAGTTGAAAGGAGTGTGCCTCTTATGAATTTTTGTTTAATTAATGTACCTTCTACAAATAAATATTCTTTAGTTAGTTTATCTAATTTTGAGTTAAATTATCAATAAATATGAAAAAATATATTAACATTAAAACTAATTTGTACATCCTATACTTGGATCATAATTGGAAGCATGCCTAGGATTTTAGTGCTACAATGTTGATTAGTGTAGCATAAAAAGGCAAACACTTGGAGATGTTTTTTTGTTGCTTTCATAAAAAAAAAAAATATATCATAAAATTTAACATGATTATTGGTCTCTTGGTCAAAAACATAATTTAATATAGGAAATTATATGAATTAAGGAAAAGTAGAGCTAAGGAAAAGCATATCCTCTATTTCAGGAATACTTGGGAATTCCTCAATACGTTCCATAAGAGATCCTCTTGGATTTTCTTGATCTATACTTGGCATCAATAAAAATCTAAAAATTTTCTCTTTGGGATGCCTTTTGTTGCTAGTCTTATCTTGTGTTCTAATTGGATAGGGGAGATGTCTAGTTCTTAAAATACCATATGATTTATTTCTAAATAAATACCATAAGTAAATAATTAGACTAATTCCTTATATGTCGCTACATCCTTATCAATTAACCAATCTAAAAGATAATGCACTAGAGTCATGTTATCCCATTTTATCTTTTATTAATTATATGTGTGATCTCATGCTAGATAGTTCTAGAAAAAGGAAAAGTATAAAATAAGTGATCTACTATTTCTTCATTACTTTTAGAAAAGTATACATCTATCTATCCTAAGAAAATTTATCCTTTTATCATTTTCTTACGTTAGATCTCTATTATGCAAAGCCAACCACATGAAGAATTTCATTAAGGGATAGAGCAAAGTCCAAATAATTCTCCACCATCAAACTCTCTTTAAATGAGAATCCTCTTCTATTTAAGCTGCATATCCAACATGATATTATATTTCCATGAATCCAAGTTCTTAAAACATTTAAGTTGATCTTCCTCTTCAATTAATTTTATAGCATTGTGGGTTAGGAGATTTATATATTGTCTCCATTCCACCACTAGCTCACCCTACAAGCTTTAATAATCTATTGTCACCCAACCTTGTAGCCAATGCTTTGTTTCCAAATATGACTCTACATCTCTTAAGTGAAAAATGCCTTATTCATGTAAGGATTACATCAATTTCTCTAGTAATATAAATTACCTTTGACACCTATCCTTCATTACCTTGCTCTTCAAACTTTACTACCATTTCCAATTTTCCATTTAATGTTTCAATCAATTCCAATAGTAATATAAATTACCTTTGACACCTATCCATGGTTCCTCCCCTCTTCATACTTTACTACCATTTCCAAATTCCCATGCTGCCCATTTTCTAACAGAGGGGAATTCCTTTATGAAGGGTTTTGAAACTATGGATACTCCATCAAAATGTTTTCTTGCCAATCTAAACCACTATTGCAAGGACATAACATCTAATTATTTTGATTTCAATATGGAATTCATTATATTCCAATCTCCAAATAATTTTATATGCAACTGCTGAACTTAAAATATGTACATTTTCCAAACCTCACCTCTAACATCCTTTGGAGTGGCCAATCTTGTTCACTTGAGAAATATAATATACCTTCATTATCCCTCTTGGTAGTACACAAAAAATTTGAAACACCTTTTTATGATGTTTTTTAATATGAATTTAGGTACCTATGCTAAAAACAACTAACATTCAATAATTCTATCTAGTACTTCCTTAACTAAAACTAATCTCCTTCCATGTGATAGTCATATGTTAAATGAAATAGACATTTCTATCTTTGATTTTTCTATGTATCCATAACCAAGCATAAAACTAATAACAATTTGGTTTTAATATGAAATATAAATATTTTTATCTCTTAGTCAAGTTCATATAAATTCATAGAAAATATGTTTTTGGCTTATGACTTGACATATTCTACTAGTTCATTGAACACTAGAGGGGTTATGCTTGTATTTATGTAAATTATTATAGTTTTATCGTATATTTGCAACAAATCCTCAAATTTTTCTAATTCCTTAACTAAACCATGTTAAATATGAGATATAGATAGATTTTGTAATTTTAATCCCCTTAAATTCTCCTTTCCTTGTTTCACCTTTGATTATCATAAATAGACCCTTTGCTACTGAAAGGAAGAGGGAAGGAGATAAATAAAAATATTTCTTCAGACTTGTATTAGAAATAAAAGACCCATAAGGAGAGCCATTAATCGAAATAGGAAAATAAATTTATGACATGCATCCCATAACCTAATTTATAGTCTTTAGATTCATATTTAGGTCAAGTAGTATTAATCTAAGGGAAAACCAATTCACCTTGTTATATGCCTTATCTAGATAGATATTCAAGATATATACTAGTAACCTTTTGGTCATGAAAAAATGCATTCTTTCCTATGATAATCCCATGACATCATGGATTTTTCGATAGAAGATGAACTCAAATTATTTGTTATATATATCATCTAAGAGAATACTCTTCATTATGTTGGCAATGATTTTGGAAATAAACTTGTAAATTAGATAGCATAGAAAAATGTGCCTATTATCATCAAAAGTAGTAGAGACTTGTTTTTTTGGGATGATTACTATGAAAGTAGAGTTTAGTGCCCCTCCTAGAAAGTGTGTATTCCTTGATAACTTTTAACAAATATGACTCCTTAAAATTATAAAAGCTAAGGTAGAATTCCAATATCAAATCATTAAGTCCTATAATTTTTTCTTTCTCGAAGGAGCATACAGAAAAATTTAGTTATATATTTTGTAATTTTAGCCTCCAAATTCTTATTCATTTTACCATCTATGAGGCAATTAAAGAGACATAAAGCTTTCACAAATTTTCCAATGTTAAAAAAAATATTTGAAATGTTTTCTTCCAACATTTTCTATTTATTTGAAAGAGATAACCTTATAACTGTTTAGGCCAATGATATCCCATATAGTGTTAATATGTTTTTTATAATTATCAAAACCATGAAAACATTTATTATTATTATCTCTTTCCCTTGTCTAAATAACTTTGCTTTTATGTCTCCACTTAACCTTCTACTTGTATAATAATTCTATTTTTCACTCAAATAATTTTAAGGATTAGGACTCATCCTCTAAAAATACTCCATTATCATTACTTTATGTGTAGCAATTCCTTCTTTCACCCTCTTTAACTCTTTCTTTTGACTTAGGAACAATATTTTTATCCCACACTCTCATCACACATTTTGATTGTTTTCAAAATATATAAAAATTTCTTCATAGTAGTATCCCCCTCTTGACTCTAAAAAGTATTCCAACTCTTAATAATTAAATATCGAAATTCCTCACCTACTAACAAAGAATGTATAAATTTAAGAGGAGTAGGTGGCTTGCAATATTTTAAGTCCAAATTTAATAATATTGGGAGATAATATGAAGTACGCCCCTCCCCCCACCCCCTACAAGCACCAAATGGATATTTAATTTGTATACTCTTATTAAATAAGGTCCATTACATTAATAATGTATCAAGTATTTTCTAAATTCTACCATGGACTCTTCTAGCGTTTCTGCATGTAGTCACAATTTAACTGGGTTCCACATGAAATAGAGGTTGAAATTGAAACAACTATGAGAAGAAACCTTCATAGTGGTCCATTCTAGCATGTATCCCCCATCTATCCCTTAGTTTTAGTGTTAATTTCAAGTCTCCTCTGAAAATTACGTTACCCAGATATATAAAACTAGAGTTGACAAGTCCTTCCTAGTGAGGTCTTCTACCGACATTAGCATATAAACATTATCTAATATTAAATATTTCTCGAGATACTTAGACTTTAGTTATAGAATGATGGATGCGTTCAAAAATAAATAAGAGATGGATTCAAATTTATGATTCCAAGTAGAAATTAAACCTCTAAATAACGATATAGCATCTACTAAAAAAATTGCTAGTCCTTTAAGATAGAAGATAAAAAGGCTATGGCATTTTGTCCAATATGTTATCACCCAAAAAAATTTCAAACATCATTGTGTCAAGTTTGTTTATTATCATGGATCAAAATCGAGTCTTAGGAGTCATTTCTTGAATTTTACCATAAGGGAGTATTATATTTTTAGGTTTGAACCTTCCTTAGTGTTAAATAAATTCATTTTAAAGGTTTTTCATGTCAAGTCATTCATCATTTCATCATTAATTTCATTTCCCTAAGTTTTTTCATCAAAAATGTCCAATTAGCCAAGAAACCTTACTTTCGTAGCGCCACCCATTGAAAAAGTCATTTTGCGCTACGAAAGCGATGTCTTCTCGTAGCGCAATATGAAGCAAAACTCTGTTTTCTGGTTTTGAGCAGTAAACTTCAAAGGCGGTTTATGAGCAAACAGAAAGGTGTTTTAGGAAAATGAGAGAGGTATTTTTCAAAAAATATCCAATAACAAAAACATCTCTCACTTTTCTCACAAGTGTTATCATTTGGGAGATACAAGGCTTTCTTTGAAGCCCTATTTTTAGAAACAAAGTTTTCCTGTTCTACACATGTTTTTCAAAGGAATTTTCTGGACAACAGGAGATATGTTTCAAAAAACCAAGAGAGGTTTTTATTAAATAAATAATTACCTACAAAAACCTCATTCAGTTTGTCAAAACACATCATGGAGTAGGAGATATAGGCTCTGTCCCAAGACCTATTTATCAGGAAAAAATAGGAAAACCAATAGGCCAACCTATTGCAAATGAAGAAGAAATGCCTCAAAAAAGCTAAAATGAAGCTAGTATATGGTTGTTGTGGTTTTTAGATGATGAGATAAGTAATATTTTGATTTTTGGGGCAATAGTACTTTTCACTTGGCAAAATTTTTGACAAAACTGCATACTCAGCAGTTTCATATTGCATCTAGTGTAAAGAGCAGAAAAATGCTACAAAACTGCTATAACTTCCTTTTCTGCTCCTTTTGGTCAGTTTTCAAGGGGTTAAAGGATGATTTAAGAGCCGTAATTGTTATGGAAGATGTATTGAAGGATTATTAAAATTTTTCATAAGGAAAGAACCAATTTTTTGAAGAAAAAAGGTTGAAATGGCAGTGCTACAAAGGGCGCTACGAAACTGCAGTGTTTTCGTAGCACCATAAATTACAACATTTTGAACAAGTTTTGTAGCGGTTTTTGGACAGTTGGAGCCTAGGGATGAGTGATGAGACATGTTAAGATAATCTCAAACAACTAAGGACCACAAAATAAAGTTTAAATGATGGTCAGAATGTTCAAATAAGGAAAAGAATCTTATGCCTAAAAATCAGGGTTTGGTTTCCTGCTTTTGTGCAGGTCAGCAAAGTGGTCATGAAGAACTGAAGCCCATCATCCAAATTCGACCATGTCATGGTACACTTGGAAAATTATGTAATTTCAAAAAGATAAGGTTTTTAGGATAAGGTTGTTAAAGATAGTAATGAAGAGTTTGAGTCCTAGTTGAAATAGGATTGTCAAGTAGGATACGTGTCTGTTTGTCATAAATTTGATGTTTTATGGTTATGCAAGGTGTCAAGAGTTAGAAATTCGATTTATCTAGCCTAAGATGAGATCATCTCATGTGATAAATGGTCTATTAAAGGCCATTGGGTCGAATTAGCAAAGGGTTGGACATTTTTAGCAAAAGACTGTGCTTATTGTAATTGACTGGTTTTTCAGCTAATATAGAGAGTTTCTACTTAACCAACATGGGATTCAGAAGGATTTTTGGTGTGTTACTATTCTATTTGCATCTCTTATTATCCTATTGAAGTGGTTTTTATCTATATAACTCAGAATTCATCTTTAGATGCTCTGACTTCCAATATAAATGAATTGACTGTGTTTTTACAGTTTCATGTGTGTTATTTTTTGACTAAAGCTTTGATATGCCTCAAATTCCATGTTAAGTAGATTCATTGGTTACTGAAAATATTTTGACTCCATAAGCCCAATGTGTACTTGCTAATGTGATTCTCAACCTAGCTTTATCATTTATCTGTTTATTACCCTACATAGAGTTAGCCATCTATACTTTTATCCAAATCATTAACCCTTGAGAGAGCCCTCTCAAGCTGAGGAGGCTATGCCTTAGTCAAAATATTAGGTTTGAAATAGTTACATGAAGTTGACTGATCAAGCAGCCTATCAGGTCCAATTTTGTGATAACATTTTGGCACCGTTTCCGGGGACCGAAGGTGTATATTTTCCCTGGGAAGAACGACAAAGTTTCAGTTCTAATGTCTGAGAGTAGCAGACACTTAGGCACATATTGGCTATATTTATGCTCTGGCGACTCCACACATCAAATAACAAATTGGAAGGTGACTCCACTTCTTGAAGATCAGTAGCTTGATGAAGTTTCAAGATGAGTTCCATTGCAAGAATAAATGCTAGGTATGCCCCTATAAATTGGTCTCATATCCCTAGTTTTCCAAATCCTATGCCAAAGGTTGAATGGTTAACTAATCTTCCTATATTTAAAGATGAAAAGAAAGACAATGCTACTCTTCATTTGGTTAGATTCCATATGCATGTACACAGACTTAAGGTTCAGTTCCTTGAGGATTGTCTCATGAAGATGTTTTTGGCCACTTTGGAAGGAAAAGAACGGTCTTGGCATGAAAGCTTGCCAAATGGTTCATTATATTCTCTTGCTGATTTCCATGTTGCATTTTATGAGATGTATGAAGAGTATCATCCCTCCTTATTGCTGGTCAAAGACTGCTGTAAACATTGTGTGAGTTTTATTGAATATTTGGAGAATTGTTATGAAGATGATGAGTTCATGGATGAGGAAATTTTAGAAGCCCTTCATGACAATCCCTTTCATCACCAAGAATAAAGGAAAACCTCTTTCTTAGATGAAAATGAAACTTAGCAGGAGTTTATTTATGAAAATAATGTTACATCCTTTGAGTTTGAGGAAAATTTGCAGCAGACTTGTCATTCCTTTGATCATCAGGAGTATGAGAATCATTTCAAACAACAAGAGGAAATATTGGAAGATAATTGCTGCAATCCTCAGGCAAAGGATGAAGTTTATTATTAATGTCATTTCTTGCATCATCCTACATCAAATAATTATCACACTAATGGAGAAGTGGGTGAAAAGTTTTCTTTATCCTTGTCTTCTAATCTGAAGTCATTTGAGCGCAAGTCAGAAGATAAGATTCAATTTGTGGATGAAGCTACTAAGAATATTGGGAAATACATTGAATTTTTTGAAGGTCAAATTCAATATTATTATCTTCAAGATCAAGATCAATCTTTTAAAAAGCTTTCCATGCTAGAACACAAAGAGAGAGTGTTGCTTCCTTTCTCTTCTGAGATTGAGGAAGAATACATTGTTTTTGAAAATTAGTTTGAACAACAGTTTGAGAGTACACAATTGAAATATTTTGTGGTTGAGCAAAGCATATATAAGTTGTCCAAAGTGGCAAAATTTCATGAGAAGCATAAAACATATCATGTCTTCTTTGATCCTATAGCTAACTACATGGAAGAGTTCTACAGTCCAGATTTACAGTTATGTTTTCATTATGAGGATCAGATACATTTTATGTTTCCTTGGTCATTTCAGTATCATGCTTACTTTTGGTTCAAGTGCAGTCAACAGGTTCAAATATCAGACCATATCAATGACTCGCTTCATTGGAAGTTTCATGTTGCTTGAGTTAAAAATGGAGATTGTAGCTGATAGGGTAGGTAGGAGCATGTGATTAAGGTCAAAGTTTATTGAGCATATTTTCAGTAGGTACATATTTGGTTCTTCTATAGTGATAATCAAGCTTGAGCCCGAGGTGAAGGCTATAAGAGTTTGAAGAAGACTTGGAAAATTTTCAAAGTTTTTATTCCAAGAAGATGGATAGCAACATTGGAACTACTAGTTCTTAGTGTACCACAGGGGCACACTATCCCAAGTGCAGCCACTATTATCACCCAAAAAAAATTCAAACATCATTGTGTCAAGTTTTTTTATGATCATGCATCAAAATAGGGTCTTAGGAGTCATTTATTGAATTTTACCAAAAGGGAGTATTAGATTTTTAGGTTGAACCTTCCTTAGTGTTAAATAAATTCATTTTAAAGGTTTTTCATGTCAAGTCATTCATCATTTCATCATTCATTTCATTTCCCTAATTATTTTCATCAAAATTGTCCAATTAGCCAAGAAACCTTACTTTTGTAGTGCCACCCATTGAAAAAAGTCATTTTGGGCTACGAAGCGCTGTCTTTTCGTAGCGCAATATGAAGCAAAACTTTGTTTTCTAGTTTTGAGCACTCCACTTCAAAGGAGGTTTATGAGCAAACAAAAAAGGTATTTTAGGAAACTAAGAGAGGTTTATTTCAAAAAAAATCTTAAATAACAATAACCTCTCTCACTTTTCTCACAGGTGTTATCCGTTGGGAGATACAAGGCTTTCTTTGAAGCCCTATTTTCAGAAACAGAGTTTTCCTGTTTTACACATGTTTTTCAAAGGCAGTTTCTGGACAACAGGAGATATGTTTCAAAAAACAAAGAGCGGTTTTTATTCAAGACATAATGAATTACAAAAACCTCCTTCATTTTCTCAAAATAAATCATGGAGAAGGAGATATAGGCTCTATCCGAAGACCTATTTTTCAGGAAAAAATAGGAAAACCAATAGGCCAACCTATTGCAAATGAAGAAGAAATGCCTCAAAAAAAATAAAATGAAGTTAGTATATGGTTGGTGTGGTTTTTAGATGATGAGATAAGTAATATTTTGAGTTTTGGGGCAATAATAATTTTCACTTGGAATTTTTTTTGACAAAACTGCATACTCAGCAGTTTCGTAGCACATCTAGTGTAAAAAAGTAGAAAAGCGCTACGAAACTGTTGTAGCTTCTTTTTCTGCTCCTTTTGGTTAGTTTTAAAGGGGTTAAAGGATGATTTAAGAGCTGTAATTGTTATAGAAGATGTATTGAAGGATGATTAAAATGTTGTATAAGGAAAGAACCAAGTTTTTGAAGAAAAAAGGTTGAAATGGTAGCACTACAAAGGGCGCTACGAAACTGCTGTGTTTTCGTAGCGCTATAAATTACAGCCTTTTGAACAAGTTTTGCAACGGTTTTTGGACAGACGGAGGCTAGAGATGAGTGATGAGACATGTTAAGATAATATCCAACAACCAATTACCACGAAATAAATTTTAAATGATGGTTAGAATGTTCAAAGAAGGAAAAGAATCTTATGCCTAAAAAACAGGGTTTGGTTTCCTGCTTTTGTGGAGGTTAGCAAAGTGGTCATGAAGAACTGAAGCCCATCATCCAAATTTGACCATGGATACACTTGGAAAATGATGTAATTTCAAAAAGATAAGGTTGTTAGGATAAGGTTGTTAAAGATAGTAATGAATATTTTGAGTCCTAGTTGAAATAGGATTGTCAAGTAGGATAGGTGTCTGTTTGTCATAAATTTGATGTTTTATGGTTATGCAAGGTGTCAAGAGTTAGAAATTTGATGTATCTAGCCTAATATGAGATCATCTCATGTGGTAAATGGTATATTAAAGGCCATTGGGTCTAATTAGCAAAGGGTTGGACATTTTTAGCAAAAGACTGTGCTTAGTGTAATTGAATTTTTTTTCAACTAATACAGAGAGTTTCTACTTAAACAACTTGGGATTCAGAAGGATTTTTGGTGTGTTCCTATTCTATTTTAATCTCTTATTATCCTATTGCAGTGGTGTTTATATATATTACTTAGAATTCATCTTTAATTGCTCTGAATTTCTATATAAATGAAATGACTGTGTTTTTACAGTTTCATGTGTGTTATTTCTTGACTAAAGCTCTGATATGCCTCAACTTACATGTTAAGTAGATTCATTGGTTACTGAAAATATTTTGACTCCATGAGCCCAATGTTTACTTGCTAATGTAATTCTCAACCTATCTTTATCATTCATCTGTTTATTACCCTACATAGAGTTAGGCATCTATACTTTTATCCAAATCATTAACCCTTGAGAGAGCCCTCTCAGGCTAAGGAGGCTAAGGCTCAATCAAATGATTAGGTTTGAAATATTTACATGAATTTGACTGATCAAGCAGCCTATCAGGTCCAATTTTGTGATAACACAATACATATTGGTCCTTGAAGCAAATCAATATTAGGTTCGTATATAGAAAATATATTTTTAGGGATAACTAATTTTGGGCACCCCAATACCCCTCTAAAATTTAAATAAATAATGATCATTTTGTAGTAAAAAAATAAGATTTCCCTTCTCTAAGCTCTCCATTAATGATGAATTGTTTACCTTTTATTTTATCCTTGTTTTCTAGGGACTTATCGAGGGACATGTGAGTTTTTATTCTCGTAGTGAAAGGCATGTCCTTGTTTATATTCAATACCACCTAGAGCCCTTGTCTCCACCTTCTTATCTCTATTGGATTATGAATTATAGGATGATTTCATGGAAAATATTTGAGTCTTCTTCTTAAGGACCCATTGATAGTGTTGGATATTGCCAATATATAGGGGGTCTTTTGAAGTCCCATTTAGAACTCCCACCATTTGGAGTAGGAGCCCCATCTGGAGTATTGACCCGACCACCATAACACAAAGCTTCATCTTGGTTTCAACAGATAACATAAGAGATTATATACATAAACCTTGAATAAGAAAGTATTTTGACATTGTGAAACACTGATTGCAATGTGTAAAAGGATACTTTCACAAGCGGGAGACAAAAAGTGAGTCTCTGGTAGGAAGTAATAGTAATAACCTAAGAAATACACATGAGAGCATAAAAGGTTTCATTGGAAAAATGGTTCACATAACGATTATAAAGAAAAAACAACACACATTTAAAGAGATAAGTACCAAAGCCACTGAAACAGTTTAATTTCTCCTGTACATATGAACACAACATATATTGTAAGCATCCCAAGAATAATACTAAAAAATTTGTGATACATGCATGAAAATGTGTTGGCTCATTGAATTTCAATTAGGTGAAATATCCAATTACATAATTCCAATTATGAGACATTATTTCTAGTAGAGGAGCATTAAATCACTCCACGCTTCTCCAAAGAACAATGTTTCTCTCCTATGCCAAGTAGAGAAGCCAAGACCAGATCTCCAAAGATTAAGCCTCCAAAATCATTTTTATTGAGTTATGAGGTTAATTTTATAAAAATAGGAGTGAACTTTCATATCCTCATGACCCTTGGACTTCTAGTGTGTCCTTTGTAATTCTGAACAACTCTTGAACTTCTAAATGACTTTTAGATTTCTATAAGATCTTTGTCCATATATTACTATGTGACTCTTCATGTTCCACATATGACTCTTGGACTTTCAAAAATTACATTTTTTCCTTTATTGAGAACACATAATTACACTCCACATGATGTGTCGACACATAGGCAGATATTGAACATTATGATGACAGTTGTACAAGTTACAACTTGACAATAATGACATGGACTTCATAATGAGGTGGAATTGCCAAGTTGTCTTCATTACTGTTTCCTCTTGCATTCTTGATGATAAATTTGATCTATGCTTCATATTCATGGAAGATATGCCTTGTTGCTTATCTTTACCCTCCAAAGGGTCTTTGATCAATATCAAAATCCTCCGAGTCATCATGCAACGTCTTCTTTTTATTTTGTTCCATGATCTGCTTCATGTATTCATGGTTTTTCTTCTTTGTTCTTCTTGTTTGTAAATGTTCTTTATTCATATTATTTATTATATTCCTTGAGAATCACCTTTTCATGTTGAGATAGTACTCCTGCTAATGAAGATCATTCATGGCAAGGAAAAATCAGTCTTAAAACATCTATTCTATCACCTCCTAACTCATGGAAATATCAACTCATGATAGGCCTGCAAGAGGGTTAAAAGAAGAAGGCTTGATTAGGAGGGCATAGTCAAACTATTTAAGGCTCACAAGAGGCTTTCAAGTTGCGCTTGTTCGCTCAAGCAAGAGAGAGAGAACTCAAGGGCGTAGGGTGCAGGTTTGAAGCATGAAGGAAGATAATTTTTTTGTTCAAGATGCGCTCATGCACTCAAACAATAAAAGAGGGTGAAAGTGCACACAACAAAGTGTTGAAAAATGCAACAAGAAATTATCAATTTTATTTTTCCTTGATTAAATTGAGAAAATTCAAATTTTCACATCAACAGGAAACTTGGATGCAGTTGACTTGTGTGGCATGGCTTGTGTCACCCAGTTTACTCAGTAAATTTTAGTTGGAGGAGTTAGAGTTCAATTAAGCATGTGTTATTGCTAATTTGTAGCAATCAAAGTCAGTTATCTCAGGTTGTTTTCGATTAAACTATTTCTAACTATTGGAGGAACTAGTGGAGGTTCAGTTGTGTAGTGTGACTTCATTCAAACTCAATGATTATCCAGTAAATTGATAAATTGCCCCAAAATAGCTACTGCATGTAGAGAATTCGAGTTCCCTAGGCTTGGTGGAGATTACATGGTAGTGTAACATCAACTGTAGACTAGTATTCAATGTACAAATGTTGCATGCAGTTAGATGATTAGCCTAAGGAATTGCGGAATCCATTTTAGAAAAATTCTAAACAATAAGGGCCTAATTTTTAAAAGAACAATACAAGGAAATAGGAGCTCAATCAGAGGTAGAAATTGACTATGTATGGGTCAAAGATTCTCAGTGAGTAGAGATATAGGTTATTCACCTGCAGGTTGTGCTCAGTTGAGAAAAAAAATTGTAATACATCTATATTCATCATATTAATGTAAGCAAACATTGGCGTTTTTAGAAGATTTATTTTCCCAGGAAAAATACTATTTGCATGTGTGTGATTTATTATTGCATGTCTAATATTTTTTTCTATATTATGAATTAATTTTCATGGAGCAGTAGAGTAGGTTTGTGTCTTGTGATTTTGAGTAAAAATTTATGAGAAGTTGCAAATATACAACATAATTTTTACATGGTATCAGAGAAGGATTCACATTAGAGTAAGAATTTCGAAGTTGCTTCTCAGGAGGTTCGAATTTGGAGTTCAGTGTAGTAGGATCTCTTCAAAGCTAAGAAGATGGCCTTTAATGAACTAAGGCTATATTATGCCTTGGAATGCAACTCCAATTTTGGTGCATGGAAGGATCACATGGAGGTGGTATTGGATGACAATGGATTGCTAAATTATGTCAAGAAAAATGTTCCAAACCCACCGGAATCTGATGCCCAGAACCTTTCTTAGTGGAAGAAAGATGTAGCCAAGGCAAGGATAATAATGTTTGAGGGAGTAGGAGACAACATTGTAATCAATATCCATGGGAAAGAAACTCATTATGAAAGGTGATAGGAGCTAAGAGATTTGTTCCATAATATCAATGACCATAGGAAATTGGCGCGCATGGATAACTTTGAAATATCACAATGCAGAAGAATGTCACTATTCAATAGTATCTGAGCAGGTTCACAAAACTTCATGATGAGCTTGTAGGATTTTCTATTACTATTTCAGATGATGACTTGGTGAGCCTATTCGTTATGGGCCTTCCCAAGAGCTGGCATAAGTATCAAGATTCGGTGAATGGGAGGGAGAAACTACTCAATTGGGAATGCTTATGGTCTGATTTGGATAGGAGGAAATATGGATGAATACCATAAATGGGATTTCATCCAAGGGTGAGGAAGAAGAAAATTTTGCATTGGATGGAAAGGAGAAGAAGGGAAAAGGGAAGAAATATCAATCCAAACCAGAATCCAACCAAGGAGGCAAGAAGAAAGATTTTTCCAAAATTTAATACTTCCATTGTCATGAATTCAGGCACTATTCCACAAAGTGTCCATAGAAAAAGGCAAGAAGTAAGACCTAAAGAGGAGTAGGAGGTGAATCCTTAGCTTCAAATTTCAAGCTTGACTTTACCCTTATTGCATGCATTTCCAACATAGTGATGGGGAGCATGTGGTACTTGGTGTTGGGTGCCATTTTTATACTTAATTCCTACATTGGTTTCCCCCATTTTTACCTTGTGACCTCAACCCTTGGGATTAACTTTGCATTTTTCCCTTATTTTCTATCTTAAACAGTGTTGTTTTACCTTATTTCATTATCTTTTCATTTCATCGATTATTATAATGTATCGTTTCTTTTTTTCATGAGTAAATGGGATAAATGTTGGATGGAGTTCTCTGGTCTTTTGTTGTCGCTCCAAATGTTATTCTCAGCACGAAATATCTGGAGCATGAGGTGTACAGAAGAAATTGAAAGTGCATTGTTACAGTGAGCTGTTACACCATGATGTTGTTCCATCATGGTGTTGTTACAGACCTGCTATATAAATTGTTGTTACAACTGTATTTTTGACTAGATATTGTCAACTTCTGGATGCCGACCTGTCCTTAATTTCTGTTACGCTACAATTTTCATTTTCCACGACAACTGTAGAAGTTATTATATATTATATTTTAGGATGACAACTTTTAGGTATTTTTGATTATAATCCATATTCTTCCAGTCAGAATTTTTATTAAGAATTGGTTGTAACTATATGTATCTTATTTTGACTAGCATGAGAATCATAAGATTCTCATCACTGATTTGTTCCTCATTTTTCAGAACATGTAACCATTATATAACTCTCGACCCTTGAGGTCAAGGGGTTAGCGGAGAACAATATTTATTTTGTTTCTTTAATTTTGGTCACATTAAAACAAGGATATCACGTTGTTGTTGTTACACGTGTTTTCTGGTTTAATTTCCATTTAGTTTTTATCTTCGCGCGCCCTGCTAGTGAGGAAGGGCCCTCCTCTTTAGCAGGGACTACAATGGTTAAGGTAGTTGTACTATATTTCTTATTTGCTTTATGTATTGGTAGGAAGTGATGTTGTTGATGTTCTGGCTGTGAGCATATTTGTTTCAATTTCGATATTATTATGCTATTACACATATGTGATTAGAAATACCAGTTGGTGTAATTGTTGTGTGGCGTGTTAGATACTGTTTAATTGAGGCATGATTACATTCATGTATGTTTTTATTCCTGCATGAGTGATTTCTTTCGGCAATTGGTTCAACAACTATTTCTCTTTATTTGATTTTCTTTTGGTTTGATGTATTGGCACAGATAGTGAAACTGTGATTGAAATAAAAGACGCCCTTGGATTGATAATTTATGTATACCATCTTTGTCATTTAACAATTATTAATACATCCCAACATTTTGGCACCATTTCCGGGGATGTTAGTGATGATCCAATCAACCAGAATTGTTTGTTTGATGATAGGGTGTTCCTAGTCAGCAGTCCCTGGGCAGTAAGACGAGAGGTAAGAACCTACGCATCGCTCTAACATACCTGGGCGGGCTCACCATTAATACAGTGGGGCACTTAGAAGTGTGAATTTTTGGGGTGTTTTTCTTTAGTGTGTCTTCAGCTATATAGTTTCTGGGCAGTAAGATGAGAGGTAAGAACCTGCACATCGCTTTAACATACTTGGGCGGGCTCACCACTGTAGAAAATGAAGCACTTAGAAGTATGAAGTTTTTTTTTGGTGTTTTTCTTTAGGGTGTCTTCAACTATGTAGTTTCCGGGTGGTAAGATGAGAGGTAAGAACCTGCACATCACTCTAACATACTTGGGTGGGCCCACCACTATAGAAACTGAAGCACTTGTAGGAAGGATTGATACAAATAGGGTCCATGTGTGCTAGTAGGATAATAAAGAAATCCACAACACCCCCCACTCTAACTAACTACAGGAAATACGGGTCGTAAAAAAGAAAAGAAGAGTGCAGACTTGGGAAGAAGAAATTTTTTGGAGATCTGATCTCAAAAGTAGAAAAGGAATAGTCTACATCATATAGAGACAATATGAAGATGATACCACATAAAGCTACTACTATATCGAAACTTGAGGCATCAGTACCTTCTGTGTATGGACTCATCACCCTTCAAACATCATATCCACTCCTAATATCAAGACTCCAGATCTGAAACAACAGTGGAAAGCCATTGATCAAAATTTGAAAATTGAAGGACAAGTGGAGACTAGTGGGGAGAATCAGGGGCCTCAAACAGCCTAAAACAACTAGTCATGGAAAAACCTAATCCTTTCTTTATTTGCCAATCCCTTGCATATTTCGAGGTCAGTTCATTCCATCAAGAAGGATCAACCATGGGAGACGAGAATGTTAAGACAGATGGTACTGTTACTTTTGAATTCTTGATATTGGCGACACGGGATGAATCTCCTATGAAAAAAATTTCTTTATCATATCTACCGTCCTTTCAAGGGATCGTTGTTGAAGACCTTGATACATTTATGTTCGAGTTTGATGTTCTCTGTAGGAGTTATGAATACATTTTAGACACCCAGAAGCTGAAATTGTTTCTTGCTACTCTGAAAGGAGCAACATAAAGATGGTTCATGAGATAGGGTGTTGGCACAATTTGAACCTGGAATGATATGAGGGAGGCCTTCCTCTTTAATTATCGAGATTGCCGTCGAACCAGGGATTTGAAGGAAGAGATCTTCAGAACTACACATAAGGAGGAGGAGAGCTTAGAAGACTACATGGAATGATTCCATTATAATTTACAAAGGTCTAAGTTTGGTAACTTAGCCCCAAAAATCCTAAAACCTTTATTCCTAAGAGGTATAAGAGATGACTTTCTGGAGCATTTGAATCTGTTGGGAAAAGGAGACATATCGCAAGAAACGCTTGAAGAAATAATGAAGCTCTGTCCGCGGAGTTCAAGAGGATCAGTCAAGGGGAGAAGTTCAGTTTCTGACCCTTCAATTTAGATACAGAAGTCCACAAGTGGAGGAGTAACCAGAGCAGAGTTTGGGAATCTATTTGAGGATTTTAAAATCGACCTCCTTAGTACTCTCTCTGCCCAAATCACTATGGTACGAGTTAATAAAGCATAAGAAGAAGTTGAAGCATCTTTGGAAATATTCTATCCTCGATGAAAAAAGAAACATTTAGAAAGAGAATGTGGACTGAGCAGCGCCAAATTGTGCAACATCTGTGAGTTGGTGCATTCCACTAGTCAATGCTCGAAACTGCCCAGACTGAAAGAAGTGCTTTAGGAATCAAGAAAGGATGTCCAATATTCCTACTTCATTGGATCAAAGTGACCATGGTAGCCATGACCTATAGGCATGCCTCCAATTTTTTCCTCTTTTAATCCTTGGAATACTGTTTATAATATTCAACAATTTCCATGGTCATATCCTACTTCTTCCTCAACACAATTTTCTTCACCATGGAACCAATGGCCTTCCCCTCCACCAATGCAATATCCTTTGCAATATCATCCTTGGAGTCATAATTGGAGAGGTAATGGCCAAGGTCCAGTGCCCCCTACACTACCAATGTAGCAGCAGTTACAACTGCCTCTTGTTCAAACCCCTGCACCTCATATTCGACCCCAATTACCTATGCAACCTAACCCCAATCCAAATAATAAGGTAGCTCAAAGCATAGACGCCCCAGTTACTTTCCAGACTTATCTTATCACTCCTATTAGGCTTAACGAGGTTCAATTTTAGTCAGGAAAAGTAATCAGACTAGAACATACTCCAATTATTACCGAGGAAGAATGTGAGTCACCTAGAAAGGATATAGTTGATTCTAAAACAACTGTTGCACTTGTAACAACTGATACACCACTTGTTGTTAGACCTGTAGCAGCCAACTTGGGAAATCCAGTTGTTTCTACATCAGCCAACCCGAGTAGGGTTGGTGCATCTGTGACATATGACTCAACTTTTAAGATTCAACATCCTGCATACCCTCAATGATTAATTGAAACTAGGCTAGCCTCACAAACTAAACCCGGGTTCTGCAAGGAATTATAGAATTTGTATGTGTGGATTCCATTGTTACAATCTCTTAAGGAATTACCTATCTATGCCAAAACAATGAGAGATTTGTGTGTCAAAAACCCTAGAAGGAAACCAAAATACCCTTCTACTATCCATGTTATGGGGAAACTGTCCAAACTTATGATTAATCAGCCTTTATTGACTAAATATAATGACCTAGGGAATCCTACAGTGGCTGCCCATATTTATGAACAACCCATAACTAGCACTCTAATTGATTTTGGGGAAGCCATTAATGTAATGACCAAATATCTTTTTATCTCCCTAAGACTTCCTGGACTCATACCTACACCTATAGTGCTTGAATTAGAGATAGGTCCTGTGTCAAGCCCGAGGGAATTATAGAAGATGTGGTGATCATTGTAGCTTGTTGGAATTACTTGGATGATTCTCTCATTTTACAAACTAAATCCAACCTGGGGGGTCATCCTTTAATCTTGGGAAGACTGTGGCTAGCCACTGCAGACGCATATATTAGATGTAGATCCAGATCTATGGTGAACTCAGATGGGAAGGCCACTAAGAACCTGAACCTTTACCCCCTAGAAAAAATACATATGGATTTGAATAGTCCTTGGTGGAATGAGTTTTAACCTGAATTTGAATTCCCCCTACCTCTCCTCACACTTGGGAAAGAACAATACTTTAAGGATGAAATGAAGGATGACATTATTAATAGTTTTTTTAGCAATTCACTCTCTATTGCCTCTATTAGAGATCCAGGGGAAGAAGTTGAGGTAGATGACGTAAATATTGAATATTTGAAAACCACTCCGCACACTGACAACAATCATGTTGAAATTGAGCCAGGGAAATACTTAAACATTAATCCTAACTTGACTTTTGAACATAACAGCTTGCTGATACAACTGTTACAGAAATATATAAGGGAATTTGCATGAGATTATACTGATATGAAAGGAATCCACCCTGGCCTATGCACTCACCACATTTACCTTAAGGAGGGTTGCAAACCAGTTAGACAACCGCAGCGCCGAATGAATCCCGCACTTAAGGATATAGTGAAAGAGGAATTACAGAAACTCCTTAATGCTAATTTCATCAACACCATTTCTGACAGTCAGTGGGTGTCTCCGCTTGTCATTGTTCCGAAAAATAACGACAAGTGGAGAGTCTGTGTAGAATATAGAGAACTTAACAAGGCCACCCAAAATGACAATTTTCCTTTACCATTCATTGGCCAAGTCTCGGATACTCTCTCTGGGAAAAATATTTTTTCATTCCTGGATGGGTTCAGTGGCTATAATCAAATATAGATTTCCCTGGAAGACCAAGACAAGACAACCTTTACCTGCCCATGGGGTACCTTTGCATACAAAGTCCTTCCTTTTGGCCTCTACAATGTGTCAACAACTTTTCAAAGGGAAATATTGGGTATCTTTTTGGATCTCTTGAATGACTGTTTCAAAATTTTCATGGATGAATTTACACCCTACAGGGATGCCTTTCAAACATAATTAGTTAAATTGGAAAAGGTACTGGAACATTGTGAACAAACTAATGTTGCTTTGAGCATGGAGAAATGCCACATGATGATGACCAAGGGGATTGTGATGAGAAATTTCATTTCAGAAGATGGAATCAAGGTAGACCCTGTAAAAATTGAGGTAATCTCAAGAATCCAAACTTCTAAAACTCAAAAAGAGGTATATAATTTTTTTGGGACATGCAGGGTACTACATGAGATTTATAGAAAATTTTTATAAGATTAAATCTCCTCTGTTTTCTTTGCTCATGAAAGATACAAAATTTGTGTGGACATGGAAGTGTGAGGAAGCCTTTTTGAAGTTAAAGAAATATGTAACAACAACACCTATTTTGCGAGGATCAAACTGGAGACTTCCATTCCATATTGCTATAGATGCGTCTGACATAGCTGTGGATGTTATTTTGGGGCAACTGGAGGAAAATAAACCTTATGTCATTTATTACATCAACAAGAATTTAACTCCAACTGAGCTCAACTATATAGTGATTCAGAAGGAACTCCTAGCAGTAGTTCATGCCATCAACAAATTTCGACATGACATCACTGGGTATCAAGTATTTGTACACAATGACCATGCTGCAATTTGATTTTTAATGAATAAACCTGTTACCAATGGTAGAGTTACACGATGGTTATTACTGTTATGGGAATTTGATATCACTATTTTAGATAAACCTGGAAAAGATAATGTGGTTGCTGATTTTATTTCTAAGTTAACTATAGGTGATAACTGCACTCCTACTGAGTATTCTTTTCCAGATGAATATCTTTTTTCCATATCTACTCACTCATAATGGTATGCAAATATAGCCAATTAACTTGTTGCAGGAAAATTCCCACACCATTTATCTTCCAGAGAAAAGAGAAATATCATACAATAGAGTGCTACTTACTCATGGATAGAGGGAAATCTCTATCACACTCGACCAGACTTTCAGATTCGGCGTTGTGTTGGAGAAGATGAGGTATTTGATATCTTGAAAGCTTGTCATGAGGAACCCTGTGGAGGGCACTTCACGGACAAGAGAATGGGGTATAAAGTAATATCAATAGGGTACTATTGGCCAACTATATTCTAGGATGCCAAGAAGTTTTTGAAGGGATGTGATAGCTGCCAAAGGATGGGCCAACCCCTAGAATCAGATGAGATGCCATTACAACCTAAGATAGTAATAGAGCCATTTGATAAATTGGCTCTAGATTTTGTAGGGCCAATTAATCCTTCATCACAAAAAAGATCATACATATTGGTATGCATCGACTACGTCACAAAGTGGGTCGAAGCTAAGGCACTAAATAGAGCTACAGAGCAGGCTGTTTCAGAATTCTTGTTTGAAGATATTTTTGTTCACTTTGGGATACCCAGGGAGATATTGACAGATGGAGGACCTCAATTCACATCTCATTTGATCCAGAAACTGGTTGAGAAGTATGGAATTCATCACAGGATCACTTCACCTTATCACCCAAAATGAAATGGTCAAGTGGAGAGCACCAATAAATTATTTGATGGAATCTTAACAAAGACAGTAGCCAACCATCGAAGAAATTTGGCCGAAAAAATTCGAGAGGTGCTATGGGCTTACAGAAAAACACGGAGGAATACTACAAGATTCTCCCGATATGAATTGGTGTATGGTAAGAAACATTTATCCCCCATAGAGTTCGAAATAAATACATTGAGAAAAAAAATGCAGGTTAATCCAGATTCAAGCACAATGAAAAGACAAATATTGAACCAACTCAATGAGTTGGAAGAGAAACGACTGGTTCCCATTCAGCAGACAGAGATCATTCAACAGAAAAGAGCTAGATGGAATGACAGGTTCATTAAGAAGAATAAATTTCATAAAGGAGAATGGACTCTCATGTATGATTCAAGATTCAAGGATTTCAAAGGAAATCTCTACACCAGATGGCTAGGTCCTTACTAAGTAGATACGGTATTTGACAATGGGACTATATAATTGGTTACAATTGACAGTGCCAAGACACCGTTACTAGTTAATGGGCACCGTCTAAGGTTACATCATCAACCTACATCGAAGGAATCATTTGTTAACATTGTCGCGAACTCTAATTCTTATAAACATGTTGAATAGGAATTCTCCCTTTGCAAATTAAATTTAGCAAACAACACAAGTGTATATGACACCCACTTTGCATGCATCGTTACACCTCGTATATATATATATATATATATATATATATATATATATATATATATATATATATAACAATAATAAAAATAAGAATAAAAATCTGATCGTGAAAACCTCTTTTCGGGGTGCAGTTAGACAGTTTGTAACAGTTGAGAACACTTATGTGGCGATTGTTACACCCAGTATTTTTCTTCCCTTTCCCAAAAAATCATCTTTCCCTTCCGACATATTTTACAAGATGATTTTACTTATTTGTTTCTTTTTTGTATCTATTTTTCCTAATTATCATGGTTTTTTGAAGAATAACACAAAGGTTGCCTTGGTTGTTACACATGTAATAGCTGACAACCATGAATAGTGTTTGCTATTTCATCGCATGTAGCAATAATTAAAACAGTCAAGCATGACCACCATGATCACTGGAAGCAGTTATGCCATCAATTCAAATTCCCCCTCCACATCATTTCATGTATGTCATTTAAAAAGGTAACGTCATCATTTAATAATTTGGTGATTTATGGCAAGTTATGATATTCTCGTGACAGTCGTGGGCGATCGTCACCATTAAATTTGGGAGGGGATAAATATCATAATCATTGCAAGAGATCCATAGTCTTGAAACCGTCATTAACCCCGTATGCATCCAATTAAATAGCATGATAGCCAATTATGACCAAATCTAGCCAGAAAAGGCATTTGTACTTAAAACTCATTATTTTCCATAATTAGACATTTATGTAGGAATGCGCGAAGTACGCTTTGGTAATTAAAAAATATTGTCACCTACCATCACCCTCCTCAGCTGAGGTCTTGTATCCTCGTCTGAAACAAACAATGCAGCGATATTATGGTTGGTCGAGCTTAAGGAGTGATTCAAAATAAAAACAAGATGGGAGGAGAAACTGCAAGACATGAGCGAGACTCCATGGAAACTTTACAGAACTGCTTGGAATATAATTAGGTATTTAGGGATGCCGGGTGGATTGGATATTTTCAGAAGTTGGAAGGCTCAGACGAGGCTATTGCAATCGAATTCGCTCAAAATTTGTTTAACCACCAAAACTGATTCAGGGGCCTGCAAATTTAAGTAACAGAAGAATTAATTGCTTGAGTGACCACATTTCCAGCAGAAGGATGGAGATGGTTCAACAGGAAAATTAATGACCCTTCTTTGAAGGAAGAGTTTCTTGAAGGAGAAGAAAGGCTAGAAAAGAAGGGAAGAGTAGTTGACAGATTATCACTCTTCCAGCCATGGGAAAATTCTGCCCTAGGTCTAATAAAGTACATTAATTGTGAAGGAAGATCCACAATCATATTCAATTACCACTTCCCTCTACTAAATCATCTTCGGCACCAGCAGAAGATTAAACTCCCATTTTTCCTATTAGGAAACATTAAGCATATGGCTACAAGAGTTAAGATGACAACACATCATGAAGCCTGTGTGACCAACGATGGACTTATTAAATTGATTGTGTTGGATGCCCTAAGCCAGGAAGGAAGGAGCTACGAAGAATTTAAATGAAAAAGGCCTAGGAAAAGCTGGAGAAAACATGCTTCGACTTCGGAAGGAAGTCATGCAGAAGCTGAAGTCTAGACCCGGCCTGTTAGGGTCAGAATTGGAAAAGAACCCACTAACAAGCCAATTGGAAACAGATGGCCAAAACAAAGGGTGTGATTTAGCTTGCCAATAGAACCATTTCCCACAACTGAAAAGTATAAAGAGGCAGAAGGATCAGAAGAACAAGGAAAAGAGTCCTCCTCATCAAGTAAGGACGAAACTCATGTTCTTCTTTTAGAACTTGAAAATTTAAGAAAAGGAAATGAATAGTTGAAACAAAGATTAGCTGAGGGGAAGGAAATTTTAGTATCCGTATGCACAGCATGTTCTCAAGGACTAACAACAACAAGGTATAAGGTATGTGGGGAAAACACCAGCTCAATGGAAAAAGAAACAGATGTTCGAGAGGTTGTCCCATAAGAACCTGCTAAGGATACCGCTGTTACACAAGAACCAATAGTTAAAGTAGAGCCTCCCATAGTAATTGACCTAGAGGCTGATACATAAGAACATGTGGAGGCCACTGCTGTTACATAAGAACCAGTAGTGGGCACAAAGGCTAGCCTATGCGAAAATTAAGGGGTTGATACACAAGAACCCACTGATGAAGCTGTTGTTACACAAGAACCAATAGCAGAGGTGGAGCAGACCCATCCATCAGAGGCTATTACACCCACTCTTGATGTTGATGTTGAATGTAGAGGAACACCGGGTCCCGCCACGGGATGGAGTTCCAAGAAAATTTTGTTGATTTTTGAATTGTAGAATTGGAAACAGGAGGCAATCTCCCTTCGAGACGGGGTGATCTAATTGAAAGAAATAAGAAGGAGATAAGTTCTTTATAGGAAGATGGATGAAAGAAGAACTGAATAAATTTTTGGAAGAGTGTAAGCGGAAGGAAGCCGTAAAGAAGGAGAAGGAACATTTGTTGATGTTACAACAACGATTTCAGGATCTCACTGTGGATAAGAAAAAACTCCATGAGCTTGTCCTCATTTTTTTGGGGTGCATGCGACCTTCCCCATATTACCCCATTTTCCTATGGGAACGCTATTACATGTTTCAGTTAAAATTCGTCATGGAGAACAGGCCCTATCTAGGTTCTTCCACCCACACATTTTTAGATGTCTTTCGTGCTTCTGATTTTGATGAGAAAAGCCTGTTGTGTGAGTTATTTTTATATAATATCATTTGTGAGCACGCAAGCATGCAAATGGTGGTAACTATATTCTCCTACATGGGGGATTTGCAGTTACGAGCCTTTGTGTCATTTATAAGGAATTAGATTGAGTGGCATATGTCCATAATATCTATGGATGCCAATGAAGAAAATAAAACATTATGGATCCAGTCAGGCTCAGGATGGGCCGTCAATTAAGGTGGGAATTTAGAAGGATTCTGAGCACTCCTAGGATAGGTGAACCTGTTGCCACTTACAGAAGGAGGATTGTGGATTTTTTCCTTAACCAATTTTAATTAATGAAGAGATGAGCCTTGACTGGGCATTTGAAGCGTACAGAAACCAACAGTGTTGAGCTGTTGGAAGGGGACCCGTTTTCATTTGAGAACTTTGTGGTAGATGTTACACATGTACCAGCATATGCCTAGTTAATACAGACCCTTGGCACTTCTTGACTTGGGCTAAGATTTAAATTCCCTTTGATTTGGATACCAATAAAGGATTACCAGATTCATTATGAGATGAGAAAGTATGACGTAGAGTCTTGGGTATGACAGTTGATGGCTACTTAAAGGTACAGGTTCCCAGATGAAGACACAGCCGACGCTTATGAGCTCATTGACCTGCACAAGAGATATTCTCATGGGAGATGAGATTTTTCATGAGGACATGCAAGTGCTTCAGCTGGGGGGAGATGTTGGGTGCCATTTTTGTACTTGATTCCTACATTTGTTTCCCCCATTTTTACCATGTGACCTCAACCCTTGAGATTATATTTTCCATTGTCCCTTCTTTTCTATCTTAAACAGTGATGTTTTACCTTATTTCATTATCTTTTCGTTTCATCGATTATTATGATGTATCGTTTCTTTTTTTCATGACTAACTAGGATAAATGTTGGAAGGAGTTCTCTCGTCTTTTGTTGTCCCTCCAAATTTTATTCTCAGAACAAAATATCTAGAGCATGAGGCATACACAAGCAGTTGAAAGTGCGCTGTTACAGTGAGTTGTTACACAACAATGTTGTTACATCATGGTGCTATTACAAGCCCACTATATAAACTTTTGTTATAGTTGTATTGCTGACTGGATATCATCAACTTCCAGGTGTCAACCTGTCCTTAATTTATGTTACGCTACAACTGTCATTTTCCATGACAACTGTAGAAGTTATTATATATTATATTTTAGGATGAAAAATTTTAGGTATTTTTTATTGTAATCCATATTCTTCCAGTAAGAATTTTTATTAAGAAGTGGTTGTAGCTATATGTATCTTATTTTGATTAGCATGAGAATCATAAGATTCTCATGATTGATCCGTTCCTCATTTTTCTAAACATGTAACCATTATATAACTCTCTATCCTTGAGGTCAAGGGGTTAGTGGAGAACAATATTACTTTTGGTTCTGTAATTTTGGTCACATTAATACAAGGATATCACATTGATGTTGTTACATGCGTTGTCTGGTTTAGTTTCCATTTAGTTTTATCTCTTCCTGCGCCTTGCCAGGGAGGAAGGGCCCTCCTCTTTAGCAGGGATTGCAATGGTTAAGGTAGTTGTACTATATTTCTTATTTAATTTGTGTATTGGTAGAAGTGTTGTTGTTGTTGTTCTGGCTGTGAGTAGATCTTCTTCAATTTTAATATTATTATGTTGTTACACAGATGTGATTAGAAATACTAGTTGGTGTAACTGTTGTGTGGCGTGCTAGGTACCATTAATTAAGGCATGATTACATTCCTGTAGATTGTTTTTATTCCTACATGAGTGATTTCTTTCAGAAATTGATTCAGTAACAATTTCTCTTTATTTGATTTTCTTCTGGTTTGATGTATCGACACAAATAGTGCAACTGTCATTGAAATAAAAGACATCCCTCGATTCATAATTTATGTGTACCATCTTAGTCATTTAAATATGATTAATACGGTTCAACACTTGGACTCAGCTGAATTGTTCCACATGACAGAGTGTAGAGACATTTTCAGCGATTTGGAAGAAAAATATTTGCAGTTGCACATTGAGATGGGGGATGATGGGAGGTATAGCATGACTGGGGTTGGTATAACCACCTTTGAGTGGGACTTAGCTCCCCTCTCAAGCTCAAGGATGTCATGTTTGTTTCAGGCCTAAAGAAAATTCTCATCTTTTTTGAAGTTTTGGAAGACCATGGTTTTGATGTGATGTTCAATAAAGGAAATGAATTCTTGAGACACATAGCCATGGGACAGGTGAAATAGATCAGGGTTCGTTTGAAGAGACTGTATAATATAGATGTGGAATATTGTGCTCCATTAAGCACTAAGGCAGAGAAAGTGCGGAGCCGGGGTGTCAGTGAACTTTGGCATACAATTCTTACCCGTTTGCATTATGGCGCCCTGAATATTATGTAGTAGAAAACCACATGCCTCCCCAAAGGATCACTTGAGCAGCAGGATGTATGCAAAGGATGTACTTTGTGGAAGTACACAAAATCCAAATTCCATGATCGGGACAAGAAAACACATGCTGTCCTAGAAAAAATCTACTTTGATGTCTATGGACCTTTCTTGACAACCTCCACTCCTAGAGAAAAAAAAATCATTTTTATTGATGACTTCTCATGGAAGTGCTGGATCTTCTTCATGTGGAGAAAATATGGGACATTCTCCAAGTTTGTATACTTCAAGACACTTTTTGAGAAAGAAACCGAAAATATGGTGAAGGATCTCAAAATTGATAATGGAGGTGAGTTCATGTTTAATGAATTCAAAAAAAATTATGTTAAAGAAGGAATTATCCAAGAGTTGACAACACCCCACAACCCACGATAGAATGGGGTGGCTGAGAGAAAGAATTGTAGCATTGTGGGAGAAACAAGGGAGATGTTGCATGACCAAGGCCTACCTATGCATTTTTGGGATGAGGCATGCAACACAACATTCTATTTGTAGAAATGGAGTCCTCATCATATTCAAGGCATGATTACATCAAAGGAGGATTTCTCAGGGAGAAAGACAGATGTGTCACACTTCAGGATTTTCGGAGCATCTGTATAATGCCATGTCTCCAAAGGATTAAGGAAGAAGCGCGAGTTGACAATAGAATTGGGGGATTTGTGGGTTACACAGAAACTCCTCACAACTACCGTGTGTACTTCCCATTCCTTAGAAAGACAATTGTGTGAAGGGATGTACAATTTGATGAGGGGAAAGAAATTATGTGTTCTCTTGAGAGGGAGCTTTAGGTCTGACCAGAAGAGTAGATTTTGGCTCTAAAGGAGGAGCCTCGAGAAGTTGTGGAGCAACCACAAATTGAGGATCATAGAGTGGAGACAACCATTCAAGCAAAACCATCTAGAGAAGGAAGGAAAAGAATCAAGGAAGCTAATATAATTGTGTAGGATGCAAGGGAGAATGTGGGTGCTCCTTCAAATTTTCACAACAAAGAAGGTCACCTGATTGGTACATTGGATACATGGCTCTAATGACTGATCTGGTAGAGACTGAGCCATACTATTTTGCGGAAGAAATAGAGCAACCTATATGGGTTGATGCAATGGTGGAGGAATATGAATCCATTGTAAAGAACAATGTTCGGGAAGTGGTACCAAGACCAACAGATAAATCAGTTATTGGTTTGAGATGGATATTCAAGGTTAAGAAGGTAGCAAACTGAAGAATAAAAAATTACAAGGCCCGATTTGTGGCCAAGGGGTGCTCTCAAGTTTAAGGAATTGACTATGAGGATACCTTTTCTTTTGTAGCAAGATACTCATCCATTAGATAAATTCTTGTTGTGGATGTGCAGATGGTGTGGAAGATCCACCAAATGGATCTAAAAACAAAATTCCTCATTGGAGTTATTGAGGAGGATGTGTACATCGATCATTCATAAGTTTTCGAGACTTTTTATTGAGAGTCTTGTGTGCAGATGCAAGCAAGAATTTTACAGTCTGAAAAAAGCACCCCGTGCTTGGTACACCAAGATTGGTAACTATCTCACGGGTTTGGGCTTCACCAAAAGTGAGGCGGATGCAAAACTCTATCATATCTTGGTATAAGGTAAATTCCTCATTATTTTCTTATATGTTGATGATTTCATTTTAATTGGTGATGAACAACTGATCAGATCTTCCAAGGATGACCTTGCAAGAGAATTTGAAATGAAGGACATGGGTCTCATGCACTATTTTCTAGGATTTGAAGTATGGAAAGGCAATGTGGAATTTTTTGTGTCTCAAGGAAAGTATCAGATGAGATATTTCATACGTTCCACATGGAGTGTTGCAAACCGATGGAGACACCTCTAGTGACCAACTGGAGGAAGGAGGGTGCCACTTCATGTGAAGAAGTGGATGATACCATTTATCGACAACTAATGGTTTCATTGATGTACCTTGTGAATACATAACTAGATATGTGCTATACAATTAACCACCTGAGCCAAGATATGGTTAGGCTGATTAAACTATTTTGGAAGGAGAATAAGCATGTTTTACAGTACCTTAGAGGCAATACCCAGTTTGGACTATGCTAGAGACAAACAGAGGGAGTGAAGCTCTATGGATTCACAGATGAATATTGGGCAAGGATTCCATCATACCGAAACAATACATCAAGTGGATTTTTTAGTGTTGGGTCCGCAATAGTTTCCTGGTACAGTTGGAAGCAAATATCTATGGTGCTCAACTCGACAGAAGTAGAATACATGGCTACAAGTCGAGAAACATGTGAGGCAATATGGATGAGAAAGATACATTTTGGATTGTTTCATTAGATGATGGATCCAAATATGATCTACTATGATAATTAGTGTTTCATTAATATCTTTGAGAATCTTGTTTTTCATGATCAATCCAAGCATATAGATATCTAGTATCACCATTTGTGGGACTACGTACAAAGGAGGAAAATGTTGTTGAAATACATTGTGATGGAGGAACAAGATGCTGATATTTTGATAAAGGCCTTGTCAAGAGGGAAGTTTGAGTTCCACAGGTGTAGGATAGGGGTGGCTGATAATCCCTTTCTTGCTGAGAGGGAGTATTGAAAAATGCAGCAAGAAAATTTTAATTTTATTTTTCCTTGATTAAATTGAGAAATTTTGAATTTCCACCTCAGAATATAGCTTGGATGCAATTAACTTGTGTGACATGGATTTTTTCACCTATTTTACTCAGTAAATTCGAGTTGGAGGAGTTAGAATTCATAGTAAGCATGTGTGATTTCTAATTTGTAGAAATCAAGGTCAGTTATCTCAAGCTGTTTTCAGTTAAACTAGTTCTAATTGTTGGAGGAACTAGCGGAGGGCCAGTTGTGCAGTGGGACTTCATTCAAACTCAATTATCATCTAGTTAACTGATAAATCAACCAAAAATATCTAGTGCATGTAGATAATTCGGGTTCTCTAGGCTTGGTGGAGATTCCAAGGTTGTTTAATAACAATTGTAGACTAGTCTTGAGTGTACAGGTGTTGCATGAAGTTAGATGATCATCCTAAGGAATTATGCAATCCATTTTGGAGAAATTCATAAATAATAGGAGCCTAATTTCTGAAGAAACAACACAAGGAAATAGGAGCTCAAGAAAAGGTAGAACTTGACTAAGTCCAGGTTAGATCTTCTCAGTGAGAAAAGAGACAGGTTATTCACTTGCAAGTTTGAACTTAGTTGAGAAAATAAATTGTAATTCATATCTATTCATAAAATTAATGCTTGAAAGCATTGGGGACTTTAGCATATTTATTTCCCCAGGAAAACACTATTTTCATGTGTGTGATTTATTATTGGATGTCTAAGATTTTTTTTCTAGGTTGTGAATTAATTTCCGTAGAGCAGTAGAGTAGGTTTGTGTCTTGTGATTTTGATTAAAAATTCACGAGTAGATGGAAATATACAACATAATTACTACATGTTATGAGAGCAAGTTTCACATTAGAGCAAGAATTTCGAAATTGTTCCTCAGGAGGTTCGAATTTGGAGTTTAGTGCAGCAAGATCTATTTAGAGGTGAGAAGATGGCCTTTAATGGACTAAGGCTAGAGTATGCCTTGGAAGATAGCTCTAATTTTTTTCAATGGAAGGATCACATGGAGGTGGTATTGGATGAAAATGGATTTCTAGAATACATCAAGATATATGTTGCAAAACCACTATAATATGATGCCTAAAACCTTTCTCAGTGAAAGAAGAATGTAGCCAAGGTGAGGAGAATAATATTAGAGGGAGTGTGATACCAAATTGTCATCAATATCCATGGGAAATAAACTCCTTATGCAATGTGGCATACACTGACATATATATTCTATAATAGAAAAGACCATAGGAAATTGGTGCTCAAGGATAAACTTAGAAGTATCGAGATGTAAAAGAATGAAATTATTCAATAGTATCTGAGAAGGTTCACACAAGTTCATGCTGAGCTTACAGGATTTGGAGTTACTATTTCATATGATGACTTGGTGAGCCTATCCCTTATGGGTCCTCCCAAGAGGTGGCATAACTATCAAGCTTTGATGAACAGGATGGAGTAGCTACCGATTTGGGAACGATTATGGTCTAATTTGGTACAAGAGGAAAAAAGGAAAAATAACAGAGATGGGACTTCATCCAAGGGTGAGGATGAAGAAAAAAATGCATTGGATGGAAAGGAAATGAAGGGAAAAAAGGAAGAAATCTCAATCCAAACCAGAATCTAGCCAAGGGGGCAAGAAGAAATATTTTTCCAAAATTAACTTCTTCCATTGTCATGAATTCAGGCACTATACCATGAAGAGTCCACACAAAACAGTAAGTGGTAAGACCTCAGGATGAGAAATAGGTGAAGCGTTGGCTTCACAATTCGAGCTTGACATTACCCTTATTGCATGCATTTCCAGCATAGTGATGGGGAGTGTGTGGTACTTAGACTGAGGTGCATTATTCCACATGATAGCGTCTAGAGACTTTTACAGTGATTTGGAAGAAAAATATTTGCAGATGCACATTGATATGGGGGATGATGGAAGTTATAGTGTGATCAGGGTTGGTATAACCATCTTTGAGAGGGAGTTAGGATCCCCTCTCAGGCTCATGGATGGCATGTTCATTCCGAGCCTAAAGAAAAATCTCATCTCTATTGCAGTTTTGGAAGACTATGTTTTTGGTGTTATCTTCAACAAAGGAGAGGATTTTCCAAGATACATATCCATGGAACAAGAGAAGAAGATCAGGGTTCATGTGAAGAAACTGTATAAGCTAGATGTGGAAGACTATGTTGCATTAAGTACTAAGGTAGAGAAGGTGCAGAGCCATGATGTCAGTGAAAATTGGCATAAAACGCTTTCCCATTTTCATTATGGTGCCATGAATATTATGCAGCAGATAACCACATGCCTTCCCAAAGGAGCACTTGAGCGGTAGGATGTATGCAAATGATGTACTTTGGGGAAGTGCACAAAATCCACATTCCATGATCGGGACAACAAAACACATGTATTCCTAGAAAGGATCTACTCTAATATTTTTGGACCTTTCTCGATATCATCCAATGCTAGACACAAATATTTTATCATTTTTATTTATGACTTCTCTTGGAAGTGTTGGATCTTCTTCATGCGGAACGAGGATGAGACATTCATCAAGTTTGTTGAATTCAAGGAACTAGGTGAGAAATCAATTGGCAAGAAGGTGAAGCATCTCATGAGAAATAATGGGGGTGAGTAAGTGTCCAATGAATTAAAAAATTTCAGTGTGAAAGAAAGCATTTGACGAGTGTTGACAACACTCCACAACCCATAACAGAATGGGGTGGCTAAGCGAAAGAACCGTAGAATTGTTGGAGCAACATGAGCGATGTTGCATGACCAAGGCCTACCTATGCATTTGTGGGATGATGCATGCAACACAATAGTCTATTAATAGAACCAGATTCTTCATCAGATTATGGGCATGATTACACCAGGGGAGGCTTTCTCTGGGAGAAATCTGAATGTGTCGCACTTCAGGTTTTTTGGAGCCTTTGTATACTGCCATGTATCCAAATAATCAAGGAAAAAGCTTGAGATGATAACAATATTGGGGATATTTTTGGGTTACACAGATATACTCACAACTACTATGTGTGTTTTCCATCCATGAAAATTAGAGTTGTGCGAATGGATGTAAAATTTGATGAGGAGAAAGTAGTGTTATATTCTCTTGAGAGGGAGCTACAGATCCCACTATAAGAAAACCTTTTAGCTCCAAAGGAGGATCCTCAGGAAGTTTTGGATCAACCAAAAATTGAGGAGCAGAGAGTGGATACAACCACTCAAGCAGAACCATCCAAGGAAGGCAGGAAAAGAACTAAGGTAGCTGAGAGACTTGTGCAGGATGTGAGGGAGAATGTGGGTGATCATTCAAATTTGTGCAGGCAAAGAAGGTCACCTGATTGGTACATTGGTTACATGGCTCTAATGACTAATCTTGTAGATATTGAGCCATCCTATATTGAGGAAGCAGTAGAGAAACCTGTGTGGGTTGATGAAATGGTGGATGGATATGAAGCCATTGTAAAAAATAGTGTTTGGGAAGTGGTCCCAAGACAAGCGATAAATCATTTGTGGGTTCGAGATGGATCTTCAAGGTTAAGTAGGTAGCAGATAGAAGCATAAAGAAGTACAAGGCTAGATTTTTGGCTAAGGGGTACTCTCAAGTTGAAGGAATGAATACGAGGAGACCTTTTCTCCTATAGCAAGGTACTCATCCATTAGATCCCTTCTTGATATGGCTGCATAGATGGGGTGGAGGATCAACTAGATGGATGCAAAAAAAACATTCCTTAATGAAGTTATTTAGGAGGAGGTATACATTGAGAATTCAAAAGGTTTTGAGGCTTTTTATCGAGAGTATCATGTGTGCAGAATCAAGCGAGTGTTGTACGATCACAAACAAGCATCCTATGGTTGGTACATAAGGATCAATAACTTTCTCACTAGTTTGGGCTTCACCAAAAGTAAAGCGGATGCAAACTATCATATCTTGGTATAAGGTAATTTTATCATCTTATATGTTGATGACTTAATTTTAATTGGGGATGAACAATTGAAGTATGGCAAGGTGATGGGGAATTGTTTGTGTCTCAAGGAAAGTATACAAATGAGATAATGTAGAGGTTCCACATGGAGAGTTTCAAACCCATGGAGACACCTATAACGACCAAATAAATGAAGGAGGTTGCCACTTTAGGTGAAGAAGTGGATGCAACTATTTATCGACAGATAGTGGGTTCACTAGTGTACCTTATGAACACATGGCTATATATGTGTTATGCATTCGACTAGCTAAGTTAAGTTATGTTTATGACGACAAAATTGTTTTTGAAGGTATCCAAGCATGTTTTACCGTACCGCAGAGGCACTAGACAATTTGGACTATGGTACAAACAAAAAGAGAGAGTGAAGCTTTGTGGCTTCATAGATGTATATTTGGTGGGGATTCCATCAAACTGAAAGAGTAAATCGAGTGAAATTTTTAGTGTTGGGTCCACAAAGGTTTCTTGGTACAAAAAGAAGAAAATATCTGTAGCACTTAACTCAGAAGAATCATAATACATGGCTGTAATTCAAGCAAAATGTGAGGCAATTTGGATGAGAAATATACTTGTTAGATTGCTTGATCAAATGATGTATCCAATTGTGATATGGTGTGATAATCATAGTTGCATTAAACTATCTGAGAATCTTATTTTTCACGTTTGATCCAAACATATAGATATCGGTATCACCATTTGTGGGATTGTGTACAGAGGAAGATAATTTTGTTGCAGTACATTTTGACAAAGGAGAAAGATGTTGAAATTTTTATAAAGGCCTTTTCAAGAGGTAAGTTTGAGTTCCACATGTGTAGGATATGGGTGGTGATAATCCCTTTATTTTTCAGAGCGATCGTTGAAAAATGTAGCAATAAATTCTCAATTTGATTTTTCCTTTATTAAATTGAGTAAATTCGAATTTCCACATCAAGAGACAACTTGGATGTAGTTAAATTGTGTGACATGGCTTGTGTCACCTAGATTACTCAGTAAATTCAAGTTGGAGGAGTTAGAGTTTAGCTAAGCATGTGTGATTTCTAATTTGTAGCAATCATGGTTAGCTATCTTAGGTATTTTTCATTTAAACTAATTCTAACTATTGGAGGAACTATTGGAGTTTCAGTGATGAAAAGGGACTTCATTCAAACTCAGTGATCATCTAGTTAACTGATGAATCAAACCAAAATAGCTAGTTTATGTAGAGAATTTGAGTTCCCTAAGCTTGGTGGAGATTCGAAGGTAGTGCAACATCGTTTATAGATTATTATTGAGTGTACAGGTGTTGCAGGTAGTCAGATGACCAACCTAAGGAATTGTGCAATCCATTTTGGAAAAATTCCTAAATAATAGGGGCCTAATCTCTCAAGAAACAACACAAGGAAATATGAGCTCAAGCAAAGGAATAAATTGAATAAGTGTGGGCCATAGCTTCTTAGTGAGCATAGCGATAGGTTATTCACTTGTAGGTTGTGCTTAGTTGTGCAAAGAAATTGTAATACATCTCTATTCATATGATTAATGCAAGAAGGAATTGTGTTTTTTAGTAGATTGATTTCCCAAAAAAAATACTATTTGCATGTGTGTAATTTATTATTTCATGTCTGACATTTTTGTTCTATATTGTGAATTAATTTCCACAGAGAAGTAGAGTAGGTTTTTTCTTGTGATTTTGATTAAAACTTCATGAGAAGTTGCAAATATACATCATAATTTCTACATGAAGAGATGAAGGGGTTAGGATTCAAGCCTTCCAAGTGCACTCATCCATTCAAGAGGAACAAGGACGGTGTAGGAGGTGCAGTCGAAGCATGAAGGAGACAAAAATTGTTAGTTCAATGTGCACTCATGTGATCAAATAATAAAGGAGATAATTAGGGTGCACACCGAAGGGATGAGGGAGTTAGGCTTCAAGACTTCAGAGTGTGCTTGTTCGCTCAAGAGGAACTAGGAGGGAATAGTTTTTTGATTTGAAGGTGTCTACTTAAATGAAGGCTTCAGGATTCATGCTTCAGGGGTGTGCCATGCACTCAAAGGGAAGGATTAAGGCTTCGTACTTAAAGAATGCGCTATCTGCCTTAAGGATTCATGCTTCGTGTGTGTGCCATGTGCTCTAAGGGAAGGCTTCTTACTTCATGAGTGCACCATGCACTCAAACACTTCAGGCTTTAGGAGTGCACCATGCAATTTTTAAGAGGCATATGATCCTTTGTTGTTTTGAAGTGTGCTTAATTGTTTCAAATTGTGCTTCATTGTTCCAAAGTACGCTCAAAGGATCCTTGTTGTTCTGAAGTGTGCTTTTTCACTAAGTGTTCAAAGTGTGCTTCATTTTTTCGAAGCACGCTTCGTTGCTTCAAAGTGAACTTCATTGTTTTGATGTGTGATTTAGCCTAGGTAGGCACAATTCTCTCCAACAGTGGCTACTTGTTCATCTGGAATGCACTTTCACAAAGGGAGACAACACAATGCTAGGTGACTTATCCTTAGGAAGTACCAATGCACTGTGAGAGGGAGGAGACCTAAGAAAATACTTAGTGCACAAGTATTGGAGGAAAGAAACATCAATGAGGCTCATGAATAATTTGTTCTTATCACCTAGAAAGAGGATTAATGCCTTTAAAATGTGTGCTAGGATAAATGACCAAGAAGAGCTCTCACAATGGATAAATGTGGGATCAACATAGTAGGAGAAAGAAATGCATCCTAACACAACTAAAACATGATTCACACACATAAATTACATTAATAAAAGCCAATGGAATGCACAAGGCTCATGAACAATAGTCACACCTTAAAAAAAATGCAAAGCGACACCTATTTATAAGTGTGACAGTTGCAATGACACATTACAACACTTAGAACACCAATTACGACATAAATGATGATTGTGACCTAGAGGTGTGGTAAGTTGTAGGAATGTGTCTAGCTCCTATTCCAATGATATGTAAGGAAATCTAATGCAGAATATTGCACTAGAACTAACTTTGGTGATGTACAAAGGTGTGACACATGCAAGAGTGATAACATAGAAACAAAACCTATGACATGAGGAAAACATGAAGACGAAACTTTAAAAATGCGAATGAACTTAAAAGTGACAGATGCCAGAGTGAAGATAACATGAAAATGATACTCATTAAAGTAAAATAAAGACAAAACGATAGCCACAAATGTGAAAGTGACATTTGTGAAAGAAAAAATGCACAAAAGACAAAAATTGAGAAAAATAGCCAAAATAGTAGCACAAACATAACAAAGTGAGGGGGACTATTAATAAAAGTGCACAATGACTATCAAAATTATTTGAACATCACACATGAACTATATTGATGGAAGGTTCTATTCCAATCCGAGCCTGCATAAAAGGAGTGTTTTCATGAAATCATCGAAGGCCGGACTAAAATGGACTGAAATGCTTTACAAAATATCAAATGACCATGGAGTAACCCTATAATGATAGACTGTAATATTCTTAGTAGGCTCCAAAAGTCAAGTGTGGGAAAATTTTTGGAGGGTGTTGATCACAGTGACAACAAGACCTTTGGAGATAAATGATATAGGCCATGAAAATCATAATTTATAAGCTTATTAGGTTCTAAAATTATTGGACTTGCTGCTATGTTGTAGCTGCTACAACCTCCTCCAAAAAAATTCCTATTTTCAATTTTTTGAGCCTTGTTCTGATCATGCCATATTTCGTTTCAATGCATTAAATTCGTGCTTGGTCATTTTGTTTAAGTGTTCAAGTCTTCCTTTGGGAATTATAAGTGTCAACATTAATTTCTTTCACGTGTCAATCTCTTGATGTTTGTCACTATGAAGGCCCAAGAAGGCCTCTCTTTCACTCCTTTCACATTGTCCCACCATGGTCAGTCTCACTTGAGAAAAAAAGGACATAATAGGTTATTTTGGGATTGATATTTTCTTTTCATGAGTGAACTTCATTTGTAGGTGCTATCATCCTATCATGGAAATATGATGATGAAGGAGGTCAATGAGAAGAAGTCACAAGAAGGACACATGTGGAGATGGGACACAAATATGTTATCATGCAAGAGTAAAGGAATCTTGGACAACGATAGAGAGATGGAAACTTATGTTGACTTAAAATGTTCCACTACTTATTCCAACCCATTAGAGGGTGAAGATGAAGTAAAATTTAGATATATCATGAATAATTGAAGACATAGAAGAAAAACGAGGTACTTAGCATTGATATATTACAATGATGTCTTATGTCATAGTCGCCAAATTATGGCTTCTCAAAGTATCATCACAAAAGTATTATGTTGTCCATCTATTTTTCCACAACTTGTTGAATGTAATTTTTTATTTCCAATAACTGAGAAAATGTAAAATGTGTGGAAGCCCAAGGGTCACACATGGAATGTGGAAAGTCACTACAGAGTAATGTAGGAGCTCAAAGGTAACATAGAAGCTCAAAAGTCATATGGGTGCTCAAGGGTCATGAGAGTGGCTAGGAGTCACATGGGAGGTGAATGATCACCTCATTTCTTATAGATAAAACCTCATAGCTCAAGAAAAAGGAATTTTCACCTTGGCTCACCAAGCTTACCATAGGAAAGAAGATCATTCTTTGGAGGAGCAGGTAGTGGCTTAATTTTCCATTATTGGGGTTAGTGTCACATAATTGTAATTATGTATCTTGGAATTTTCACTTAATATTTGAAGCCCTTAGATTTGGTGCACTTCCATGCATGTATCGTGGATGTTGTAAGAACATTATTTTAATGTTTACGATATATTTTTGTGTTCATATATACTAAATAAAATTAACTATTTTGTTGGATTTCGTATACATCTTGTTGAATGTGCATTGTTACTTTATTTTATGATCATTGTTACCTTGAGAACTATTTTTTTATTTAGCTAATGATTCTTTCTACGCTTCCATGTTTCTTTACTAGAATAATAATATCAATTTTCTTTTAAAATCTATCTCTTTATACCCCGTTCATGGAAGAACCTTATATATATTGCAATATATGCTTCACAGTGTCAACTTACTTGCTTATCTCAAAGTTTGTGTATGATATGTTATGTTGATAATTTTAGACAAGGACAATTTCCAAGAATCAATGGGAGTTGGGATGAATTCCCAGATGAGGCTCCTATCCTAAATGGTGTAAGGTCTGTTTGGGAATTCATATCGGGGAGACACCTTGTATGTTGGAAGTTTCCAACACCGTCAACATTATGGATCTAGAAGGATCTATATAACAAGTTGATCCCGTTGAGCCTATTTTGAATCTTCATCTTGAATGGCTCATCCCAAAATCATAATCTTGAGATGTTTCTCTAAAGAAATTGATCTTATAATCGTTGCAGCAATTATTCATGATTTGTTGATCAATTTAAATTTGATGGCGAGGGTGAAGTAATTGTTCTCAGACATATGATTAAATTTTCTCATTTCTATCTTTCTAATGGAATAAATTGTAAGGATGTCATGGCCAGACTATTCACCCTCAAACTTGAAGGTCATGTCAAGCGTTTGTGTCATACATTACCAACTACTTATATTCATTAATTTGAGCAATGTTTTAGGGATCTTCATGAAGATTTTTATAGGTACACTTATCAAGATGTATATGAAAGGATCAATCAAATTTGAATGATACCCAATGAATCATTAGAGTATTTTCTTGATTGATTTCTTCACCTTTGCCATGAATTTTCCAAAGAATATGTGGATTGGGATTTTATGAGTGAGAATTTTCAGTTTTTGGTTCTAATCACCTTAAAAAAATTTGAATTTGAGTCCCTGGTTTATTTTTATCTTCCAACTTATATTGATAATGAAGCACCTCAAATCCAAAAGAGGAACCCGCTACCCTCTTTGGTCCTTCTCCTCCTCCCTTTTCATTTCCAAACAAGGTAGTCTCTGGCATTGTTGTTGAAGTTGAGAAATCCCAAAATCAAATTACTGATCCACTTATCCCATCTCCATATCCTTCCCATGATCAAGATCTTATCCAGTAGAACTTTGAATTTTCTGGCACCTTCATAGAGCCTTAAGTGAAGGATCATCCCTTGGTTTCCCAAGATAACATTAATGAGAATAATTTTAATATTGAATCTGATTAGATTGAAAGTATTATTTCTTCAAGGGATACCTGTCACCCTCTATCATTTACACCTCATGTTCCACTATACCTCGGTTCATTTGATTAATTTGCTCCACAAACAATTTCTCTATATACTCTTGATTCTCAATTTGCTGGTTCACATGGTGATCAGGTACAAGGTGACTATATCTCACAGGTAGAGGAGAAAAAGAGTGAATTCCGTCTTTCTTCCCTCTTTCAAATTCCTTCATGTCATGATAATGTTCCTACATTCTTTGCTGATCAAGGATATTTTTCTCTTGGTAATCATTCAAATGATACCAAATATCCTAACCAAGATAAAATATTGGGAAAACATCACCCATATAATAATGAATCCACTAATATATGTGGTAATTAATTCCTAAGTACATTGGATGATCTCTTGTTTTCACCAGAAGACTTGGATTTGCATAGCTTTGATATGGAATATGATATGATCATACAAGAGTTTCTCACAGGAATTTCTTCCTCGGCTCACCAGTCATTGTGTCAATATTTGTGTAATGAATTAACTGATATATCATGTTATTCAAATTCATATTCTAATGAATTAGATATAAAGTCCACACAATGTGGTAAGGTTACCATGATGAAGAATATGATGCAGTAATTATTGAGAATCTTTCATACAATTTGGGTAATCTATTTGGTGATGTTGACACATCTGATGGAATCATTGATTCCAACAACTACCATCTAATTCATAATGATATTTCTGAAGTAACTCATGATAGTTGCATTTACACAAATTTTGACATAACTATTCTTTCAAAATTGAATAATATAACATTTGAAAGTTCAGGAACTTGTTAGGAAGTCGAGGCACTTCAACTTCATTTTATGGTTATGTCAAGTTGTCGTAATCCTCATGAGATCTCCAAAATAGTTCAAATTCAAATTTTCTCGCACAATTATTTTCTCGGTATTGTGTCACTGGATGTGAACTCAGCCTTGAAATATTTTTTCAGCATTTTCAAGTTGGTTTTATTATTCCTCTAGGTAATTTTTCTAATTGGGTGAAAGATTCCTGTTTGGCTAACTCTTCTTCATGCAAATACCTTATATTCAACCCAAGGTTGGAGTGCATATATTTCACATATGTACACAATTTTGAAGCTCATAATTCTAATTATCAAGACAAATATCATTAATATCTAAAATATTTATCCCTCTGAAACTCTTCCGTGAATGATCAATTTCTTCTCTCTAGTGTATTTTATCAAGTTAATCATTTTTCTGGCACAAAAAATCTTCTTGAGTGTCATTCAATGCTTGAAACATCTGGTAGATAAAATCCCATATGTCGAAAAACTAATGTCTCACATTGATATGAATATAATATATGATTTGACACATGCTTCTAATCTTTTTCATCTTGGTATCCTAATTGGTTTCCTAGATTTATGATGCCAAAAGTTGTTTTTGATTTCCCAAGCTCTCATATTGTTGGTCTAGTATGTAATTGATACAAGGGGAACTAATAGATAATTGAGAATATTATATGCCCGTCCACAAATCTGATCTTAACACTAGTTCTAACAACTATCACTCAACTAATAATTTTCCTACTAGTACATCTGATGATAGTTGTTTTACATCGGTTGATCTTGTTTAGCCCATTGATCTTTATGATTCATAATTTCACTGTTAAGGTACTTATCATATAGTTGACATACATGATATTTTGTTGATTGTTATGTCATGTCCTCACAATCTTGACAAGGTTTCTGAAGGACATTAGGTTACATTTTCTTTTCAAGATTCTCCCCTTGAATTGATTACACTAATTGAAAATTCATTCTCCCAAGAGTTTCATGGTTTTCAAAAGGGTTGTTTTAGATACTATGATTGAATCTATGATGGACTATAGTAATCTTATCTGGAAATTTTTATTGCTAATAATAAGTTCCAACCTTATCTGATGTTTTCCGAGAACAAAAATGTAGATGAATGTACATGTGTGGGATTCCTTAAAGGTTTGTATGATCATTTTTCTAATCAACAAGGTAAATTTGTATACTCATTAAAGTGTTAGTTCCCTATAATACAAGTGTATGCCCCTTATTATTATTGTTAGTGTAGCCACCTATTGTTATTTTTGTGTCCATGTATCCCCCATGTTATTATTATTGCAACCCATAGAATCCCACTATTGTTATTGTTGTGCCCTTCCATTATTATTGTTATGTAGGCTCTGATTATATTGTGACCCCTTAGACTCCTATATATACCAAGGAGTTCTTATCATTTACATCATCCAGGAATTATTCATGTATGTAAAGTAAAGGATGTTTCCCCCTTGAAGAGGATAATGTTTTGAGTCATTGATCTATATTTTCTTCTTCTTGTGAGCTAGTTACATAACATTTGGTATCAGAGTTTTGGATTCTAGGGTTTCACTGTTGCAAAAAGGCCATCTTGGAATTTTCACTATAAATTTTTCCTTTGAAGGTTCAAAAGGTGAAATTGTGAACACATGGATCTAGAATAGTGATGAAATTCCTATAAAAATTTCAGATCTTGGTTTTCTATATTTGCTGAGATATGGTCCAAAGAAGTTAGGGTTTCTGCATGCTCCAAAATTCAGTCTCAAACATGTGACCTTCGGAAAATCGTCATAAATTCCTCTGCAAGAATCAGATTTAAAATTCATAAAATGTGACTGTAAGTGCAAATTTTTTATTTTTTATTGTATCATTTTTAGTGTTGAAGGTTGAAACAATGACACATGTCATTCCTTACAATTTCACTCTATGGAACCAGTCCATAATCAAGTCGTCATGAGAGATTGGGCATAACATTGTCTTAAAGAATCCAATTTTGTTCTAACTTATGGAATTCTAAAGAAGATTCATAGATATACCACATGAAATAATTTTAGACTTAGAGATCCAAAATTACAAAGTTACAATAGTTTCAATATCGGGCTCCTAAAAAAAAAATGGTGTGCATTTTTTTTAAATTTTGCATAACTTTGGTTTGAAAAATTTGTTTGAAGTAATTCAAAGGGAATAGTAAGGTATATATATCATTGTTTAATTCCAAAATTACTAAAAAAAATGGACACACCTAGTAAGAAACCAAAAATATCTTCTATGACTCATGAAGAAGAGGAAGAAATGCAACATGATATATCAAAATTACGAGACCAAGTGCAACAAATTTCGCTCTTGCAAAATGTAACAAAAATGAATTGGAAACCATGAAAAATGGTAAGATAGATGCTATTGTTAGTCATCAGTAATTTTTTGCCTTTATAGATGACTAAATGTCTATCTTAGATTTCTAGAAAAAAAATTCATGAATCTTGTGAGTTCTAGAAATCTCACTGCCTTCATTATCCTTAAGATAATTTTTTACTATTTCATCATTCCATCATGTCAAGCTCTGCTTACTAGTCTCAGAAAACCCATTAGAGGCTTGTGTCACTCATTTTGTCTATATTTTTTCACCTTTGGCCCAAATCCTCTGTTTTGTTTTGCACAAACCCCCCACTGCTACCTAAGGCAACCAATCAAACATCTTTGTTGTGTCTCCCAAAAATACCCCAAGCATTGATGGTCTCAACACTGTCTCTGTAAGCCCTTGAGATAAATCAAGTACATTATATTTTAGATCTTTAATACATCAATTTATCTTAAACTCTGTTTTACACATTGAAGACCCAAAAATCTAAGTTTTAGTCCACAGCCAAGTCCAAGGAACCTTCCACTAGGTCAACTAGGGTTTCACAAGTCATAGGGTGGATTTGGTATCCTAAAAAATCTGTTTTTCTTGTATGAAGAAATTGCATTCAAAGAAGAAAGGGACAAGTGATTTTGTCCAAAACTCATCAAAGAGGTCATTCAAGGAAAGCCTTTTTGGACTAAAGCACAAATCTTGCAGGGGGATAGCTGCCCCTTGCTCACATTTCTGCAAAAGGATCAAGATGGCCATCAACCTAGAAAAAGGCAAGGTAATGGGAATATCATCACAAGAAGATCATAAATAGAAAAAAAGAAAGAAACATGCATATGTTTGAAGAGAATCAAGTTTTATGACTGCTTTGGCCAAACAAGAAATCAATACTAGGGCTACAAGGACAAAGGTCACCTCCACTCCATTAGTGCACAATTGAAGGTCTTTAGAAATAATAAATGATGATTGAAATGTTTTAGAGAAATTAGAAGACAACACTATTTAATTTTTCCCAACATCCATAAAACCTAGGATTTTTGGAAGAATATCAAACAGGTCAAATGATGATGATAAAGCCTCCTTCATAACAACAGATGGAATTCAAAGGGCGTCAATACAAAGGCCCCTAAAAAGGATAAAAAAGAAATCAAGCATGAGGTAAAATTTCCCTAGGGAGGTAATTATGATAAGCATGGGTTCACTGTTGAATAAAATAGGTGTCAAAATCCAAAGGGACAGTGATCAAAGGCAAAAGTTGTGTAGGCACCTACAAAAATAGAAGTGGCCAAGGGGAAGACACAAAAATGGTTTAAATTGCTCAACTCTTCCACTAGATATATGTCATTGTCACAGTGGACTGAGGAACAAATATATCACTGGTCTAAAGTAAAGTAGTCAAGCCTCCAACAATATTTTCCTTATCAAAGTATATTCTGCAAAAGATAGCTAGCCATGAATGAAAAATCTGTAGGACTGTCAAAATGTTTACCTATAGGAAGATTGATAAGGTAAAAAAAAACCTAAAATGTTTTTCACAATGGTGGCTCACATGAAGACTAAAGGGGTTGTTGATGCTTGTTGCTAGGATTTTCACACTAGGAGGTTTTCTCACTGCTTCACAGAGAAAACATGACAGAATGTCAGTCAAAGGAAAGCACGTCAAAATTATCACAAGTTCATTGTTTACAAGTGTTAAAAATCATGAAAAGGGTTTATGTTTACAAATATGGGTCAAGGGCATAGTTTGAGCTTGTTTAGAGAGTTTGTCAGTCTGAGGGGAAGCATCAATATGCTCCAGCAAGACAAAGAACCATATTTTTTTTAGAATTCTGCCACCTACAGGAAAAAAGGATCAAAAGTGAGCAAAAAATGAAAAGAGAAGTAAACATTAGAAAGTGGGTTTTGATTATGAAATTAATTTTCAAAAAGGAGTATAAATCTCTCCTTTCCTCTCTCCCACCTCATATTTGTCTTTGCAAAATAAGAGTAGAGCCATTGAAAGCATGTTTTTAGGGTTATCTGCAAGTTTGGTAGAAAATTTCAGGCGCTACGCACCGATGGAGGCACTACGGATCAAGTCGTTGGTGCTGCGCACAGAGGAGGCAACCAAAGTGTTAAAATACATTGCGCTGTGCACTGGAGGGCAGGCTCTACGCACTGTTGAAGGCTCTGCACACATGCCCAGGTTTGGCCTGATTTCCCACCTTTCAATGGCGCTACACACCGAGGAGGCTCGACAAGCCCCTTTCACTGCCCGACTCGCCTGCAAACCGACCCGGAGCTACGCACAGGAAGGCTCAATAGGAACGGCCTGTCGGGTGGTGCTACGCACTGAAAAATCTTGGTCAAAGTTTCCCAAAAGTGGCCAAAATCAAATTTTCTTGCCTCCAGGCTCCTGTACAATGTTTGAAAAGGTTGGTAGTCTTTTTATTTTCCCTCCAAGTTGATTTTATCTGCATCCATGATGACAAGGAGGATATAAAAAACCTAACTTGGTTAAATCCTAATCTTCATGCCAATCAAAATTTTGACCTTCTAAGGCAAGAATTACCATTTTGAGAGTGATCCTAAGCATAAATACACTCAATGCAAGATAAGCCTCCTCCTAAACTCTGAAAGCATTCCTTGATTACTTCAGTTTTCCCTCATTTGCTAAAAACTGCCCTCACCTCACTCATTTTTCCTCCCTAGACCAAAAGGATCTCACCAAGCTAAAAATAATTTTGTTCTAGATCAGTGACCATGTCAGGAGAAGAAATCAGTACCAGCAATGATGAAGGCCAAAGGCCTATCAAGCCAAAACAAAATGGAGGAAGGGTTAACAGGTTTGAGCCCTTGGATACGATTCAAATCACCTCTTCTCCCATGATCCTTGCATGTTTTCAAGATGTTGGATGCTACTAGTTCTGTGAGAGGGTTAAATAGGTCCAAAACCACTCAGATTTGACTACGTTGTTCATTATCAACCTACAAAACCACCAAGTCAACCTAGCAAGACTAAATTTTGAACTCTCATCTGAATCCATTGCTAAAGCCACAAGAATACCAGATATTGGTGAAACATGGTTCAAGCATAAGAAATTGGCCTTGAGTTACAATGAGCCCTTCCTCAAACCTAGTTGTCAACAAGGCTAGAAGGTTGTTTTCCACTTCTCCCACTTGTTAGAGAGATATGCCCTACTAATGAGGCAGATCATCAAGTACTTCACTTATGAGGGAAGGTACTCTAGGGTTTATTCATATCACATAAGACTGCTAATGCACTTCACCAAGGTTAAATTTCTAAACCTACCATACTATCTCTACCCGAGCATTGACAACATGGCTTCAGTGGTCAAGAAAGGACTTATGCCCACCAAATGCAGAGCCTTTTTCACCACTCCTTGATTAAGATGATTGTTTTACACCAGCTGGAGCAGCAGGGAATTCCTTGCGAATTTTTCATCTCACATGATATATTTTCCAATCCCCAAGCCTTCATTCAACAAAATTTCCCTTCCACTTCACACTCACTTACCTCCAATCCTCCATCACCTCCACCTATGCCTTCTCCACAAGGAAACATACCTCCTCATTCTTCCCCTGATGCATCAAGTGAAGATGATGACAATGGTAATGATGGGAAAGGGGGTGGCAGTGGCAATGAAGAACAAGCAGATGATAGTGAAAAGGAAGAAAACAGTGAGGCAAAGACAAAGTTAAATGAGGAACAAGGATATGACAGCAGCAATGAGGAAAAAGAAGATGATGAGGGAAATAATGAAGACAGAGGGGCATACACATATTTTAATGAGGAAGAGTAGGAGGATGATGATGAAAATACGGAGGAATATGAACATGGCAGTCATGAAAGCAAAAGCAGTGAGCTCTTGGAAGAAAAAAGTGATGGTAGTGATGCCAATGAATCCCTCCCAAGTACAGAAAAGGGTGATGCTAATGAAAAAGATGAAGATCAAGAAGATAATGAAGAAAATGATGAATGTGATAGTCAACAAGAAAGTGCACATGACAGCCAAGAGAAGAATGTACATGAGCATGACAGTGAGCACAATAATGGTGCAAACAGTGATGAAATAATGAAGATGATGAATCTGAAGAAACATAGGGAGATGATGAAGAAATAGAAGACTAAGAACAAGAAGATAATAAGGCTGAAACGGATTTTGAAAAGGTAGGTAGTGAGCAAGAAAATGAAGAAGGGGATGACATGGCAGAAAATGAAAATGCCTCTAACAATGACCCCACAGAAAATGAAAATGCCTCTAAAAATGACCCCACAGAAAGTGAAAATGGTGATAGCCCTGGTGCAGAGGCAGAATTTGATGATCAAAATAATGAAATTGAAGAAGAAGATCATGACAGTTCTCATGAACAAAGCAGTGATAAAGAGACATACTTTTAAGGTAAGGACAATGGGCCAAATGATGAAGAAAAATACTTTAATGAGGAACAGGTTCAAAGTGAGGCAAGTGAGGAAGGTCATGATCAATTTGAAGGCCAAAGTGATAGTATAGAAAACAGTGAGGAAGACAATGATGATGTTGATGCTAAAGATAAAGAAAGCAGTGACCCAATGAGGCATGAGGTGACTCATGGAAGCCATGGAAAAAATGAAAAGGCTTGTGACAACACTAAAGGTCATAGCAATGATGGAGACACTGTCAAAACTACCATGATCACTCCTCTCACATGCACATACCACAGAGGAAAAACAGATGTGTTTGTTGCCTCAAAAAGGAAAAGGGCCATCTCTTCTCCAGCTATCAAGCCAAAGGACAAAGGCAAGGAAACGATGGAAATGGGTGAGAAGCAGGTAAAGGTGAGAAGGAGTAAGAGAATCAAGAAAACCAATCAAGAGCTTCAATTCATTGATCTAGACAGTGACAATGAGGACAAGGAGGTGACCACTAGAATTCTACTTTTGACCAAAGATGCATAGCTTAAGGAGTAGGAAAGATATTTTGAGATGGCACAACGTGTCATTCAGTATTACAAAGAGGAGCAAAAGCACTTCAAGAAGGTAAAGAGAGGCCTTGCTCTCCAAAAGAAAATGACAAAGCACTATGCAAAGAAAAACATGCTTGCTGGTGCCAAGCTAAAGGAGGCCCTCATGGAGCTAGAAAACCTAAAAAGGGAAAAAGTGAATGATAGTCTTGGATTTTTGGTTGAGGCTTCTCAATAGGTGTCCAAGACCTCTTGAGGGACCTCTCCACCAATTTTGGGCCAAATTGGACAAAATTTTGTTTTTTTTGAAATTTTGAGGCCTTTGTGCGCAACACCCTAGGCACTACTCACAAATTTGGTACATACTCAGCTTTCCAAATTTACATTTTTGGATTCCTCACATCACCAACAGTCAGCTCACAAAATTTTAGATCATTTGGAGCAATTTTGACCCCCCAAAAGGTCAAAAAACACCTAAATTTTGACCATTCTGCCTCATTTTCAGGCAAAGTGCTGCGCACAGAGCAGTGTTGGGAGAATGGGTTTTTGGACAGGGAAATGGCACTCATTCATAAAAATAAAGGTATCTTTGGAAAGTAGACTTTGATACCAATGAGCCATCACAAAGCCTTTTTCAATATCGGGAAGGCCTCCAAATCACTGCTTCAAGAAGACCCATTTTTGCTATCTCTGTGCTACACTTTTGTGGCTGAAAAGTCAAAATGTGCATTTAGCAAGTTTTCAAAGGCTTGACAAGGCCTAAAAGTCAATTTAATTTCTATAAGTGGCCGAAAAAGATATTTATTTTAGATATTTTGTGCCTTGGGCCTTGCAAGGCCTCAAGGACAATAGAGATACTTTTGTTTAACCAATGGACTTCTATATACTCTCTTAGATATTTTTTCTCCATGAATAATAAATAGAGCATGGAGACTCATTGTAAAATGTTGGCATTTGATGAGATTTCAAGAGAAATGCAGGGTTTTTATGAGTTTGGAGAACAAATTGCTCTTGTGAAGATTGGTGAATGGCTTGCTTGGACTGATGATGGAGAGGCTCGTTTGCAGGATTCCTTAGCTTGGTGAATGGTGATGTATTCTTAATTTTTTTATGTTTTCTTGTTCTCATATGCTTCATCCTTCTTGGTTGCTATAAATCAGAAAAGTATAGGTTGAGACATGCTCTTTGAGGCACCTCAGTCCTTCTGTTTGTTATAGCCTTGATGTTTTCTTTTGTTTGGTCATCTTAAGGAATTATTGATTACTCCTTAGGCCCACCTAAACTTGTTTGTTTCATGTATGGATTAGTATGCTAGTTTACAAGTATGATTCACGGTATGCCCTGCTTACTTGAAGCTGTTCAAATTCTGTCTTGAAACCTCTCTTTGGAATATTGTTTGATAGGTTAAGTCAAAGAGGTCTCGTTCGATATTTCCCTTTGTCCATGTCTACCTACTTATTTCAAAGTTCTTTATAGCTTTATTTATGATGTTTAGGATTTCCCTCTTCATATATTGAGTTATTGTGCTATCTTATATGTTTTCCCAAATTTTGAAGGTGAATTTACTAAAGTTAGAAGCTCTTATGCTTTCTATGTTTCATTGGAATGTTTATCTTGAATATTTATTAGTTTAAGTATTTTTCATTGAGCTTAATGGTTTGCCCTACCTCATGAGTTATATATTTTAACTATCTATATTTAAGACCTCTTAGTTTCTCCCAAATTTGATGTTCACTCCACCTCATACATTACCCTAAGGATCCACTCACCTTACTGGATTGGCCCTGCAACACACTCTCATTCATCATTTAGACACTCATAAATTTTATTGACTCCATAGCCCAATGGCGTTGACAGACTCTCACTCCACCTATCCTACTTGACCATCTTACCCAACCAAAATAACAAACAAACCCCACACTTCACAACTAGCGTAAAATCAACCATCTAGAGTGAACAAGTTCATATCCTTCACATACAATAGAGAGAGTCCTCTTTGAGTCCAGGAAGGCTAGGTCTTAGGACTCCAAATACTGGTTTCATGTTACCCTGTCATTTGGTTTAGCCAATCTGCCAAATCACGTGACCTTAACATTCTAGCGATCACAGTGGGACCTTATGAGTATATAGTTGCCTGAATACCTCTTAAGACTCTTTAGAACCTCAGTTTGACTTAGAAAATCCAGTGAATTTTCCACCTCATCACCACACTAACATTCTGGCGATCACGGTGGGACCTTTTGAGTAAGGCTCAGCCCTAACTACTCTTTCAAAACTCATAAGTCCCTTGTGAAGTAGTATCCATTGATCTATCGCCACCTCATCAACACACTAACATTCTAGCGATCACAGTGGGACCTTCTGAGTAATTTCATGCCTAAATACTCCTTAAAATATTCAGAAACCCTTGATTGATAGTATCTGGTGGTTTGTCTGCCACCTCATCGCCACATTAACATTCTGGCGATCACGGTGGGACCTTTTGAGTAAGTTCATGCTTAAATATTCCTTAAAAAAACTCAGAAATCCCTTGTCAAACACTATCCATTGATCTATCACCACCTCATCACCACACTAACATTATGGTGATCACGGTGGGAACTTATGAGTTAGTGACAATCTAATTATTCCTTAGAGACTTCAAAAACCATTATTAGATCTTAGGAAAATCAACTAATAGCCAAGAGGAGAATCTGGTTGTTTCACCATATTAGCAAAATGATGACTCAGCTGTATGACACTCTCGCAAACCTGAGGGCTACATAAAGGAAACTCAGAAAACCCCAAAAAATCCTTAGATTTGATTTTTGTCAGTATTGGTGGTGGACCATACACACATATCCTCAAAACAACTAAAAGCATCCACCTGGAAACTCCACTAGCCTCCCGTAGGCCTATTACTTCACTAGTTCTCATTTAGACTCCCTGGGATTGTATCAAATTAGCCTGGAAAAGTTTAGAAGCCTATTTCTACATTGTGTGAGTTTACCAAACACTAAGAGAGTTCAACCTTCCGAAAAACAGTCCTAAAACTTTCAGTCTCTCTGCCTTTTTAAGTTTGAAATCTGGCTTCATAAAGGATCAGTGCCAGATCTCATCCGGACCCAAATCCTCCTACTATAGTTGATGACCCAGAAAAGATTTTGTGGAAAAATTCTAGATATGGAAACTCAACTCCTATTAGGACTATCCATAGAGAAAGCTCCGTACTTGAACATCTTACAGCCTTACAAGATCCCCAATTTGACTTGCATCACACAAAGAACCTTTTCAGAACCAAGTCACAAACTAATATTGACCAGACTGACTTTGAACATGTAGAGTTGTAGCAGAATTTTAGTAGAGAAGCTTCTCCTTCCACACCACTTGATTTTCAACTTCTCCATCACTTTAGCTCGTTCCATACCAAATCTGCTCAAAATCAATTTAACAGTCCAAGTACTTCCAATACGCCCATCCATACCCCCACTGTGAAACCACTCCATCCCATCTCACAAACACACCTCTTGTAAATCCTCCATTAGCACCCATTATGGCAACTTGGTATGCTCCCCTGGTTCTACCACAACCTTTTGTACTTTTACCAAATGACTACCAATCTCAAATTCCTCATTTTACTGGAGCTAAATCCATCACTGCCCAACATCATGTAGCTAGAATAAATGATGCCTTTTATTACATGGAAATAGAAGAATAAACCATCAAAATGATAATTTTTGCACAAATCTTAGGAGGTGAAGCCAAAAAATGGTTCAAAGCATTAACTCCTAACACTATACATGATCTTCCTTCCCTCTACCAAACTTTCATAAACAAGTGGGAAATCAAGAAAAACCCCCTCTAGGTCCTTTCTGAATATAACAATCTTAAGAGGAATGTAGGGGAAAGTGTACAATATTATTGTACTCGGTTTAACAATGTTTACAATGCCCTCCCGCCTCATATGAAACCCCCTCAAGGCCTAGCACTAGTGAAATTTCCTGAAGGCTTTGATCCGGACATGACATATCAATTGAGAGAGAGAGATCCCACAACCTTAGAAGAAATGCAGAGGGCAGCTGTTAGTGCTGAAGCAAACTTAATTGAAAAGAGAGCTAGGGTGAGGTCAGAAAAAAGAGTTACTTACAAAGGTGAACCCAATTCCTAAACCTCCTCCTCTGATGCCAAAATAGACAGCCTAATGAGGACAATGGAAAGAATGATAGAAAGAATAAGCTTAAACGAAAGAGCACATCTTAGGGATAAGCAAAAAAATCCCCAAAATAGAAATAGAGCTCAAAAATTCAGGAGAGACATGCCTCAAATAAAACAAAGGGAAAATGAATAACAAATTAGGCCCTCTTTCCAAGACAATTATCTAGATGAAGAGGGAAGAGAGAACATAGAACATGAAGAAAGCTATGTAAACTTAATAGGTTTAGATAATGAAGATAATGTTTTTCTCAAAAAAGAAGAACAAGAATTATTTTCCCTAGATCAAACTGAAACTAGCTATGAGGATTCTAAAGATGATCACTTGGGATTTGAAAATTCCATAATGGAAGTCCATAGGCAATATGACCTTAGGAGCAGAAAGAACCAAGATCCCCCCAAGAAAAACCAAACATACATTGATGTTAGGAAAACACCTGCAGCCGAATTCACGAGCATAAGAAGAGAGAACATTGTGGAAATGTTTTAGGTGTAGCTTTACAGTTTAATTCATGGTTTATCATATTTCTTAAAGCATGGTGATTGAAAGGGCTGGTCCACTCTTGTAAATTTAAATAGTGAACTCAATAGTGAACAAGTGAATGTTAGAAAAAAGGGAGAATGGTCAGATAGAAACAATATAGTTGAATTTCCTGGTAGGACTAAAGAAAACTCTTGTGGTTAAATAATCTCAACATCTTTGAGAGGGTAGTAGACAAGAAATCCATTTTGAATTTCAGTAAGAGTGGGGAACTAAAAATGACACTCAATAATTTCACTAATTTATGTAACACGTGATTTTTTTGGAGTACCCATAATTAGTTTTCATACACAATTATGAGTACTCCAGAAAAATCACGAGTTACATAAATTATGTAAGAGGTCACAAGGTCAAAATAAAAAAAATATTATGAAAATTGCTTCCAAAATACAAAGCAGTCGAATTCAGTGGCATAAGAAGAGAGAACACTATGGAAATGTTTTAGGTGTAGCTTTAAAGTTTACTTCACGATTTATCATATTTTTGAAAGCGTGGTGATTGAAAGGGATAGCAAAGGGTAAGTGGAGAGAGGAGTCAACACTACATGTTACATTTGATGAAAGAAAAAAAAACATTTTTTTACAAGCTCATAGAGGAATATTTGAGGCTATAATTTGAAGAAGTTACTGTTATCTTAGATGGAGAAGGCAACATATAATTGGAAAGAGACAACACTGTTGGTACATTTGGAGAGGGTACTATAGATCCATAGTGAGGATACCACGACAACCGTAATGTAGAATGAAATCTAGACATTTTTCTCAAGAAAAACAGTCTGAAATCATATGTGGTGTGTTTCAGTTGTTCTACCATTTATAACACCTACAATTATTATGATAAAGAATTTCATGGGAAAATAAAGCAGGCTAAAAGAGAGGGTCTAGAATTATGGTGAATGGTCCTGTCGTGGACATATTTTGGTAGAAATTCAGTTTGATCATTGAAAAATGAGTCACTGCCTTATGTCCAGGTCCACATTCAGACACCACTCCAGCTTGAGGTTACTATTGTAAAGCTAAATAGTGAACTCAATAGTGAACAAGTGAATGTTAGAAAAAATGGAGAATGGTCGGATAGAAACAATATAGTTTAATTTTATCACAGGACTAAAGAAAACTCTTATGGTCATATCATCTTAGCATCTTTGAGGGAGTAGTAGACAAGAAATCCATTTTTAATTTCAATAAGAGTGGGGAGCTAAACAATGACATCATTAGTGAGGGACTGGCAGATGATGGTGAGGATGATGATATTCATTCCAGCACTATATTTTCATGTAGAGACAAAAGTTATGAGGATGATTTTCTTCCTATGACAAAGGCTTGAACTTATCCCATAACACTTGAATTAAATTTGAGGCAACATAACCAATACTGTATGCTCCTAGATAGTTGCAAGGGAAGCATTTCAGTTTTGGAGACATATTCATGTGCTACAAGTCTTTATGATGGCCATTTGCAAAAATGTGCACTCAAAAGTTATCTCAGTTTTGAAGTAAGATGGAATTTGTGCTGGGTTGCACACCCATCAATGTGGGGTGTGACAAAGATCACTAGATCTTGTTCGTGCACAGGGAATTGAGGATTCCAACACTATGTTTTCATTTAGAGACAAAAGTTACGAGGATGAGTTTCTTTCTATGACAAAGGCTCGACCTTATCCTACAACACTTGAATTAAATTTGAGGTAGCAGAACCAAAATTGTATGCTCCCAGATAGTTGCGAGGGAAGAATTTCAGTTTTTGAGAGATATTCATTGGTTGGAAGTCTTAATGATGGCCATTTTAAAAAATGTGCACTCATAATTTATGTTAGTTTTGAAGTATGATGGAATTTGTGCTGGGTTACACACCCATCAATGTGGGGTGTGACAAAGACCGTTGGACCCTATTCATGCACAAAGAATTGAGGATTCCATCACTATCTGCACTCAAAAGTTATCTCAGTTTTGAATTATGATGGAATTTGTGTTGGGTTGCACACCCATCAATGTGGGGCGTGAAAAATATCTCTGGACCCTGTTCATGCACAGGGAATTGAGGATGTCCTTGAATTGAGGATTATAGCAAAAATGTGGACTTAGAAGTTATCTCAACTTTGAATTATTATGGAATTTGTGTTGGGTTGCACACTCATCAATGTGGGGTGTGACAAAGATATTTGGACCCTGTTCATGTGTTGAGATTCAACAATATGATGAGGTTAGTGAAAAGAGTCGCCTTCACTAAGTGGGCCCGCAGGCTATTTTTGGCGCAAGTCTATTTTTAGACTATGTCTATTTTTACACATGATGATCATATTTCAGAAGTTGTAGGGTGCTATTTGTAGATGGTTGATCAAGTTGGAAAAATAGATAAAATTCTATTTTTAGAATATTGGGCAAAGTCTATTTCTAGATCGTCAATCTAAAAATAGATGCATGTCGATTATTATTAGCTCTTAATAATAATCAGACTCTAAACAACAACTTATTCTCTTGGAGCACTTCAGTTCAGTGCACAGATGTGGCACAACAACTGACAGAAGGAATTACGCTATTCCTGAGGGTTTACTAGGGCTATTGCATGGAGGACTCGGTTAGAACTCAAGTGGCAGAGTTATGACATAGTTGGAAGAAGTAGTTATGGAGTTGTATTCAGTTTAACTCAGTTAGACTCAGTTGAGCTAGTTGTATCTAGTCTAACTGATTAATACACTAGTGAGAGTGGAGTGAATTAATTAGTTAATTAATTCATAAATAATAACTCATTAATCAACTGAACAATATAGCAGTTAACTACAGTGCATGGCAGTTTCAGTGGAGACTAGTGGAGAGATAGGTGAGAGGGCAAGATAGACTATCTGTTGTGACTATAGTGATGCATTGATTGCATCACACACACAGTGGAAATGCCAATGAGGATTGCGCAATCAAGGATGGAGTAATTCGAATTCATTCAGAGCTATTCTTCAGCAGAGATTGCGCATAGGTGGCAAAGATCGGTGCATGGATTTGCAAGATTGGGCCTGATTAGTGTATGGCGATTGTACTATACTGAGAGCTTGTGATAAGCTTTGTATGTTTGTATGAGATTGTCATATGATCTCCATGTTACATAATATATAGTTGGGGTTTTCAACTTCAGGCTTTCCAGGTTAAAAACTGTGTTATGTGCGCTTGAATATTTTTGTTTATGCTTCACATGTGTGTGCAATTAATTTTTCCACAAAAGATTAACAAGTGGAATAGATTCAGTATCTTGCATAAAGTTAAATAGTGTGAGATTAGGTGGATCTTGGAAATATGCATGCTTAGTGCATATAATTTATACATGGTATCAGAGCTTTGTTGATTGAAGATTGAAATTGTGAAGTGAGTTTGTGCTGGTGGATAATTCGAATTTGCTACAGAAGATTCTTGGTGCAGAAATCGAGTATACATTGAAATATCTTTCAACGAGTTGAGATTCGAGTATGCCCTTCATGGGAGCTTGAATTACATAGCCTGGAAGGACATGATGGATGTGGTGTTGGAGGATAATGGGCTGAAGGAGTTCATCGATAGCGATGTTCCTAAGTCGGGATCTAGCGATGCTGCATTACTTGATGCATGGAAAAAGAACACTACAAAGAAGAGGAGGATTCTATTAGAAGGTGTGAAGGACCATATTGTGTCCAGCCTTCACGGGAAAGCCACTCCATTCTTAATGTGGAAGGATTTGACAGACTTGTTCCAAAGCAGAAGTGACCAGAGGAAGTTGGCGCTTAAAGAAGCTCAGAAAAATAAAAATGGAGGAAGGCGACAGTATTCAAAAATACCTCACGAAGTTTGTCCATTGCAAGGATGAACTAGGAAGTGTGGGGGTTACTGTTGATGAAGAAGACTTGGTGAGATTCGCTCTCCTTGGGCTTCCGAAGAGTTGGCATAGCTATGAAGACTCTGTCAATGGACGGGAGAAACTGCCGGGATGGGAGCGACTTTGGTCAGATCTTGTGTAGGAGAAGATAAGGCGGGGTACCAGGGATGGATATTCATCGAAGAATGAAGATGAAGACAACTGTGCTTTGGCTGCCAAAGCAAGGAAAGGGAAGGGCAACAAAAATCCTTCAAAATCCAGTGCTAAAGGAAAGAAGCAGGATTTGTCCAAAGTGAAGTGTTTTCACTGTCACGAGCATGGACATTTCGCCACTAACTGTCCAAAGAAGAAGAAGAATAAGCAGGTTGCTGGATTTGCAGTTGGAGAGGCCTTATCCTCACAATTTGAGTTGGATTTTTCTTTGATCGCATGCTTGGTTTCAAGCTGCATGGGATCGGTGTGGTATCTTGACAATGGTGCGTCTTTCCATATGACAGGAGACAAAGAGTTGTTTAGTGGCTTGGAGGAGAAGGACCTCCAGATGCATATAGAGATGGGTGATGATGGTCAATACAGTGCGACTGGCATTGGGATCATTACCTTTGAGAGGGAGTCTAGTAATCCATTCTTGTTCAAGAATTTCATGCATGTTCCAGGCCTGAAGAAGAACTTGGTCTCAGTCGCAATGCTGGAAGACATAGGTTATGATGTTGTTTTCAGTTAAGGAAAAGCCTTCCTTCGACATAAAATAAGGGGTCAAACCAGGAAGATAGGGGTTCGAATTAAGAATGTATACAAGCTGGAGGTAGATGGTTGCACTGTAATGGTGGGCAAAGCAGAAGAAGTGGTGAGTTGGGATGAGGGTGAATTATGGCATAGGATATTGGGCCATCTGCACCATAGCGCTTTGAAGATTTTGCAGAAAATTTCTACTGGACTTCCCAAGGGTACTCTTGTGCAGTCAGATTAGTGCAAAGGATGTACAATGGGTAAGTTTGTGAAGACCACCTTTCATGAGAAGGAGAACCGTGATTCGGTGATCCTGGAGAGAATTTACACAGACGTGTGTGGACCATTCTTAGCTGCTTCAACAACAAAACATGGGTATTATGTGATATTTTTTGATGAATTTTCTCATAGATGCTAAATATTCTTCATGCAGAAGAAGAGTGAAACGTTCTCAAAGTTTGTGAGTTCAAGGCATTGGTGGAGAAGGAGTCAGGGAAGTAGGTCAAAGCTCTATGAAGTGATAATGGTGGTGAATACATCTCTAGCGAATTCAAAGACTTCTGTAGCAAAGAAGAAAAACGAAGATAACTCATAGTGCCTCATAACCCATAGTAGAATGGGGTCACGGAGAGAAAGAACAGAACGATCGTGGGTGCTGCATGAGTGATGCTGCATGACCAGGGCCTACCAATCCAATTGTGGGTGGAAGCATGCAACACTGCAGTTTATGTGCAAAACCATTGTCCTCATAGAGTACTTGGCATGAGTACACCCGAAGAAGCTTTTACTGGTAAGAAGCCTGAGATTTCTATTTGAAGATTTTTGGCTCACCTGTTTACATTCATGTGACGGAGGATGATAGGAAGAAGCTGGAGCCAACTGCAGAAGTTGAAATATTTTTGGGGAACACAGAAACACCCCATAACTATCATGTGTATTTTCTAAACAGTCGGATTATTATTATGCGATGGGATATAAAATTCAAAGAGGTGAAATCCATGAAGTTGTCACTTGAGAGGGAGCTACACTTGCATGCGGAGGAGGAACTTCTTATTCCCAAAGATGAGCCTCTGGATGTGGATCAACCACAGGAGAAGATTCATGGAGTGGAGGATTCCACTCATGCAGAACCAAACATCAGAAAAGGCAAGAAGGGTACCACAGAAGCTGAGAGACTGAAGCTTGATGCAGCACAAAATGTAGGAGTCCCTACATCATAGCACAGACAGAGACAGTCACCTAGCCGATATACTAGATACATGGCTCTCTTGAGAAAGTGTATCATGAAAGATCCATCTTCTTTTGAAGAAGCAGTGCAGTAGCCCACATGGGTAGATTCCATGGTGGAGGAGTATGACTCCATTGTCAGAAAAAGTGCTTGGTAGATTGTTCCAAGGCTGGTGGGAAAATCAGTTGTAGGATCAAGATGGATCTACAAGGTAAAGCAAGCTACTGATGGGAGCGTCGAGAAGTATAAGGCAAGATTTGTTGCCCGGGACTTCTCACAGATTGAGGGGATTGAATATGAAGAAACCTTTGCACCTGTCACACGGTATTCTTCCATACGGACCATCCTTGCTCTCTCAGTGCAGATGGGTTGGCACATTCATCAGATGGATGTGAAGACTACGTTCCTTAATGGGATCATTGAGGAGGGTGTACATTAATGGAAGCATCTGAAGGATTTGGTGGTTTCGAGCGGTGAGTCACATGTGTGCGAGCTCAAAAGAGCGTTGTATGGGGTACAAACAAGCTTCCCAGGTGCTTGGCCTGGTCAGCCGGCTATTTCACTGGGCAGCTTCACCGAGAGTGAGGCGGATGCAAACACATAACATGCAGTTGTGGTTGAGGTAGCTTTTAATCATTGTACTTTATGTTGATGATTTAATACTAACAGGTGATGAGCAGTTGATACACTCATGCAAGGAAAATCTTGCAAAGGAGTTTGAGATGAAGGATTTAGGCCTCCTTCATTATTTCCTTGGATTGGAAATATGGCAGCAGGAAAGTGAACTGTTTGTCTCTCAAGGAAATTATGCTCGGGAGATACTAGAGAAGTTTCACATGCAAGTTTGTAAGCCTATTGACACTCCTCTTCCGGGAAATTGGAAGAAAGAGGATGCTACATCGGCAGAGGTAGTGGATGCAACTGTTTATCGACAGTTGGTGGGTTTGCGCATGTATTTAGTAAATACAAGACTGGACATATGCTATGCGGTGAACCAGCTTTCAAAAGTGATAGTTAAGCCTACCAAGCTCTTTTGGAAGGCAGGCAAGCATGTCCTGAGATATCTCAGGGGCACATCTGAGTATGGTTTATGGTACAGACAGACGGATGAGGCGAAGTTTCATGGCTTCATGGATGCAGATTGGGCAGGAAGCCCAACAGACAGAAAAAGCACATCAGGAGGGATTTTCAGTATTAGATCTATGGCAGTTTCTTGGTACAACAGGAAACAAAGATCCATGGCACTTAGTTCAGCGGAAGCGGAATACATGGCAGCAAGTTTAGCTACATGTGAGGCTATCTGGATGAGGAAGATTCTGGTTGGTTTGTTCGGTTCACATTTAGAACCCACGGTGATTCATTGTGATAATCAGAGTTGCGTTAAACTCTTGGTTAATCCTGTGTTTCATGATAGATCTAAACATATTGATATCTGGTATCATCATATCAGAGATTGTGTGCAGCGGAAGATCAAGTTGCTTCAGTACATTCCCACGGAGGATCACGATGCAAATATTCTGACAAAGGTGCTCACTAGGAGAAAATTCGAATACCATAGAGGCAGGATCGGGATGAAGGATAATCCCTATTTTGTTGAGAGGGAGTGTTGAGATTCAACAAGATGATGAGCTTAGTGAAAATATTCGCCTTCACTAAGTGGGCCCGCATGCTATTTTTGGCGCAAGTCTATTTTTAGACTATGTCTATTTTTAGACATGATGATCATATTTCAGAAGTTGCAGGATGTTATTTGTGGATGGTTGATCAAGTTGGAAAAATAGATGAAATTATATTTTAGAATATTTGGCAAATTCTATTTATAGATCGTTAATCTAAAAATAGATGCATGTCGATTATTATTAGCTCTTAATAATAATCAGAATCTAAACAACAACTTATTCTCTTGGAGCACTTCAGTTCAGTGCACATATGTGGCACAAAAGCTGACAAAAGGAATTACGCTATTCCTAAGGGTTTACTGGAGCTAATGCATGGAGGACTTAGTTAGAACTCAAGTGGCAGAGTTATGACACAGTTGGAAGAAGTAGTTATGGAGTTGTATTCAGTTTAACTCAGTTAGACTCAGTTGAGCTAGTTGTATATAGTCTAACTGATTGATACACTAGTGAGAGTGGAGTGAATTAATTCATAAATAATAACTCATTAATCAACTGAACAATACAATAGTTAACTATAGTGCATGGCAGTTTCAGTGGAGACCAGTGGAGAGATAGGTGAAAGGGCAAGATAGACTATCTGTTGCAACTATAGTGATGAATTGATTGCATCACACACATAGTGTAGATGCCAATGAGGATTGCACAGTCAAGGATGGATTAATTCGAATTCATTCAGAGCTATTCTTCAGCAGAGATTGCGCAGTGGAGGCAGGATAGTAGGTGGCAAAGATCGGTGCATGGATTTGCAAGATTGGGCTTGATTAGTGTATGACGATTGTACTGTACTAAGAGCTTGTGATAAGCTTTGAATGTTTGTACGATATTGTCATATGATCTCCATGTTACATAATATATAGTTGGGGTTTTCAGCTTCAGGCTTTCCTGGTTAAAAACTGTGTTATGTGCGATTGAATATTTTTGTTTATGCTTCACATGTGTGTGAAATTAATTTTTCCACAAAAGATTAACAAGTGGAATAGATTCAGTATCTTTCATAAATTTAAATAGTGTGAGATCAGGTGGATCTTGGAAATATGCATGCTTAGTGCATATAATTTCTACATCATGCACAAGGAATTGAGGATGTCCTTGAATTGAGAATTCCAACACTATGTTTTCATGCAGAGACAAAAGTTATGAGGATGAGTTTCTATCAAACAGTTGGTGAACCCTAGAAGGTGGGAATTGCAGAGGAATTTTCCATCTCGAAGAAGGGTGTGCCACTTTGGTTTTGGAGTAATTGATGAATTGAATTGGTTATGGCCTGAAGGGTGTCTGGAGCCCTGGAGCATCACAGTTATTGGGTTGGCACCTTGGTTGTTATGGTAGCCTACAGCCTCAATGTAATGAATGACCATAGATGAAAACTCTACTTGCTACAACATCATTGGAAAAAATAAGCTCTAGGAATTTTCCAAAGGATAAACCCCATGCAGCATCAGACAGGAAAGGTGGGGCTTATCAGGTTGCTTTTGGAACTCCATCTTTCCTTGCACATTTTAAGCGCCTATGAAACATCCATATTTTTCCTTCACGTTCATCAGGTAATGTAAAAAAAAGGTAACTATCTTACCAATATCATGAAGCTTCCCTAACGGTGTCTGTAGCAAAGAACATGTGCTTCTGAGGGGTCACTACAGAAACATCAATGGGAATTCTGCATGTTTCTGGTATTTTGTTACATCAAAATTTGCCAATTATTACTATGTAAATGCAAAGTCTACAAGATAGAAAGAGAAAACTATGCAAGAAGAAATAAAGATGAAGAAACAAACTTCTTCAAAACTATAGAAGAAGAAAAAAACATGAAGAAAAAATATACCTGGTCAAAAAAATCATCCCAGAGGTACCTTCCTAGTGGCTTGTCAAAAATGCCATAATACTTGATGCGAAAGAGTTGTGAATTCCCATAGACTGTCCCCTTCAACACATAGTGACTCGATAAAAAAACCAATATACTTTAATGATGTTAAATTTGGAAACTAGGGCCAAAATCTACTTAGGACTACTCATATGATGGAGATGATGTTTTTGTTAGATTCCTCTTTCCGAGAAGTGCAATATTGATCTAAAGATCATCTTGTTTGAATGAGTAGAAGTTGGATTTTGAATTTATTATCACACATGTGCAAATTGTCAAGGTCAGCCAAAATTGTTATGTAGGGCTCATAAGCCCCAAAAGATGTGTCTCTGCCCCTCACTGATGGATATAAAAAGGAGAGACTCATTACTCATTTTTACATCATCTCATCACATATCTCTCTCCTCTCTCATTGGTTTATACAGCCTCATAAAAATCTCTCTCTCTCATATGCACGTGTGAAAGGAAGGTTAGATTTTTGCTGTAATTTTCGGATTGTTTTTAGGGCTTCTACATCAGCATTGACCAGTGTTGACCAAGGGTCAACCTTCACTTTCTGACTTCGATTTTTGGGATGAGATCTGATCTTGCTAGGCCGCAGCTGGTGGCATGAAATTTGATATTTCTGGGAAGGTTGACCTTTGTTTGATCGTAGTTTGACTGCAACATTGACCAAGTTATTTGTAGACTATTTTGGGCTGACTTTGATTGATTTTGGAGATTGATTTTTATTGGATTTGACCGAGCTTCATTGGAGAAGGAATATTGTTGGTTTGACCAATGTTGACTTTGTTGGCTAAGGCATCTTGTTGATCGCTGTAAATTGCACTTTCCCTCTCTATTGAATTTGAAGAATAATAGGAAGATTTGATCAAAGGGTTTTCTGCACATTGGGGTTTTTCCCTAGCATCTGCCAAAATATTATTTCCTTTTGCCTTGGCTTGTATTTTGGTTATTTGTTTATGTTATATCAGAATTTACATGTCAATGTTAATGTGAATTCTAAATAGGAAATTGAATTGGGATAATAAGAAAGATTGAAATAAATTGCTCAATTTCTCTATGCATAGAACATATCATCGTTAACTAAAAATTAACAGATGATTAGAAGGAGAAGGTGGAAATTATCCTTTAGAGAAAACCTATTCTTGGTTTCTATACCCTAAAATTTGCTCATCTAGAAAAACCTTGGACTTCATTTACTTTTTTGCTACTCCTTGATTCTCCCATGCCACCTTTTCGGATAACTCCTCTATTGTTATTTGATAATTAAGATTAACCTTGGATGAAAAAGAAATAGTGAAACCATTTTCCATATCTAAATCTTTTGATTCCTTATCTTGAAGTTCCAAATATGACGTGACTACCCCATATGAACATGGACCCACAGGAGATATAATGTTATTTGAATATGCCTTTATTGAAGCTGAAAATATAGATAAATAACCAGAAGGAGTGGTTGGCAGCGAAGGTCTCTATTCATATGTATATGCATCCCGTTGTACCCCTGTAACTTGAGAACATCTATCTCCTATGGAAGATTTCTTAAAAAAAAATTTCTGCTTGAACAAGACTGGTTCCAACAGGACTAGTTTTACTAGTAACATGTGACATAGGTCATCCCATCCCTCTACTAGTAAGAGGTGGTTTGGGCTCTCATTTATTATTCTTACAAAGTTATGCAGTTCACTGAAATAGATTAAAATACATGTTAAAATTATTTTTTTTCTCCAAAGGAGCACAGATTATCATAATACTATTTATAGAAAAAAACAATATCTGCACTTATCCCCTATATGCCAATATATTAATAGATTTAAAAACACTGAAAAAAAATAGCTTTGACCCCTAGAGAGAATAGGTTATTATAATACTCTGTATAAAGATTCAATATAAGCATATATCTTATAAATATATATAATTATGATAGGAAATGGGAATATTTGATACTTACAAGGAATTTGGCGGCCCCAAAGTGGACCAATACCTTTGTATAAAATACATTCATTGAGGAAACACAATCAAATTTCATGAGTACTACATGAAAGTTTATTCCGAATTGATAACAAATATGTAAGAAAGGGGGAAAAACACATCTAAGAACTCCTAATCTAACAAACTTTGGAAGCCCATCAGATAATCCTCTAGAAAATCTAGATTGTGGTTATACTCTAATGTTTACAACCTTAAAAGGAAAAAGGGAAATATCAACAATAAATTCTACATATGCACATTCTATTAAGTAGATCAATGTCTTGTAGTTTTCAGTATACTTGGGCTTTGCAATGTTTGAATAGTACTTCAAAACTCATAGAACCCAAACTTGCAAGCACCATGAGCACTATATCCAAAAAGAGTTGGCACCTAGCCTTTGAATAAACCCTTTGCTCCTTGTTCTTTAAGAAAAACATCAAAACCAGTGGAGATTCTCTTGTACTTCATAGGGCCAATCTAAAAGTAACAACAAAAACCCAAAAGTGATGTCAAAAACTTATTTAGGAAAGGATAAAACATTGAATTCAGTAAAAGAACTTACAAGATTAGAAATCATATCTCCAGATTCCCAAAAAAATTCTTTCGGTCAAAAATTATTTATGTAATCATGCCAAACCCTTAAATAAATCTAAGAATAAGGTTCATCTTTTGGAGGACACGGAAAATTCAAATTCTCACTTACATGAAATTTTTTATCACGAAAAATATCCAGTTGCCAGAAAAAGTTTCCAAAATGACATGTAGGCTATTTGATTTCTAATCTAGATCTTCTTGTGTTCAAGAATAATGTATTAATGCAAGGCTTATTGAGCAACCATTCCATCCAAGTCCTCAATGATGATAAAGAAGATCCATGATCCAAATGGGGATCCTATGTTTCAGAAGCCTTATTGAAAAACTAGAATGCATGTTTTCCCAACAAGTATATCATGTGTTTGTTCTCTGGTTCTTGAGTTAAGATATTTTAAAGATTTAGAGATTCCATTTCCCCACAGAAAATAAGTTATGTAATGAGAACCTTGTCAGACATTGATGGGAAAACAAAAATGGAAACTTCTTCAATCGTTAAGAAAAACATGCATTCATATATTGGGCATTTTAAGAAAACATAGAACTGGCTGAAGAAACTTTTAGACTTTGATATATCCCCCATTTGAAAATAATATTTCAAGCATGTATAGATTCTAGAACTAGTTATAGAAACCATTTATCACTTTTACATTACCAGATTCCAAAATTAATAGGTGCAATTTAATGTATACAAATATAGAATGTAAGTATATTTTTGTAGTTAAAAACTAGATTTAGCTTGATTGGTTATTAGAAGTTGTTATCCCCCTGCCCCCCCACCCTCAGCAAATTCAAATCCCGCCATGTTTCCCCCCCATGGGCCTATTAGGACTGGAAAGGTACCAAAAATCATACTTTCACTTGAGTGCTTGGGAGTGGGATGATATGATTGCAAACATTTTTTCAATTAGGTCTAGCTTGGGTGGTTAAAAGGAGAAATGTTTTATACTGCCCACCCCCCACCCACTTCCAAAATCCAAGTTCAATGTACAAGTAATTTCACTCTTTTAAATATTGAAAATGCGACGAGATATTTCCTCACATTTATCAGCCAAAAGGGTTATCCCAACCAGTTGTCACCAATGATTTTTGGCATTTGTCTAGTTTTGTACCAACAATTGTCCAATTTAAATAGCACTAGGTTAGGTGAATAACTCTAGGTGAACAAGTTTACTAGGGACACTATCCATAAATGTGGGTAAGCATCCCTCGAGTTTCCATACAAGGTTTTCCTCAAGGGAAAAATAGATTTGTGTAGTTATCAAGATGTTCAAAAGGCTTATTAGAACCAAAAAAACAAATGTGGGAAACGTCTTTGGGTTTCCATGCAAGATTTTCCTTGGGGGAAAAAATAAATTTTTGTAGTTATCAAGATGTTCAAAATGATTTTGGAACCAACCAAATAAAATCCTTTCCTAATATTTTTTGAGGGGTATAAAATAGATTTTAACAACCAATAAGAGATCCCAGATGATTTTAGCCATTGTTTGGGCAAATAAATGAACTAGCCAGTTTCTTCCAACTCACTAGTCAAGTTTTACTGGTGGGCCAAAATGTGTTTGGAGTCGAATTCATCCCACATAATTCCATCTTGTCATGGTTGAATATTATCTTTAACTCAATCATTTGGCAATGGTTCCATGTAGTGGCTCTTCCTTTTGGGAGCCATCAGACTGCCCGTAACACTGAAATTATATTTGCAAATACAAAATCTACCCTCAATTCCTGATGAAGAACCGAACAAATATATAGTCTAAGAGACGAGGATTAGAGAGTTTTTTATATATATATAAATGGGAACCCGAGACAAGAATCCATTGTTAAATCTCCTCCAAGACTGTATAAAATTTTTAGACCACTAAAGTAGATAAATTTATCCACCAAAATCAACACTAAATCAGGGTCAACATTGCTCAAAATTGGTGTTCTTTGCTACAGTGCCAAATTTTTCTTATGCAAATAAATGCTTAATTATAAGGGTGAGGTAGATCAACAGGAGGGATGGATGGTGACATTAAATAGATTAAGCCTATGGTTTAGTGTCTAGACCCATTCTTGGTGGCAAACTTGGCACACAGGTCAGAGATTGTATACAACCAACAAGTTCAAAGAGTTGGTTGAGGATGTTTTTTGGCCAAATAGATTTTTTTTTTGAACTAGTGGATTCCAACTGAACTGATAATCTTTGATAATCATGATAATGGTAAATCCTTTCTTGCAATAAATAAAAATATAATTACATTGCTGAAATCATTAATTATCAAGGGGATATTGCAATTCTCTCTCTCTCTCTCTCGATAAGTAAGGCTCATGGCCAACATATACACGTTATTACCAAACTCCATAGAATCCATATATTTTCTATGCAAACTAATTTTGGTTGCAACTTTTGTAGGTAGATCAAATTTAGACTATGTCAACTGTACAAGGGAAAGGTTGGTTGATGCAACATTAAATCCTTCCATACATTACCTTCTCCATAGAAAAGTGATCCCTATGAGAAAAATAGTGCTTTATATTTCCTTGCCATGGTGTTTGAAAGTCCATAAATCTCCTGTAATTGTTGTGTTCTAGCTAAGCTGACCAAGCATGAAGTTTTCTTATTCTAAAGTAGTCCATACCTATAGCACTCAATGAACTCTACAACTGTAAAAAACGTGTTTGACTATTTCCTCTGTTTGAAATGTAAGAAAACCCCTGAAATTTCTATGTTCTAGCTGAGTTGACCAAGTATTAAGTTTTCTTATTCTAAACTTGTCCATACCTATAGAGCACTCAACGAACTCTACCACTGTAAAAGGCATTTTTCTCTATTTCCTCTGCTTGAAATGTAAGTAAACTACCGGGTAACCCTATTTTAATATTTTATGGATTGCATTAACAACAAGGGACTGATTGATTACCAATTGAACTAAAGCTTGGGAGTTAACTATTATATGAAATTTTAGCATTCAACCATAGATAAAACATAACGCATCAAGGCATTCATATACCTATGTGCTTTTCTTAATCCATCAATGATGATATTATAGAGAGTGGTATCTCGCTTCAAGCAGTGAGTTTTCAATTACTCAAAAAAAGTGAAGGCCATCATCTATCCTACCCTTCATACAAAGGCTATCTATGAGAACAGAGTAATATTTGACATTTGGATTTATTCCCTCTGCTACCATTCTTTCAAAAAGTTTGCAAAAATGTACATTCCCTACTTGCCTAAATGCATTCATAAGACTAATGTAAGAAGCACAATTATGCATGCACCCAACTTTGGCCATCTCCTGAAAGATATCGTTTGCCTCATTCACTCTTCTTGTTTTTCAAAGACCATCAATTAAAGGACAGTAAGTATAGGGCGAGGGAGAAAATTCATTTTCCATCATGTCATCATATAGAATTAAGGCCTCGTATACTCTATTGGCCTTTACAAGGCCTGAAATTAGAGTGTTGTAGGTAATTGTATCCATTTTGCATCCTCTTATAAGCATCTTGCGGCTTTCCAAGAAATCTGAAGGAATCGTCCATATTGGAAACTTTTCCAAGAGCATCAAAGAATGAATTATAAGTGAAATAATTAGGATTATGGCCTAATGTCTTCATCCATTTGAGAATATTCCAAACATTATGGAAACAACAGCATGTAGCATGGTTGAATGACCTTTTTTTGGTAGTTTTGGTACACTTCTATGAACAAATCTAGCCTATAGAGATGCAGTGATTAATCTGATTGAAGTGATTCAGTATGAAGAGTTTCCATGTATCTATAAGCATCATGTTGCAACCTTGAAAATTCTCTGTCTTGTTTTGGAGTAAATTCTGAACAAGTGTCTTATATTTGTGATGGTAGCATCATGCTAAATTTCTTGGAATCATAGTGGCATAGCTTATCATGTAAAGAATATTTATATATTACCTAATCCCTGAAGTTAAAGGATTATTACCTGACTCATTTGCTTATCTAAACAAAATTTAAGATCTGGTAAAGATAATGAGCTTCGATAATATGATTCATTGACGTATGTGGAACTGTCGCCTTAAATGAATTGTCTGCCATCACTTTTCTCCTGTATATTTGCGCCCATTTCAGCTTTGGAAGTTTTAGCAAGGTTATGTTATGATAACTTCACATGTCGAAACTATGTGTATGGTAAATTATTTTGTCAGTTGGAGTTTAGTGAGCTCATGATTGTCGCCTAGTTGGTTTATTACCTAAGCCAGGATTTTCTTAGTAATGTGCTACTAGCTTGGAGGCATATGATATGACATATATAATGTGTTGTAGTTTTGAAAGTTGAAGCCTTGTCAAGAATTTTGTGTATCTTATATTGCTAATATCTTGGTAAAGACATTAATGTGCTGAAGCAGAGAAACATCATAATCAGTGAGAAATCCTCTCAAACAACAGTAAGCATGTGTCAGAAACATCATCTTCAAGCACACTGTTATCAGCAAGAAAATATCAGTAAGGGTTTCTTAGATCAGCTATAAAATTTTCATGCTACCAAAGTTTTCCTCTTGATCAGAACCAACGTAGAGATGATAGGGCTCTCTCTCATAAAGTCACAATTGTGGATGTATGAAATACAATTGATTGAGAAGAAGTGGAAATTTTTTATGATAAATATAGAGAGACAACAAGAGAAGAAACATATGTGGATCTAGTGGATAGTTAAAGTGGTTGTGTTATCAAAACAATGGATTGCAGAAAAACACCGACTGCAGTGGTATAATTTATAATACAGTCCACTATCACATGGAATCAAATGGAACATCAACTCATAGGTGACAGTTTCCTTGGTAGATGTGGCATCAGCCCTATGTATGGCAACTCAACATATACAACTCATCATAATTTATGGTTTCTTTTAGCCCAACACTATGTATCGTTACAGTCCAGTAACAGTGGTGATATATTATAGCCCCAATGAATTGGTGGCAGTATTATAGTCTTGTTCACAAATGAAGTTGTGAACAAGACCAACGTCAACTTTAGATAGCGTATATAAATAAGCTACAATATCTGTCTTTCAAATAAATTCCAGGGGCAACATTCATTCTTGAAGAACTCTTAAGATAATAGTAGTTGTTGTATTAAATTTCATCAAAGGTATTGGCTCAGAACTAACTCTAGCATCTTGCAGACTACAATAGGTATCTATGCAGCAGTTAAGGGAGGTTTTACAGTTTCTCCATTAGTTAAATAATTTCTTTTAGAAGCGGTGAAACTTATCATTCCAACATGACCTTATTTGTATCAATGCATATCAACATGGATTTATGCATATCCATGGTATGTATATCTAAAATGGGTTTTTTCTTGACACACGTTTTGGAAAATTTGATTCCATTTTTTCACATACCGATGTGTTCATAGAGAACTCTGATAGAATACTTCATATTTACCTCGTTTATATGGGAAGCTTGGTAATGAAGCCAAGGATTTTAGTGTACTTAGACACCAGGAAAATCGAGGCCACGGGGATGGTATAAATAAATCTTATATCTCAATCTTAGAAAAAAATCACAACAAAAGCAAAAGTCTCAATCTTAAAAAAAGAACAACAGAAAAAAAAAGTCTCAATCTAAAAAAAATGAAAATAAAAAACAAAACAACAAGAACAATCTCTCAGTTTCATGTGCATATAGCAAAATTTGGAAGAAAATGCAATTTGAATAACTGGGAAACAAATTTCATTCAAACAGCAAAAAATGAAAATAAACAAATACTGAATTCAAAACTACACCCTATATTGAATCCTAACAAATGTGGATGGGGTTCTAAAGTTTTCTTACTTGGATAAATTTCCAGTGTTGCGGGGACTTCCAAGATGAAAATTACGGTCACTGTCATTGCCTCCCATTATAGAAAATTTGCTGATATACCATTTCTATCCTGTGGAAGGCAATGCACTCTCCATACTTAGGACCTCTGTCCCATGGATCGACTGCCAGGTCCATGAAATTCCCTAAAAGAATGCATTTGATCATGAAGATTATTACTTTGAGGAATATTATTACTACTAGCCTCGTGTTGCTTCTACCCTTCACTATATGCTTCAAACTAGACGAGGCCTCCAGTTTAGCCACTGGAATATGTGGGTTATTACTAAACATACTTATGTGATGGTCTCCACTTACCCTCTTCAACTTTAAAATCCTAGTAAAACCTCAGTATTGAAAGAAAATATACCTTGTAGATACCCTAACGCCCATGGTTTAACTATAAAATCCTTTCCAACTCCTGCAAAATGAAGATTGATGGATAGCACAGAAAGAGGCGACTTCAAGGCAGTGACAAGATCCGAACAACTTGAACTAATTTCCATCTTGGAAGTCCCCAACTGAGAATAATCGAGTAACCATTTGATAGTTGAAGAATCCTGCAAAATTAAGATCGATGGATAGCAGATAAAGAGGTGACTTCAAAGCTGATCGATAGCAGAGAAATAGGCAACTTCAAAGCTCTGACCATATCCGAACAACTTCAACTAATTTCCATAGTAATGAAACTTGTAAGTCCCCAACTGAGAAAAGCCGAGTAACCATTTGATAGTTGAAGAAGTTTGAATATTGGCTTGTGAATTTTGGCGGTAATGCAAGGTACCATGGAAGGAGGTGACTCTTTGGAAAAGTTCAAAAGGGAAAGCCCCTAAGGTATTATATAAATATCTAAATTTAAATATATTTTTCATAAAAATAGTTAGATATATATTGAAAAATAAGTAAATAATAGTCATCTAAATCTTGATAAAAGAAAATAGAACATTCTCTTGAATCCTATAATAAATGGAGCATCTACATATGAGGTGATCCTCTAACTCAATGTTGTGTATATTGTAAAGCTAGAAGATGTTATTGAGAAGAGGAATATCATGATGTAATTAGTTTCAACTAGACACTAATGTAAACCCACTTTGAAACCACAAAGGGGGATTTGAAGGGCAATATCTAGTGCTTTGTGTGTGCGTGAGGGTTAAAAAATAAGGCCCCCTCTTATTTGCATGAAGTGCATAGAGAATTTTAGGGGCTAATATTTGCAGGTGGGCTAATTTTCCATGATTTTTCCAAAAAAAAGATTCACCAATTTCCATTTTTTTGTAAAAATGATTCGCCCAAATTTTACAATATAAAATTATTTTACCTTAAAAATAGCCAACATTATATAGAGACTATATATAAATTCATTATAAATTTTTATAATTTTACAAACATATTAATAAAATTTTATAGTTCACATATTAGGGACTAGTGAAATTCACCAACGTTTTAAACTTCAAGATAATTTTCAATCCTTAAAACTATCCCTGATGAAGTGTTCCTAGTACAAATCCATCTTAGAGTTAAGGCCATGAAAAGATGAAGTCCAGGTACTAAATTTTTTGTTTATAAATAACATCTTTAACAACTTGACACAAACATTTAATGATGTAATTTACATTGAAGGTGTGTCACTTGAATTGTGTTACAACTGTATTCGCTCCGCTACACAAAGGTTTCATGCTCCCTTGTGATGATGTATCAACCCTAATGGAGAACAATATTGTGATGTAAAAGGAATTTAAACATGATGTAACTTTAATAGTGCCTTACAATTCACCCCTTGGATCACCACTCATGGCAAATGTGAGGCTATTTCAAGCATTGATGTGGATAATATCATTTTATTTTCTCCTATGTATAGTATTCTACATTGACACAATTGCATTTTTTAGCAAACAAAATATTTGTATCAAGGGTTAGCTCCCTTTTCATTAGGGTTGAAGAGGTTGTGTCGTTATGAGTGATCTATTCATTACCAACTCCTGATATGGGAGAGCACTATAAGCTCCATGTCAACATGAAGTGTAGATATTGTGAGAAATTCTTATTGAGGTTTTCCAAATTATCCAGTTGTTCTACATTTTGTATACATGTTAATAAGGGAATTACCCACAAACACACACCCTCGAGACCAATACCTATTTATCTAAAAATCAAATGGTACCAATATTCTTAGTTAGAGGTGAATGATTCTCCTAAGAGCTTATTTTGTTGGTTTTAGGTGTTGTTTTTTTCCTTGGATACTAAGTGGTTAAGGGCTTCAAGAGCTAAGAGTTAAGGGCCAAGGGCTTGGGGGGGAAGGGATTTATGGGTTAAGGGATTAATAATTAAGAGATTTAGGTGTTAGGGGTTAAAGGGTTAGGTTTTAAGGTGTTTAGCGATAATGGATTAAGGTTTAAGGGTCACGAGTTAAGAGAATAAGGGGTTAGTGCTTAGGGGGTTCATGGATTCTAGGTTAGGAGTTAGTGGCTTAAGGTTTAATTCGTCAAGGGGTTGATGGCTTATGAGTTATGAGTGAAGGGGTTAAGGGATTATGGCTTCGGGGTTAAGGGATTATGGCTTTGGGGTTAAGGGATACGGAATTTAGTGGTTATGGGTTAATGGCTTATGGTTGTGATAATGGGGGCCCTAATCCCTTGTCACCACTATTGAGGGTTCCTCTTTCAATTTCTCTTGTTACCTTCACTCTAGGCCCCCTAGCCCCTATGACATTAGGTCTTAATCCCCCTTCTCATTCTCTAATGCATGGATTATAGATCTTAGTAAACCATGCTTGGACATCACACTTCTACCCATCCATGCTACATGTATGTCCCCTAGTCATGTTAAATACACCACAAAATACTCCTCCCAACTTTTCGGTTATATCATTCAACTTATCCTAACATTATGGGTGAAATTGGTGTTTATGTTGTAAAGTTAACAGAGAAAAACTATTACTTGTTTTTTCTATTGAGAAGATGTAGAAATTGATTTTCATGATTGAAATGTGCATGCATCGATCTACATTGGTTTGTTTTCCGAGCTTAGACATAATATTCATTTGGTCATACTCCATCCTATCGATGGAGTCTATATCACAAAGGTATCGATGGGCAGTTTGAGAAATTCTTTTGGAAGCTTGTGTGTTGTGGTATTTAGCTCATTGAGAACGTGTCTGAAAGATAGCTATTCCAAAGAGTTGGGGGAATCTATGATATCATGTAGGATGGGATGTAGGTAGATGTTTTATATCATGAATTGTTGACCCAATTGATCATGATTTTTGAATCCCCTGTGATCTATAGGGATTTGAATCTTTTGATGGATGCAATTTCTAGAAGGGTACAAAGAGCAATGGAATCAACTCAGTGGCTGGAGCCTTAACTTTGGGTATATCTTACTTTATCGCTATAAGACTCAGAGAGGAAGAGTACCACACCCACTTTGCAACTAGGTGGGATAAATTGTGCAACACCATCAGACAAGTCACAGGGGCATCCAAGAGGGAGTGGAGGAATTACCAGAATCCATTATTTTTGTGGTTTAGGATGAATCTTGTCTTCCAAACACTGTTTTTTATCAATTTAATTGTGATCTTTGTTAGAATTTCTTGTGAAAAAAATGTGTTGTTGTTCCAATCCCACCAGATATTGTTGATTACAATGCATGCGAAACCTTTATAATAATCTTCCATGATGTTGAGTAACTAATTTTTTAAATTTTCGTCCAAGCTTAGATAGGACCATGATCCTCTCATGTTCAATTTTGCAAGGGTAGTGGTGATGACTTGCACTGTATTGGGGTGATTTGTAAACTATCATGAATATTTATCATGAACAAAATGTTTTGTTGTTCCAATCCCACCAGATATTGCTGATTAAAATGCATGGGAAACATTTTTAATAATATTCCATGATGTTGTGTAACTAAGTTTTGAAATTTTCTTCCAAGCTTAGATAGGACCACAAGCCAATCTTGTTCAATTTTGCAATGGTGGTGGTGATGACCTGCACTGTGTTAGGACAAGAGATAAATAAGTGTGAATAAATATCATTATATGACTTGCATAAAGGATAGATTTTGGGGTGATTCGTAAACTATCATGGATATTTCTCGTGAACAAAATGTGTTGCTAATCCAATCCGACTAGATATTGCTGATTAGAATGCATGGGAAACATTTTTAATAATCTTCCATGATGTTGTGTAACTAAGTTTTGAAATTTTCTTCCAAGCTTAGATATGACCACAAGCCTATAATTTTCAATTTTTCAAGGGTGGTGGTGATGACCCGCACTTTGTTGGGACAAGATATAAATAAGTGTGAAGAAATATCATCATATTACTTGGATAAAGGATATATGTTGGGGTGATTCGTAAACTATCATGGATATTTCTCATGAAAAAAATATGTTTTTGTTCCAATCCCACCAGATATTGTTGATTAGAATGCATGGGAAACCTTTATAATAATCTTCCATGATGTTGAGTAACTAAGTTTTGAAATTTTCTTCCAAGCTTAGATAGGACCACAAGCCTATCATGTTAAATTTTGCAAGGGTGGTGGTGATGATCTGCATTGTGTTGGGACAAGAGATAAATAAGTGTGAAGAAATATCATCATATGACTTGCATAAAGGATAGATGTTGGGGTGATTCATAAACTATCATGGATATTTATTCTGAATAAAATGTGTTGTTGTTCCAATCCCACCAGATATTACTGACTAGAATGCATTGGAAACCTTTATAATAATATTCCATGATGTTGTGTAACTAAGTTTTGAAATTTTCTTCCAAGCTTAGATAGGACCACGAGCCTATCATGTTCAAATTTTCAAGGGTGCTGGCGATGACCTACACTGTGTTGGGAAAAGAGATAAATAAGTGTGAATAATTTCAATTGTGATATTTGTTAGAATTTCTCATGAACAAAACGTGTTGTTGTTCCAATCCCACTAGATATTGCTGATTAGAATGCATGGGAAACCTTTATAATGATCTTCCGTGATATTGAGTAACTAAGTTTTGAAATTTTATTCCAAGCTTAGATAGGACCACAAGCCTATCATGTTCAATTTTGCAAGGGTGGTGGTGATGACCTGCACTATGTTGGGACAACTAGAGATAAATAAGTGTGAAGAAATATCATCATATGACTTGAATAAAGGATATATGTTGGGGTGATTCATAAACTATCATGGATATTCCACTAGATAGTTCATCATAACAGACCAAATAAAAAAATATTTAAAAATGGATGAATAAGAGTTTGTGACAAGAAGTGTCAGTGAGTTTTAGATGTGCTAAGGAGGGAGTGATGTCAAGGTATGCTAGGCAGTGTTAAGGCATGCTAGAGGCTAGGGAAACATGCCAGAATGTGGTAGGTGCCAGGGTGTGCCAATGCATTCCAGGGCAGAGTGTTTGGGAGTGCCAAGGAAAAGCAAGGGAGCACTAGTCTCAAATACATGGAAGTGAATGAATAAGAGTGTGTGATAGAGAGTATCAATGAGTTCTAGGTGTGCTAACGAAGGAATGAAAAGGTATGCTAAGTAGTTCCAAGGAATGCTGGAGTGCCAGGGCGACATGCTAGGATGTGCCAAGTGCCAGGGTGTGTCAATGTGTGCTAGGGAGTTCCATGGAAACACAACAGAGAACTAGTTAAAAATGCATGGAAATGGACGAATAAGAGTGTGTGATAGGGAGTGTCAGTGAGTTTCAGGTGTGCTAAGGAGGGAGTAGCAAGGTTATATGCTAGGAAATTCCAGGGCATGCTAGAGTTCCAGGGCATGTTAGGGAGTGTTAGTGTGTGGTAGGGAGTGCCAAAGAATGCCAAGGAATGTAGGGGATGCTAACACGTGCCAGATAATGCCAAGGCATTCTAAGATGTGTCAGGAGATATGGGATGTTAATATGTAAACTGTGTTGCTCAATTGTTTTATTGCCATGGTTGGATGTGAGCCTTGTCTTGGTAACTTGTTGGGTTAGATGAGTTGATATTGGACACGAGTAGCATATGATGATTTATAGGTAGTTCTTAGGTGAACAAGGCATATGTTCAATTTCCACGACACATGAGAATATGGGTTTTGTCTTATAATCTTTGATGCAATCACACTCAAGTGCCACAACACATCTACTTTAATGCACAATAAAATCTACACAAATCAAGGAATCAACTAGTGCACATTATAATTTTACCTTTTTCAAACCCTTCTTCATTATATTAGAAACTACAATACAACAGGCTAGAGCTCTTGTACCATGGATCATAACCCTTTACAATCACACTAATACAAGGAATAAAACTAGGGCTTGGTGTTAATCCTTTGACAACCAATCTATCCTGAACAAGACAACACTTGACCTACTTGTTGATGGTGGCCACACATAACCCTTTCAATCCATAGGTTTAATGAGAGCACCACATGTTTAATGTTTGGAGAACAAGGGGCCACCCCTTTTCCCAACACTTTTGATGGGTCCCATGCATCATTATGGTACTCATGGACCCCAATATGCCTCCTAGAAGGCCCTATGACATCAATTGACCTCTTATGAGGCTTATTATTCCTTGTATGAGATAGTTTGGTGGGATTGTCACCAAAAATTAGGGTTACTTGCATATTATTTTATGTTTAGGGGCTAATGTAGGCCCATAAGCTAATTCGATCAACTCCTAATCAATGTATAAATAGATGCTAGTTGGATTCATTTGTACCATCACTTGACTTGGGATCTCTCTATATTTAAATAACTTCGCATTTTTCATTGGAGGACTATTTTGGATGATGGGTGCATTTTGATGTACAGATTTGGGCTATTTTTATCTTGGAGCTTTTTTTTTGCAAATATGAAGCTGGTTGGATATACTCTCTAATATTGTGAGTGAAAATTTAACGATATTCTTCTTTTTGCTGCATACTATTGGATTTCTCTATAACTAGGGTTAATTATTGCATGATGGAAATGACGAATTATGTGTCTATTTAGCTTATTTAATGTATGGGCCATTGTTATATGAATGAAATTTCTTGGAGATAATTTTATCTCAATAATATTCTTGCACCATTTATGTGAAGTATAAATTCTTGAAGGTCACTTTTCGTTTTCCTCTAACATTGGACGAAGTTGACTTTATGGGCCTCCTTGATCAAGAAACCAAATTACTATTCATTATCATCCCTAACTCCATATCCTCAAGTGAATTAGCCACTAGTCCCTCAAAAAGGGTGATGATTTCCCCCAATTTTTTCACAATTTTCCAATTTTCCCTAGGTCTAGCCCCATTAGGTCATCTGGGGCATCAATTTCCTAGGAATATAGCCATAGGAAAAATTCTATATCCTAGAGGCAACTGCGTTGGTGGGTCCCCTCACTCTCCTCAGAATTTGGGCCAATCCTGACAGTGGAATCTTTGGATACCATAAGCCTTAGCTCTAGGATCAAGTTTTTCCTAGGTGTTCCCAAGGCTAGAACCTAGTAGGACCAATTTGACCCATAAAAGTAAAATCTCTTGCATGATCCTTTCCCCTCACAGTTTCCAGGATAGGAACATCATTGGTTTCTAAATTCCATCCCCGAACCTGGGTTGGGTCCACTTTGCCCTGTGTGGTTCCATTTGGTGTCAAAGGCATTTCATCAAGGACCATTTGGGAATCCAAGTTTCCAAAGGATTTTAGGGATTGATAACTTCCTTCATAAGTCTTATTCTTGTCCCTCAACCCTTCAATCCCCCTCCTCTCTCCCTAGAAGATCAAGTCCCTTGCTTGAAAGGTAAGCAAGTCCCACTCTTTATTATATCTTAAGGAAAGGGTTTCTAGGGTCACTTCCCACCTATTCATTGACCTATAATATACAAGTGACTTCCTAAACTACCAGAACTCCTCCCATCGATGAAATTATGTGAAGAGCAAGGAGCCTTAGCTGTGGTGACAATGGGCTAAGCCTCCACCCTTTCCCTTGTCCTAACAATTGCCCTCTTAGGAACCCATTTTAGGTCCACTAATAGTTTGAGTGGTAATAAGTTGTTCACAACTCCATTTGTTAACAAATATTTGGTATGACCACTTTTCCCATACTATGGCTCCAAGATGAGAATTATAGGGCTATGGGGGTTGCCTGTCTTCTCACTGAATTAATCCTCTATAATATAGTGAACTAGGGCTAGTTGGTTGGCCCACTTGACAACTACTTTATTCCTTCAAAGTTTGCACATCCTTAGGCCCTATACACCTTCCCTTCTACCAATCTTGTTGTCCTTCACAAGTACAAGATTTAGGGCTATTATTTGACAGTCACCTAACAACCCTCCAACTATACTTGGACAACCATCTGTTAGTCATCAGTAATTTTCACTTGTTTAGATGACTATATGCTTTGTCCAGGTTTTCTAGAAACCAAATTAAAAGAATCTTCATGTCTTCTAGAAATCCCCTCAGAGAAATTTTTTCACTCTCCCTCCTCTCTTATCTACTATGATTAGATTGGTCATCCTGTCAAGACCCCATCTTGGGAAAATAAGCCTTACTCTATCCATGATTTTTACTTTTTTCTATAGCATTCTACCTCTTATGCCTAAGCCTTCTTACTTCACAAGTTTTTCTGGCCAAGTTAAGCCAAGTTTTCCCTCTTACTCTCCAACTGCCCAAGTCACTGTTGATATCAAAAGTCTATCTAGAAAGCCCTTCAAAGTAATGTAAAGGTGTCTAGGTTTATAGGTGATGGTGCATAAGAAGAATATCTAAAAACCCTTTTCTTTGTTCAAAAACTCTGTTTTAACCTTCAGACAAAAGCCCTTTCCTAAAAACCTTGCAAACAAATCAATTAGGTTTCCCTAAGTCATGCACCATCATTTTTTATGCAGTACTTTTTCACAGAGAATCAAGGGTAAACTCATAAGAAACAAAGATGAGATTGTCATATTTCTAAAGAAGGCATTCAAAATTCTCCAAGGTGTCCCTCCTGGTCGAACAGTGAAATCTTCCAAGAATAAGCCATCGTATAAAATGCATCTCTGCAGGGATGTCTCGATGTTTAATCTAAAGAAAAACAAAGCCAAAGAGAGGCACCAAAGAGAGTTTTAGTTAAGTCATTAACATTTTGAATAAAAGGTATAGTGAGCTGGAAGTCACAAGGAAAATCAAGAGTTTCTCTACATAGATAATTCAGGGATACCTAAAAGGTCTCAAAAGGTCATCTACAGTGACTAAAAAGCACAACACTGAGCTGAAGACTACTACAAAGGTCTTGATGTCGTTATAAGAGGTAAATTATGGCTTATAAAAACTTCTGTGTAAGTCTCAAAAGGTCAGTAATATATGAAAAGGCATGGTGCTTTTTGGCAAAAGATCATTAGGACAGTTTGGACCTCAAAGCATAACTGGGAAAGGGACAGCTGCCCTTTTCTGCACCCCTGCAAACAAGACAAGGGTTGTCAGATGCACCATCAGATGAAAGAAGAGACTAAAACCACTATAAAAAAGAAAGTCACATTGAAGAGGAAAAGCAGCATGGTATGTTTTGTGTGAAAATACCAATATCTGATTTTTTAACCCACATTTGAAGATATTTGGAAATAGTTTCAGAAAATTGGGATAATAAAGCAGATAGGCATGACAAGTCAAAATGAGCGCCTCCTTCATCAACAACAGAGGGTGTAAAAAGGTTCCTAAGTTATCTTCTAAAGATAAGTGAGAAGCACAAAACTCCACTGGATCAAAATATGTGATTCAAAAGCCAAAAGGTCACAAAATTTGATTTTTAAAGGCACTGAGTGCCATTGCACTAAAAAGAGAAAAATAAAAGTTTGAAAGTTAAAATGTTACACAGAGGCGCCAATCACAGACTTGATTCAAAATGGACGCAAAAATAGATGTAAAATTCACCTTGCAAATGGAAAAATGCCATCATAAGCCTAATCATATGCTCGAATGCTAAAGGGAGTGGTAAAGAGAAACAACAAAAGGACTGGCTCCAAAAAAGAGCTAAGGCACTAAAAAGACAGTCAAGGGGAGACAATGCAAAGGTGAAGTCAAAACTTTAGAGAAGTGGGTTTTTTGTTCAAAATTTATTCAAAAAGGAGTATAAACAACCCCAGTGGCCTTTTTTCCTTTTCATTCCACCTTTGGCAAAAGGAGAAGTGCGTTTCAAGTTTCAGAGAGAATCCTCGAGCGGATTTCTGTAGATGCTGTGTGACTGTAGATGGGAGCTGCGCATCTGTAGGTGCGTCCAATGAAAATTACAACTGGATGCTGCACACCTGAAGAATGGTGTTGCGCGTTCCTTCTCCTACTCGGCGTGCAGGAGCTTCCACCCACCAACACCCATTTTCCATGTAGATAGTGCCCATGCCCGCAAGTGCTGCACGCCTGCCATTGTATCTGTTGCCCAGGCCAAAAGGCATTGCGTGGCCACCACTCTGCCTACCAAAAATCAGCGTGCAAATAGCACCCGGGCTAGGATACTAAATGCCCACGATTTCTCCTGTTGCACAGCCTCGTGCAGACAGTGCCTGATTCGACGCTGCGCGCTTGTAGGAAAAGCACAACACCGCTTAGAAAATTACAGAAAGGGTCAGAATTGGAAAGTTTTTTCCCAGAAGTTTCATTTCGCCATGAGAGGAAATTTCAAGAGGTATTCTCCATAAATTAGCATCTCCTCCTCATGTTTTTAAGTTTTAAAAGCACCAATTAGGGCTAAGGTTGTGTCAAAGACAACTTGAGGAAAACATTGGATAGAAATATAACCTGTTTCTCTGTTGATCCTATAAGCCTGTTTAGAAGTCCAAAACCTCCTAAAAACCTTTTTCCTCATCATTTCACCAGCTAAAAGCCTTTTCTGTTAAAAATTTGGAAGAAGGGGCAAGGTAATCACCATGTCTCAAGAAGAGAGTGATGAGCCTCAAAGACCAGGGAGACAATCTAAGAAAGGAGGGAAGCCCAATAGGTTTGAACCTACAGACACCAAAGAACTAATAGCCTCCCCTTCTATCTTTTCTGATTTCCAATAATTAGGGTGTTTTGAGTTCTGCAACAAGGTACAATAAGTCAAGAGCCATCCTCAGTTAATAGAGTTTTTTTCCCTAAGGCTTCACAGGCATAAAGTTCATCTAGTAGGGGAAAGGTTTGAGTTGACCCCTAAAGCTATCTCTAAAGCTACTGGTATGCCTTGCATAGGAGAGAGATGGTTTAAAAAGAAACATCTTGACTTGATCCATTATCATCCTTTTCTAAAACCTAGTTGTTAAGCTGCATGGAAAGCCATTTTTCCTTTTTCACATCTACTGGACAGATATGCCCTCCTCATGAAGTTTGTCATGAAATAATTTACCTGTGAGGGTAGGTTCTTCTGAATCTACTCCTATAATATTAGGCTCCTCATGCACTTCACCAAGACCAAGCTACTGAACATGCCTTATTTCCTCTGCAAAAGCATTGAAAAAATTTCCACCATCCTGAAAAAGAAGCCCCCAACCCAGTAGATGGCAAGCCTATTTCATCACTCTCTTGTCAAAATCACTGTAACTCACCAACTGCAGCAACAGGAATTCCTTGGGAAGCCTTTATTTCCCATGATGACTTCACCACTTCATCCTCCATCCCACTGCAAAATGTGCCATACTCTTCTCAAAATCTTCCTCATACTCCTTCATCGCCCTCCACTAACCATGATTCACTTTCCTCCGATGAATCACTCTCCCAAACAAGCCTTCTTCAAACATCTTCCCCTGATAAAAGTGATCTTAAAGAAAACAAAGGTGGTCATGAAGAAAACAGTAGTGGCCCTGAAAAGAGAAATGTTGGCCATGAAGAAACCAGTAGTGGCCCTGAAGGAAGCACTGATGATTAGGAAGAAAGCAGTGATGATCAAAGTGAGGAAGAGTGTGAGGAAGATGAGGAACATGAGGAATAGTGTGATGAAAGTCAGGAAGAGTGTGATGAGGTTGAGGAAGAAAATAATGAAAATAAAGAAGGAGGAAATGGACTTGAAGAAAGCAGCGGAGGCCCTGAAGAAAATAGTAATAATCAAGATGAACCAAGGAGTGATGACCAAAATAATGAAGATAAGGGAGATGATACAAACCGTGAGGAAAATATGATGAAGGCCTTGAGGAAAATAGTGTTGATCATGATACAAACAGTGATGGAGAGGATGAAGATAGCTAAGGGGAAGACAACAAAAAAAACAGAGAAAATGAAGATATCAAAGGGGAAGACAGTAAAAAAATAGAAAAGAAGAAGTTAGCCAAGGGGAAGACAGTAAAAAAAATAGCAAGGAGGAAGATATCCAAAGGGAAGACAATAAAAACAACACAGATAAAGATAAGAGCCAAGAAGAAAACAGAGTTTTAAGCAGTGATACCCATGGTGAGGAAGGAGGACAAGAAGCTCGAACTCATGGTGAAGAAAAAGAAACTAACAGCCTCATAGCAGACAGTGACAAAAAAGAGGAAAACAGTCATGAAAATGACCAGATTAATGAAGATAGTCCATAGACAGTTTTCAGAGTTGTTTTGAATAAATAAGGAAGTGATGTAAAGGATCCAAGGGATGTTGACAGTCAAAACAATAGTAAAAAAGGTAAAGACATGGACAATCCTGAAGATGAAAATATGTCAGACCTCCATAATGCAGAAACAGAGTATAACACTTTTGAAGGTCCTCCTAGTAATGAAAGCATGAAAAATGTTGAAATTAATAATCAAAGGGACTGCCAACAACAAAGTGACAAAGGGACACCCACAGAAAATATTCTTGAAGAAAAATACAGTCCAAGGGCTGTAAGTGACCAGATTGAACAAGCACCGTTTGTAACACCTCTCATCATCCCTTATCAGAAAGGTAGGAGGCATGTGTTTGCTGCCTCCAAAAGGCAAGGGTCCATGCACTCCTCCTCAAGACCAGTGAAGGAAAAAATCACCAAAACAGTGAAAGGAAAAGTCACTCAAACAGTGCAAGGCAATGTCACCAGGGCAGTGAGGAGCAGGGGTAAACTGCCAAATAAAGACAAAGGTGAATTGCCAAAGAAATACAAGGGTAAGAAGCCCATGAAGGATAAAGGAAACAAGACAATGAAAGAACAAGAAAGTAGCCATGAAGAAGAGAAGGAATTTGAACTCATCCACATTGACAGTGATGAGGACAATGAAACTAGGATACTCAATTCTCTCCTGCAGGACCGGATGCACAAATCAGAGATTTAGAGGTTGAGTTGGAAAGATCAAAATATCTCATTCATTTCCTACAAACACAAAATGCATAAATGAGTGGCCAACTTGCCATTTATGAAGCTCGGGCACTCAAATACAAAAGAGAAGCTCAGAAATCACAAGTACAGCTAGAGGATTACATGGGCGACTATAAATAAGATATTGAAGAAGAAGGGCAAGCTAGGAAGAGGCCTAAGACTATGGGTCTTAGGAGAGCATTAGAAAAACAGAGAGAGGAAGAACCAACCTGAGCACAAGAATTCCCTCTCACTGAGCTCCTAGACTTGGAAATTAAACATGACAAAGAATCATGGCTTGAAAGAGAAAACCTGCATTTGGAGGCTAAGCTAGAGAAGGAAAACAAGGATACGGGCTTATAGAGAAAGATGACTGAGAATTATAAAAAGAGAAATCAACTTGCTAGGAAAAAGCTCAAAACTAGGCTATGGAAAAGACCAAGCTAGGCTTGGAATTTTGGCTCAAGCTTCACTATAGGTCTCTAGGGACCCTTGAGGGATTCGCTCACCAATTTTGAGCAAAATCGGACACTTTTTGGTTTTTTGTGAATTTTTAAGCCTAGAAGCACAGCACCCCGGACGTTACACTTTTTCTCAGAGCATTTTTAGTAGGAAAAGTTTACATTTTTTGATTCCTTTGCACTAGAGGAGCATGATCACAAAATTTCAGCTCATTTGGAGTTGTTTTGGTCCCTCAAAAGGTCCAAAAACAACCATTTTTTCACCTTTCTGCCACTGTTTCTCAAAAGGTGATGTGCCCCCTGGGAATATGCACATTTTATACCTTTTGAGCCACTTCCAGAGATCTAACTGAAAAAAAGCAAGTACATTTGGAAATTCGACATCCACAGCTTTCCAATGAGCCATCACAGGGCCTTTTTCGACATCGGGAAGGCCTCCAAAACCTTGCTGCAAAAAGGAATTTTTTGGTGTTGCGCGCCTGGAAATTTTGCAAAAATAGAGATATATTTCTGCATTCCTGTGTGAGGACAAGGAAAATGTGCATTAGGCAAGTTCTATCATGTATTTCAGAGCCTAAAAGTCAATAATTTTGCTATTTTGGTCCGAAAAGGATATTTTGAAGAGATATTTTGTGCCTTGGACCTTGGAAGGCCTCAAGGACAGTTTTAGATATTTAGCTTTGGCCAATGGCCTTCTAGTTGCTCTAGTAAGCTATTTACCCTCTTGGATTATATAAACCATGAGGATTCATTGTAAAAAATAGGAGAACTTGACATGTTGAGAGAAATACATAGTTTTATGAGCTTGGAGAAAACATTGGTTTTATGAAGTGGGTGAATGTTTTGCTTGGCTTGATGATGGAGGAGCATTGTGTGCAGGATTCCATATCTTGGTGAATGGTGATGTTTCCCTGATTTTTTTATGTCTTTTTTTTTTCATGAATGTTTCATGTTTCTTATTTGCTGTAGATCAGAAAAGTATAGGTTGAGATATGCTCATGGAAGCACCTCAAACCTCCTGTTTATTACAACTTTGATGTTTTCTCCTTCTTGATCATTATAAGGAATTATTAACTGCTCCTTAGGTCCACCAAGAAATTTTCATTTGTTTCATTAATGGTTAGTATGTTAGCTATCAAATATGATTCAAGGTATGCCCTGCTTATTTGAAGTTCTCAAAACTCTATTTCTAAAACCTTTCTATGAAATATTGATTGCTTAGGTTAAGTCAAAGAGGTCTCGTTCGATCTTGCCCTTTTTCCATGCTTGCCAACTTGTTTCAGAGTTCCCGATAGTTTGATATATGTTGTTTAGGAGTTCCCTCTTCATATATTAAGTTATTTGTTTATCTTACATGTTTTCCCAACAGCTGAAAGGTGAATTTCTAAAGTTAGGAGTTCTTATGCTTCTATGTCTCACCTAAATGTTTATCTTTCATGTTTATCAGTTTGAGTATTATTCATAGAGATTAATGGTTTGCCCTACCTCATGAGTATTTTATTTCAAATTATATATATTTAAGACTTCTTTGTTTTTCACAAACTTAATGTTCATTTCACCTCATACCTCACCCGAAGGAACCATTGACCTTGCTAAATCGGCCTTGCAATAAATCTTGTCTATCATTTAGACATCCTTGACTTTATCTAACCCCATAGCCTTGTTGATTTGATGAACTCTCTTTCCATTTGTCTTACTTTATTGGTTTTACCTCAAAACCAAAACAAACCAAAATATACTTAACAACTAGCCTAAAATCAAACATACAAAGCGAATAAGTTCACATCCTTCGCATAATAGAGAGAGCCCTCTCTAAGTCCAGGAAGGCTAGGTCATAGGACTCCAAATATTGGTCTGATGTTACCCTACCTTTTGGTTTACCAATATGCCAAATTACGGGACACTAACATAATGGCAATCACGGTGGGACCTTCTGAGTATATAATCACCTGAAAACCTCTTAAGAATCTTTACACCCTCAAGCCTAACTGATAGTATCTGGTGGTTCATTCGCCACCTCATCGCCACACTAACATAATGGCGATCATGGTGGGACACAATGAGTACATAACAGCCTAGCAAACTCTTGTAGATTCATTTGTCCTTCGAAATTAAAATCAGACAAGCAGCCTATAAAGCCATTAGAGTAGACTCTCTTTGTTCAACCACCTTAGCTAATTGATGAATAAGGTATAGGACACTCTTACAAACCAGGCTACATAAAAACTCTGTAAAAACCCCAAAAACATCCCTAGATTGGTTTCTATCAGCCATTGGCAGTGGACCATAAATACTTGTCTCTATAAGACAAAAACATTCACCTCGCAACTCCACTAGCCTCTAGTAGGCCTACTACTCTGTTCTGTTACCAAATACTTCCATAAGCATGCAATCCTATTGATTTACCCCTCCGATCACAAAGATCATGATATAGTCTCTGAGATCAGTGACAAACTAAGTATTACTTAGGACTTCAGAAAACTTCGTCAAAACATAAAAACTCAACTAAAATAGCCTAAGAATAGAACTTTAGATTGCTCACCATCCTAGCAAAATGATGATCTAGCTTTAGAACACTCTTACAAGTTTTTGGTCTACATGAAAAAATTCTAAAAAGAAAGTTTGTTAAAAAATTTTGTCAGTATTGGTGGTGGACCATAGACTTCAAATTCACTAAAAGAATCCACCTGGTGACTCCACTAGCCTCCAGTAGGTTTTCTAAATTTACTAGCATCCATAGAATCCTATAGGATTGTATCACAATTAGCCTTGAGAAGTCTAGGAGCTTAGTTATACACTGTGCGAGTTTGATAACTCCTAGAGAGGACATCCTTCCAAAAATAATCACAAACTTAAGCCTCTCTATCTTTTGAAATTGAAATCTGGCTTCACGGAGAATTAATACCAAATCTCAGCCAGACCCTAATCCTCCTACCATAGTTGATGACCTAGAAAATATTTTGTGGAAAACTTCTGAAACTGGAAATTTAACTACCAATAGGAGTATCCATAAAGCATGCTTTGTACCTGAACATCTTACATCTTTGCAAGATCCCCATTTTGACTTGTGCTATACAAAATTTTTTTTTAGAATGAAGTCATAAAATAGCATTGACCATACTGATCTTGAGCCCATAGACTTGCAACAGAGTTCTAGCAGAGAAGCCTCTCCCACTACACCACCTGATTTCTAGCTTCTCCACCACTTCGGCTCTTTTCACCCCAAGTCTGCTCAAAATCAGTTTTCCGGTCCAAGTACTTCCGCCACACCCATTTACACCACCACTGTGAAAATCACCTCATCCCATACTGCAAATCCTTCA